>VYXB01008008.1:0-55710 GCA_013397135.1 Pachyramphus minor | reverse complement strand
GCTGCTCGTATGCCTTCATATGCTTCTAAGATTTCCTTCTCCATAGGGGTGTAGTTGGCTTCAGAACCTCTGTAGCTTTGGCTCCAGAATCCAAGTGGTCTCGCCAGGCACTTTTTGCCAGAGGCTCCAGGAGGGACCTTTATCTCCAGCCCCAGAGTAAAGTACACTCTTCACATCTGGTCCCGTCCTGACTGGTCCAAGAGCCACGGCGTGTGCGATCTCTTCCTTGATCTGTTTGAAAGCTTGTTGCTGTTCAGGACCCCATTGAAAATTGTTCTTCTTACAGGTTACAAAATAAAGAGGGCTCACAATCTGGCTGTATTCTGGGATGTGCATCTTCCAAAAGCCTATGGCTCCCAGGAAAGTTTGGGTCTCTTTCTTGTTGGTTGGTGGAACCATTGCTACAATCTTGTCGATGACTTGGATCTGTCATTGTCCATCTTGGCATTTCGGTCTCAGGAACTGGATCTCTCTGGCAGGTCCCTTGAACTTACTCTTCTTGATGGCAAAGCCTTAATGAATTAATGACTCAGGGGCTTAACGACTGCTTCACTGAAATGCTAAATAACCTCGACATACCAGGTAAATTTTGTAAGGAGATCCCCTGTAACTACAGCTGGGGGAAGGGAGCTTTGTTTGGGTTTTGTTTTTTTTTTTCTTTCTTTCTCTCTTTCCCTCTGGGGCTGGGACTTTGCTTTTGGCCAGACTCCAGGAGCAAAGTGGGGAAGGGTGCTCCAAGTTCATGTTTTTGGCTGGGTCAATGGTTTCTTCAGGCCCTGAGGAAGGTCCCAGTTTCCCCTCAGACCACTCATGTTCCTGTTCTGCCCACGGCCCACCGAGCCGCCTTCGTTCCCGTGTGAGAGTCCCTGCAGTGCTTGCAGTGAGGGGGGGGTCACACACGACCTCTGCTGTCACAAAGATTGGCAGTACCTTGTGGGTTTCCTTTTTTTTTGTTGTTGGGGGGGTGGTTTCCCTGCTCTTTGCTGGACAGACTGGCAGCCCCGTCCCTTGTCGACCACCGCCCCCACAGCCCGCCCTGTGTCAGAGCTGCGGCCGTGACGGACCCGCCATTGCCCGTGTGGGGCCCGTGCGGGGCGCCCCCTGCTGGCCGTGGAGACCCTGCACCCCTCCGGATGCAACAGCGCCCCCTGCCGGCTGTGGTTATAACTGCACCGAAAGGCAAAAAGGACTTCATTGTTTTCAGTGCTTTCGGTGGTTTTGGTTACAGGTTTATTGCTTGCTTTTGTGGTGTTGCCTAAGTATATATGTACATATATACTTTAGTAAAGAGCTGTTATTTTTCTTTTCCACACCTTTTCAACTGAGGCCTCTGAATTTTGAAGTTATAATTACTCATATCCCACCCTCCTTAGCAAACATTTCTGTCTGGTGAAACTGAGATAACAACATTGGAAAAACTCTTCGATAAAGTCTGGCCAGAGGGTTCTGTTCCTCATGCACGGGCACTATTTGAATCTTTCACACTTCACTCCCTGTTTACTCAGCCTTTTACTGGCAAAACGGATCACAGATTCCCAAAGCCACAGTTTAAAGCTCAGAGGAACTTGGTACCGTAGTGCCAGTTCTTTTACTGGCAGAAGAAAGGGCATCTGACATAATATGGCATCAGCTGTGTGTTTTCCTCAGTTTTTGTCATGGCACAGGGTTTTCAAGGTCATCCTACCTGACAAGTTGAGGTGTCTGGAGAAGATCTTTTCCTCCTGTACTGCACTCAGAGGTGCTGTTTTGCTGTGATCCCAGTAAGAAAAGCACTCAGACCCTGTAAGCAGTTTATTATATGGTGGGGTTTTCACTGATGATTTTCTTGCTACTCTCACTCCATGACATTTGAGCTGGTCTTGAGAAGGCCATGTTGGAGCAGGTGGATGCAGGAAGGAGGCTGTGACCCTGTGGGAAGCCCAGGATGCAGCAGGATCCTGCCAGAGACCTGCAGCCAGTGGATAGGGAAACCCAAGCTGGAGCAGGTTTTTCCTGGGCAGGATTTGTGGCCCTATGGAGGACCCATGTTGGCGCAGCTCATCCATGAAGGATTGACCCCATGGAGGAGGGACCCATGGGACAGCAGGTTGGGAAGAACTGCTGCCCCAGGGGTGGACTCACATTGAAGAGGTCCATCAAGGACTGTCTCCCTTGAGAGGGACTCCACGGGAGCAGGGGAAGAATCCAACTCCTCTCCCTGATCAGCGGCAGAAACAACAACTGACCGTGGCCCCCAACCCCGTCCCCCTGCACTGCTGGGGAGGAGGAGTTAGAACATGGAAGGAAGGAGGGGTGGGGGGAAGGTGTTTTTAAGACGTTCTATTTCTCGCTCTTTGGCTCTTATCCTATTAGTAATAAATTTAAGTACTATCATCACTTTGAGTCTGTTTTGCCCGTGAAGCTGATCAGTCGTTGACCTCTCCCAGCTCTTATCTCTGCTCATGAATCCTTCGATGGTTTTTTTCCTCTCCTCTGTCCAGTTGCAGGGGGAAAGTGAGAGAGTGGCTTTAGTGAGTACCTGGCATCCAGCCAGGGTCAATCCACTACACCTCTCTAATTTCCTGCAAGTTTCTGTACTTCCAGTTTCTCCAGACAGCTTGTTATTTATTGTCCCTGTTAAGCCAGTTCTGCCTTTCCTGAAGAGTCAGCCCTTGTCCTGCAGTTGTTCTATCATTGATGTTTTTGTAGGATCCATCCTACAACATAGTAATTAGCTGGGTACACTCATAGAGCAGTTCAGCAACCAATGTTAGCTTCTGTCTCACCAGCAAAAAGCCAAGTTTATGTGCACTGGACCCTCTCTCACTTACTGTGAACCTGAGATATAAATCTTCTCTTGCACGTTAAGTCACCTTTCTCCTGCTGATAGCAAAAGGAATTCTGCTCTTTACACCTGGGAAAAACATGCTGGGAGTAACTTCAGGCATAGCATTTGGGCTGTTGAAACCTGAGCAAATGCCTATTCCTTTTTTATTCCATAGAAAGTAATAGGTACCTCCATGGGGCAACTCATCTGTCTGGTGGAAAGGAGTGTTCCTAGGATGAGATCTCTCCAAGAACCCTGTCCTTTTTGTGCACTACGGAGCCCCTAAAGGGAATGTGAATACAGCTTTATATGTGCAGAACACTGCCTTCTCTCTAATAACATTGTCTTTCACAAACATTCCCTTGCTCGTAAGTGCCGTTTCTGACAACAGGGGAAAAGAAAGACTGAAAACACTGCCTGGAAAAGGGGAGTGGGGAAACCAGATATCACTGAGAGAGTTTCTCCTGATGGGAGTCAGAAACACACCTGATTCCAGGTGCTTCTCCTCCTCCTTTCTCTCACTGTCTGTGCTCAGGAACATCTTCATCATTGTGCTGGTGGTGTCACAGCAGCATCCCACAGCCCAGTGTATTTCTTTTCAGTGAAAATGTGCAACTTGGAGATCTGCTAAACTTCCATCTAGCATGCCCAGGTGGGGACGGGACCACCTCTGGTCAGGACTGTATGGCTCAGCTCTATTTATTTGAATCTCTTGCAGTGTTACCTGCTGGCCACCATGTCCTACAGTCAGTACCTGGCCATATGTCACCCCATGCTGTGTACAAGCAGGATGAACTGAAAGGTATGTTTCCAGCTGGTGGCTGGTTCTTGGCTTGCAGGAATGACTAGTTCCACAATCATCACATATGTCTCAAGCCAATTGAAGATGTGTGGCTCCAGCCCAGTTGACCACTTCTGTGATTTGATCTCTTCGTAGAGTTCTCCTCCAGTGACACCAGGTGCTGTAATGATCATCCCAGACATAGTCTTGACAGTTTTGTTCACCCTGGTGTCCTATGTCTGCATTACAGGTGCTATCCAGAGCATCCTGTTGAGCACTGGGAGGCAGAAGGGTTTCTCCACTATGTGTGAGAAGCGAAAGCTTTTTCATACATCATTGTGGTCAGCATTTTGTAAGGGACACTTCTGTGGCCTTCAAATAGGCAGAGATATTGTCTTTTTGCTGCCTGGGACATCTTCACTGAGAAAACTCAACAAAATCTCTTTCTACATCATCCTCATAGCCCTGGTCAACCCACTGTAAGCCTGAGGAACAGAGTGGTCAAGCAAGCCTGGAAAAGCTATCAGTGAAGCTGTTGCCTGCACTGAGAGTGCACACTAGCTGTCACCATGGCTACAAAACTCCTATTTCTCCTCAAAACTGTAGGGTTCATGTGGAGGGAATATACGATGTATCAGGTATATCTCTGAAGGTGTCTGGCTTAAAATCCCTGGGTGTTTGGGACAGTAAAAAAAAAAGGGTATCAAGCATGTGGCCTAAGGGTGGTGAGACAAATATAGAAAAACCTGATTAATAGTTTGTGAAAGTCTTTGAAGTTTAGGAAGTTTTTGAAGGAACAACTTTCAAAGACCAAAACCCTTTGGTGTTTTGTTTTTGCAGGTGGGAATACTTGAAACTTCAAATGGAAGCTGATATAGCTGAGGTAAAGCAAAACCAAAATGAGAACGGCTTCTGCATGGAAGCTCTTAAGTCAGTTTGAACCAGGATCATCCTGTTGTAAAAAAATCCCTGGTTCTATGCTGAATCAAAATGAGCTGCTGCTTTTAATTGTGAACATGGTTAGCTTGCTATGGGCCCTGAGGAGAAAATGAGGCTGCACACACATAGAGTTCAACTGCAGGACTTGTCCACCCATCATTTTCGGTGTTCCCCTTTTATTCATATTCTCTTGTAAACAGCACCTGGTGCTTTTCTTTTAGTTAACTGGAATTCCCAGGATTGTCCCAAACCAGTGCCTTGATCCCACACATTCACACTTGCATCATGTGGTGGCTGTGTTCAGCCATGAGAGAAAAACACATGCTATCATGCAGACTGTTTGAAGTCATTTTCTGCTTTGAGACACAACATTCTCTCTGTCAACGCACTTAGCCAAAGTCCATCCTACTTTTTGATTCCGATTAACTACATGCTGGTGCAGAGTGACTCAGCTTGCTCCCATAGTTTGCTTAGTAAGCACCCAAAGTCTTTATCACATCATTAATGCTCCCCTCCTTTTCATATGTGGATATGTAGATATCTGTCTTTATTTCTGCTTATCTGTGCAGTCATGTGCACAAAATATACTCCTGGCCTATGCTTTTTGTCCTCAACTGTGCTGTCTGTTCATAATCACCCAGCAACCTACACTTCTCCACACTGAAAATAGCTTTGGTTTTTACTTTCTCTTGGCACTTAAGGAATATAATGTTTTAAGTCCCAGTGGAAGCTTTCAACTTAAGCGTCAAACAAATCTCAGAACATCCAGAACCCATCACCCATGACCTCCCACTCAGAGCAAGTGGATGTGCTCCTTCCTTGCCCAAGGACTTCCTTCAGGAGAGTTGAGGTAGCAGCTAAGTGGGACAGAGACTTTCATTCGTGAAATAACAGCCTAAAGTTTGTTGAGTTAGTTCAGGAACAAGCTGCCACTATAGTATGACAATATACTGCGGTAGGAGTTCTCAGAACAGACAGGTTTGGCAGTTCTGTTCCCACAAGTTTTTTACACTCACTGTGTCAACGTATCAGCAGTTGTCACCAAAGCCATCTTACTCAGAGGAGCCTATGTAATCTTGCTCACAAATTTTAATCATCATTGCTACCCAAAATGAAAAAAAAGCACAGGGAAACAAAGTATAGGTTCTTATATTTTTTGAATCTGTAGGGCTGCCATACTCTGCAACAGCTGAATTATCAGGTCTATCTGAGAATTTGGGGCTCCTTTCATGACTCTTCATTTGATTTATTTTCTGCTATGAATTAAGATACTCTGATTTTACATGCTGATTCATAAATTACTCTGCTGTCCCTGCCGGCCTGATATCCCTGCTTCGACATGAGGCCTCCTACTTGATGCTGGTCTAGCTTGAAGTTTGCTCATGAATACAGATGCATATCCCAAGCACACCCAGGTTGTGGGGGATGCAGACACTCACCCCCCCCCCCAGGCAAATGGGCTGCGACCTGTGATCCTGCTGCAGCTGCAGCACTGAGCCCCTCAGTCACACAGGTCCCCTGCATAATGTGGAAGAATATCTGCTGCTTTAAGGGTATCTAGCCAAGGACCATCTCCATGCAAAAAAGAAGAGATAGTAAGAAATGCAGAAAGCCATAAACAAAAACATTACTGGGACATAACCTGACTGACAAATAAGGGAGGCAGTGATGAGAACCAAACCTGGTCAGTCACACTAATTGATGAGGGCATGTTGGAGTGTGAGAACATTTAGTACAGTGAGTTTTATGTCATCAGGAACCACCTCAAATAGAATGGCAAGAAGAATGGAGACAATAAACTAAAATAGAGACACAAACCTCACGAAAACAACCATGGAGACAACAACAAGAAAAAAGCCTGACCACTCACACTAACTGATGGGTTACCAAGAAACCACAGGTTCCACCTTCAGGGACATTGACAATGCAACTGTTAAAGACTATGAAACAGGGGAGACTGGATGCGGACACAGGCTGGAAGGGAATAGATAGAGATGTACAAAGCCATGAGGGATGTACAGTGGAAGGGGCAATGGGGTGTTGACAGGGGTATAAAAGGGGCTATTCGGGTGTAGCTTGCATGTTAAATGGCCTTGAGAGAGCAGAACTGGGAACAACATATGTACCTGTCCACACTAACTTTCGCCATATAGCCACAAACGATGAAGGCAGATTATAGGAAGGGTAGTCACAACATGCTCCCACAATCTTGGAAAACTGTCCCAGTCAAGTCTGAACCATGGTTCAGGGGAAATCAAGAGGTCCAAGGGAGGGAAATGACAACTTTAATCAGGAAAACAGCACTGTCTTACAATTTGTCAAAGAATGTGTAAGGTGGACCAACAACGCAAATGGTGCAGAACTATCAGTGGTTCCAGAAACTCAGAATTAAGCTGTCTTTGATACTGCGGTGCAACTCAGCAGTCAGCTCAAAGCTAACTGCAAAGCAAGGCACCAGTGCAGATCACTCAGCTCTGCTGGAATGAGACCAAAACCCCAAGATCCACCTGGCCACAGATACCCCATGTCCCAGTGCCTGGAGAGATGCAGCTATCATACACCAGACTTGCCTGTACGAACTGATACACTTACAGAGGTGCTACTGATTTTAAGTGTCTCAGCATGTTCCCGCCTATTGCCTCTAAGGAAGGGCCAGTGATTGCAGCCCCTGCACACACGCTGTCCCTTCAATGCACAGAGGGGTCATTGCCCCCATAAGCACAGCCCATAGGGAGGCCCATTTGGGGTCCAGCAGAGCAAGGAAGAGTGCAGCTTCTGCCAAAATTCCTGGCAGTGGGGGAGTATCAGGAGATGTGGAAGGAGCACGTCTGCTCGTTTAAGGATATCTGGTCAAAGGAGCCATAAACAACACAGAGATAAACCACACACATGATGGGGAGCCAGACACGATGAGAACAAACCTGATCAGTCACCCTGAAACAAGGAAAAGGCCTAAAAGAGTTAACTGAATTATCTCTGAGCCCCCCCCGCTCCCAAACCTGCTCTTGCTAAAAGAAAAAAAACCTGTTCTGTTCTGTTCACTGTACCTAGACACAGAAGAACGATAGAACTATAGAAACCATATAATAGGTCTAGGGTAATAAATTTTAGCCAAATGGGCTAAGGTAGACACTTGAAAGGGTAGAATAGGCCTGAAGCCAAGGCTCTCTCTAGGCTTCAGTGGATAGAACATGAAAACAATGGAAAGTACACAAGTTCACCAAAGGTCAGCGACGAAGAGGAGTAAAAATGAGACCCTCTGATGAAGTAAGACCGGATGTACCACCAAATTATTCCCCAAAATGAAGACCACGCCTCTAAACCCTCCCCTGACTCCATCTGCTATGAATATTGTAATCTAATATGAATATGTATGTGAATATGTTGTAATCATGATCCAAGACTGTATAAATAACTACCTTTGCTTGACCAGGGTAGAGCTCCTTTTGTCTGGCCTGAGCCAGGGAGTTCTCCGACGTCGCTTAATAAATACCTGCTGCTTAAAGGCTTAAAACTCTGTCTCTAAGCAGTTTTATTCGCCTTTTTGGGGCATCAACCCGAAGGGGTAAGGATACATGGAGCAAGGCTGAGGACATTTTCTACAGTAGGGAAGGAAAGGGAGGGAAACAAAACAGAGTCAGAAAACCTGAGCAATTAACATTAACAAAGCCAATAACCAGAAAAAAATGGCACCATTCACATCAACTGATGAGCTCTCAAGAAGCTATAGGCAGCCAGGACTTTGCAACTAAGGATGCAAACTTGAGTAGCCAGGATGCTGGATGCATAGTTTTTGAGGGAACGGGCAGGGGCAGGGAGCAGTCAAAAGGAGGTTAGACAGAACAGGGTTATAAGAGGCTGGCTGGGTGTAAACCAGGGCCAGTCAGTGCTGGTCTGACTGAGCTCTACACGTGACCAACACAACCTGTCCTGGCTTATTCAAACTGGGGGGCCAGCATGCACAGATTTGGGAGCAGTACTGAAGTCAGGCAGGGCAGAGAGGGAGCAGACACTGCAGTCCACAGTAGGAGCTCCTGCAGCAAGCAGGAACTCACCCTACAGTCACTGCGTTTAGAACACTGTGTGCCCACAAGATCAGTTCCTGGGGGGACCAGCACGAGCAAGGGGAGTGAGGGGCTCCATGCTAGCAGGTGGATGGGACAGCAGCTCACAGCATGCGTGACTGATTCTGGGGAGGCAACTGTCTGTATGACCCACAAACCAGGGGTGTGTGTGTGTATTCACCAGCAAAAATATGAACCAACTGGCAAGTAGGAGACGCCAGGTCTGGGCAGGGTCATCAGGATAGCAGGGGATCCATGCTGGTACCTGGAGGTACCTGCGAGTGTAGTGTGCCTTTGGGATGAGTGTCTGAGTGCTGTATCTTTGGTGTATCAAGCTGGACCAGCTGGCAAGTAGGGGATCCAGGGGATGGGTCAGAAGGCTGTGGTCCACACTGAAGTGCTGGGTGGACAGATGGGCCAAAGTGCTCAAAGGACTCGTGAGCATGCATGTACTCGTGAACCCTGAGGGTGTCACGGGCATCTACCAGCCCCAGGCAAGAAGATATGTGGCTGGCTGTGCTTGTGCATTCCATGGGTCCTGTATGGGGGTACTGCTGACAGCAGCATCTTGGCTGGGGCAGTTTAACAGCTATGCCAGTGTCATCTGTGTGTCACTTGTCCATGTGTCTGTGTGTCAGAGCAGTTCAGCATCAGCGCTGACTGAACCTGCAAATAGGAAAGGAGAAGCTGTGTCCTCCACTTGGACAGAGACCTTGAGTACTGGGCCCCCAGGATGGGTTATCAGTGGCCAAACAGGAGGGTCCAGGGCCAGAGTTGCTGAAGGTAGCAGTTGCTCTTCACCTGACTTAACAATCACAAGCATTCACCTCTAAAGGAACAGAGACACCTGCCCTCAGGCAGAGGGGCACTGGAGTTGGCTCAGACATGCCTGCAGAAACACTTTCCCGGCACTGAGCTCTACTGGGCTGGCTGTGCCAGTGTTGGGATAACACAAGGCCTGTTCTCAGGATCACAAAGTCTTGCAAACTAGGGATAAGAGCTTCCTTAAGGTGATCAAAAATAGACACAGGTCCAAAATCCAATCTAGATCTCTGCCTCCTGTCATCTGAACATGCATCTTTGTGTGTGAATTTATCATGATGGAAAGTCTTAACTGCACTCAGCAGACAGTGCTTTCGGATCCCACACTAGGACTCAAGTGACAAAAGCTCAGATAAGACCTGAGCTTATCTTTGCTTAAGATAAGCTTATCTTTGTTTAAAGATAAGCTTATCTTAAGCCAAACACCATGCAGAGGCAACCTTTCAAAAATTCTGAGTTTCTCATCCAGCTGGGGAGTCCAAGGCCTGGGAACTCTGCTTAGTGGCAGTCTTCTGTGGGGTACAAACCCTCTTTCAGAAGAGCAGTAGATTGATGGTTCTTCTTCAGCCACCTTGTTTTCCTTTCCAATCACAACCCAAAGCTATTGCAATCATCAGGGTACATACTGCTACAGAAGCAACCTAACTGGGCTGGCTAATCAGCTTGGCAGACAGAAGGATGCTGCAGGCCACAACATTTGTTGAAGACGACTGAAGCCTGAGGCCCTGGAAAGGCAGCTGGAGTAACTAGAGCAGCATTGCTGACTGTCCCACAAGGAACTGGGTCTGTACCTCAGAGTACTTCATCCTGCTCTCATGGACAGGAAACTGAAGCACATGGGAAGAAGAAGGAACCAGCACCTAACTTACAGACAGCACAGACACAGTCCAAGCAAAGCACATTTATCTCAGACCACATTGCTTTCATGGCTGTTCCTAAAGTCCCATTTCACCTGGCTGTTCTTACACTGACTGCAAGGACTATCTCCAGTAACATCTAGACAGTCACATTCTCATTTTCCTGCCTGAAAAGTCAGCTGATTCACATTCTATTTCCAGTACGGACTGAGCAAAGAGGCAACAGAGTGGACTTCACCAAGACTGATCCTTCAGCTACTACAACTACATTAACCTGACATAAACCAGAAATACGTGGACTGCTTTGTTCTGGATGGTTTCTTATTTCAGCAGGTCTTTTTATCTGCCTGGACTACCTTGTAATGGTATTTTCTAGCCCCAAAGTACATCACACTAGGAATATTCCCCCAGAAGCTGTGCTATAAAGAATTTAACTGCTCTGTGGATTTCACAGAGGGTTAAGGGAAGCAAACTAATACATTTCCTTACAGTATGAGATGATGAAAGTACAAACTTCTCCATGAGAGGTACTGCTTCCCAAGGCAGCCCAGGCAGCTTGGATATTCTCACTGCCCAGTCAGGGGGAACCCCCTGAACACAAGTACTACCTCATGGGATGAATAAAAGAAAACCACACTGGTCTAAGTACAACGAAGGCAATAGCTGAAAATGCTCCTTCAGACTAAAGCAGTGACTTGCGCTGTCTCACACCAAGATGAACCCAGTTTCTCCTCAGCACAAGCTTGGATATAGTGGGCATGTAGCCAAGGCCTCAAGAGCAGTCCAGGAACCACAGTCCCATTGCCACTCTTTTCCCTAAAGGCTGGCAAAGCAGTGTTCTCCTTCATCCCTGCAACAGCATGAGGGGCATGCAACCCCTCATGTAATTCTTGGGACTAGACTCAGTTGGAGGTACTGACACATCAACTTGGTACCAGCCACAAGAAGACATGGCAGAGTCTCCAAGCAATCCATATTCAGCACCCTTTGTACTCCCATGTGAGATACTGGATCTGAATCTCACTAAATGATTGAAATGGGTTGGAACCAACTCACTGTGTGTGTGAAGAAGAGTTGGGCCTAGACCTGCAACAACATGGTAAGGCCTGCACATAAGGCCTGCTGAGAACACATGGCAAAGCTAAAAGGCCTGCACCATGCAAAGCACATGGCAGAGCTGAAGGCCTGTAGCTGGGCTGTCAGTCAAGGCAGACCTGCCTGGTAGCCCATCCACACCACACCCCTGGAGCCTGTGACTGGCTACTGCACAACTCACTCTGCCCTGGAAAGCTCTAAATGGTGATATCCTGCCTGGGAGGGAAAACTAAACTCTATACATGAGACTCCATATGAGCTTTCTTCTTCTCTCCTTTCCTGCAGCCTGAACTATGTGAACCATCAAATTTTGTCAACCATTTTTCCTTTTCTCTCTCTCTCCTCTTTTCTTTCTCCCTTTCTTTACTCTGTTTTCTTCTTTTACTCTTCTCTTGTGGGTAACAACACCAATGAATTGTGTTTAACTAAACCTGGTATATTGATTGTTTGTAATGAATGTTTCCTGTGGAATGGGTCTTTCTGCTGAATGTTTGAGTGAAATGCTTTTTCCCTGGTTGGATTTTACTCATGTAAAAATCTTTTGCCAAAATATCTTATTTTTCTGCCTAAATTAAAAGAATTTCTCTTAGAGAAGAGCATGTGACTCTTTCTCCAGTCACTAATTTGACGTTATAATGAACCAAAAGGCTTTTAAAAAGTCTTAAATAAAAATGTAACCACTCTGGGCATCTTAATAGCTTAAAAACTGGAGTGTAACATCCCCACATTGTGGGATCTTCTCCCACAATCACTGAGATTAAGAAACACACAGCAGAAGAGCATAAGTAAGTTTCTATGTCATCATGGAGGAAAGACAGGAGGAAAAACTTCCAGTACCAGGGAAGAATTACAACAGCTGATAATTACAACCAGTCTCCTGCTGCCACCCACCTCTCAGGGAAGAAGACATTACACCCCCAGCTGCTTTGCCAGCAGTTCACATGCACACTGTGGCAAAGGAAAGATGTGTAATTCCATAGTCAAAATCCTTTGAGGGGCTTGTGCCCTTCCCCAAATGCAGGTAATGCAGAGATTGCAGATGGCAGTAAGAGGGGTGACTCAAACTGGGGGTGCACACAGGGAGACAGATGGGGAAAACATCGCTCAGCCTTTCTGAATGGGGACAGGGAAGCATCAAGGGGCAGGACTCCCCTCTTTCACCCAGGAGAATGCATGTGAGCTCACAAAAACAGGGCCTAGCCCAGCCCAGCCGAGGAGGCCTCAAGCCACAATGTCCTTCAGAGCTCCAGCCAGGTCAGGGAAGATGAAGCGGTAGCCACTCTCTAGGGTGCGTTTTGGCAGCACCCTCTGTCCCTCCAGCAGCATGACAGCCCGCTCTGCCCCAAAGACAGCCCGTACAGCCCAGGCAGGCACTGGCAGCAGGGCTGGGCGCCCCAGGGCTGCAGCAAACTCCCGAGCAAAGGTGCCATTGGAGGTGGCAGGAGAGGACGGGGCAACACCGTTGAGGACACCTTGCAGGCACTCACTCTCCAGGGCATGACACACGATCCCAGCCAGGTCCCGAATATGGATCCATGGGAAGGGCTGGAGCCCAGAGCCCAAAGGGCCTCCAAGCCCCAGACGGAAAGGCCAAAGCATTTGAGAGATTGCACCACCACCTCGACCCAGCACTACACCTGTGGGGAGAAGAGAGTGAGACCAGGTCCCCCGCCCAAAAGGGCAAAAGCTGCCTTCATGCCCAGACCTACAAGCAGGAGACAATCCTCAGAGGGCTGGACTGGAACAGGACCCAAGCAAGAGGAGACAGAAGAACTGATGTCCTTTTCCCACCTTTCACCCTCCTGCCCCTGAACAAAAGCAGAGTCACCCTTAACAGGCCCCTCAGAGACCTGATCTCACCTGATCTCACCACAACTCCACGAGCTGGGCTCCCAGGAATGAGAGCTGCAGCCTCCCAGGAGCTCACCAGGCGTGAGAAGAAGTCAAAATCCCCTCCGGGACTGTCTTCAGTATACTCAGCTGTGGGGCTGGGGCAGTAATAGCCTGAAGGTTAACAGCAGAAATGGGGTCAAGGTTAAATAATGAAACCAACCCCTCCTTCCCAAATGGACCATCTTCCCCGCCTTCAGGAGCCCAGAACTCCTGTGAAAAAAGGTTGAAACAACTGGGGTTGTTCAGCTTGGAAAAGAAGCGGCTTCAGGGTGACTTACCTGTGGCCTTCCAGTGCCTGAAGGGAGCCGACAAGAAAGCTGGAGACTATTTAGTGACTGACAGGAGAAGGGTGAATGGCTTCAAACAGAGTAGGATGAGATTGGATACGAGGAAGACATTCTGCCCTGTTAGAGTGGGATGGCATGCGCCGGTTGCCCAGAGGAACTGTGGCTGCCCCATCCTTGGAAGCATTCAAGGACAGGTTGGATAGGGCTTAGAGCAACCAGGTCTAATGGAAAGTGTCTCCACCTACAGCAGAGGGGTGGAACTGGATGGTCTTTAAGGTCCCTTCCAGTCCAAACCATTCTGGGATTCTATTATTCTACGAACTCTATCACTGCACCAGGGATATCCCCATAAGAAAAGCACAGGGTCTCTCTAATGGCAGTGCTGACGAGCTTTTGAATTACCAATGTGCTCTACAAGTTCAGTGGGATACACTAATACTGAGATTAGGCTGGCAGCCCCAAAAACCAAATAGGCCTGCAAGCAACACACTGAACTGGCTGCACAGAACAGCACCTGCTCTAAAATTGGGCATTACAGAGGATAAACCACATCAGCTTTCAAGACTGTAGCAAGCAAAAATGCAAAGCTGCACATATGCAGAGGGATTCAGCTGAGGCCCTACAATTTGTACAAACAAACTGGTTTGACAGGATGCCTAAAGGCTTTCCCAGGAAAACAAAGAATATGTTCTGTCCTAATGACACCAAGAGAAAGCACAGGGACCCAAATTTCTCTTCAGCAGTACCAAAAAGCTGATCAAGGCTTGCCTAAACACAGTGACATTGATGGCAATAAAGTTGACATTTCAGGGCAAGATGTGTTCCCCTGGAAGTGTGTTTCTGTTTGGAGGTAAAACATCTCCAGGTCAGCATGACTCATGTCTTGGTCGGGCCCAACCAATACCTACGCCAGTGACGAGGACCCAGGCACAGGGTGGCTGTTCAGCATCAACAATGGCTTTGGCCAAAGTCTTTGTGGTCTCAACCCGGCTGCTGATGACTTCCCTGCAGAAGGCATCACCCCATCTGGGAAAGAGAGAGCCACAGATTATACTCCTCACAAGGACAACCCAGGAAAGAAGAGCACCAAGGGGGGCCCTGGCAGGCACCTGCTCACAAGCACAGGAGAAGTCATGGGAACTCCCCCCACCCCAGAGCAGGGGGAGGACATGTGACCTTACAACCTAAACGCAGGGGAACTTTGGGAGATGGTGGCTCTTCACTTCCCTCAAAACACTGTGAGTTTTGGACTGCCTTAGGACAAAGACAGCGGAGCAGCTGGACACCAGAGATGGTGTTCCTCATAGAAGTCAAACTTTGGTTCTGATCTTGCATTATCAAATGTAGGCATCCAATGTCCTTCTGGAAACGTGGAACTAATTTTTCTTGACTTCTAGCTGTAGATTCAGAAGGGAACCTTTCTTCCAAAGGTCTCTCAGGACATAACAGGCCCACAGAAATGTTTTGGATGTTTGAGGATACGGATGTCAACAGTAACCCAAGAGCTTCCTGGACATGTTATTTCTTCCCTTTCCACATTCTCTGACAACACAGGACTGTCTTGCCTTCACCTTGTCCCAACAGCACTATGGGAGATCAAGTTACCTGCGGAAAGGGTTGAGCACATTTTCGCCAGCCAAGTTGACCACAGCATCGCACAGCGGCAGTCCAGTGTGGGACACCTCTTCCTAGGCAAGAGTAACAGAGACATCACATATCAAGGCTCCCCTCTGCTCAAGTCTTCCCAACAACCGAGCAGGACAGGCTCCTAAGAACTCTAGCCAGTTCCTTCCTGACACTGCCTGGAGCACGAGCATGAATCAAGAAGGTTTTGCTCCTTGGAACTACAGCAGTACCCATTCCGATGACTGTGACCCATGGAGCACCCAGGAGCCCAAAAGTACATCCACAGGAGTCAGACTCCCTGTGGCAGATGCCCTCTATGCCATGGCAGGTCAGGACAAATGGGCTTGTTCCTCAGCCCTGCCACGGCCCCCTCCTGTGACCGCTCCCATTTCGCACCCAGCTGATCCGATCCGCGCCCCCCTGTCGAGACACATGGGTCACTTGGTGCCCGCGGCTCCGCAGCAGCTGGGTCAGGGCTCTGCCCACGAAGCCAGTCCCTCCACCTGGGGAGAGATAAACAGGCCGTCACACAGGACCTGGACAGCAGCTGGGAGGGATCACTGCGCGCCCAGGGATCCCCTCGCCGGGCCCCGGGCGTGAGCTTCACTTCAAAACTACGTCGGGATCACAGGGCCCCCCACGCTCGCTGTCCCCCCGCACACTCCCGGTGTCCCCCCCTCCCTCACTGTCCCCCCTCAGCACGCGCACCAACTCACCCACTACCACCCGCATGGCTGAGCCGCGCATGCGCCTGGCAGCACCAACGGCGCACGCGCCCTTCCGCCTCCCCGCAGACGGCGCCCCCGGGCGGGAGGGAGGGGCCCTTAAAGGGCCAGCACCGCAGAGAGCGGGTCGCTCTCTGGGAACGGGCTGGAAAACCCGCCTGGAGCGGAGCGGGAGACACGGGGGATCGCACAAAGGCCGAGGGGCTGTGCAGCCGAGCGGGAGCGTCCCGGCAGCAGGCACAGCGCTCAGCTGGACAGGAGCGGGGAGACGGCAACCCGAGGAGTTCGTCGGGGCATGAATTAGTTCGTTAAAAGAGCTGAAATAAATGCCCAGAGAAGCTGTGGCTTCCCTATCCCTGGAAGTGTCCAAGGCCAAGTTGGACGGGGTTGGAGCAAGCTGGTCTAGTGGAAAGTGTCACTGCCCATAGTACGGGAGTTGGCAGGATGATCTTTAAAGGTCCCTTTAAACCCAAACCCATCTGGGATTCTATGATTCTATCATGCTATGAACTGGTTATAATATTGCTAATAAAAAATGAAGAATTGTGCAGTGGGGAATGAGGCAGGGGCTGTTCTCATTGACCCTGAGCCTCTCTCCCCTCTGACACCTTACTTCCTCCGTATCTCCTCAGGGTCATGGGAAAAGAAATTCCTTCAAGAATGTAATTCTGCCACTGGAAATGTCTCTTCTGAAATGTGATAAAACACACATTGGAGGCAGGAATTCCCACCTGCAGGCAGCTTGTGCAGCCTTTGCTTCACACAGAAGTCTGTTGTGTCATCTGCTGTTATCCATGTCCTGTGAAGAACAGAGGGTGACATGGGCCTGTAAACAAGATCTCTATGAATTGGTGGCTGTTCTGAAGCAGTAAGAAGTGCTGGAGATACTTCTACCTACCTATTTGCAGCTCAGTCCACCTAATCATCTGTCCTTGTCTGCACGCACAGCCATAGCCATTGCTCCACCTCTCTGTCCATCTGTCATCCTTTCCCCATAGCCCACTCTGTCACTGAGTCATTAAGGTTGGAAAAGACCTCCAAGATCATCAAGTATGACCAAATACCACCATGTTAGCTAAATCGTTGCACTAAGTGTCACGTCCACTCTTTTCTTTGAACACTTCCAGGGATGGTGACTCCACCACTTCCCTGGGCAGCCCTCAGCTGTCCTTATCCCTCTCACCACCAGCTGTATAAAAGTGGCAGGTCCTGTGGTAAGCAAAAAAGAAACTGGATTTCTAGGAGGAGCCAGCTGGAAATCTGAAACTAGGAGTTATTTGCACAGGAAAAGGCATCCCTGTGGTTTGCAGGTGTTGGGAATTCTCCACAAGAGGTTTATATGTGGTGGAAAAGAACATCTGAAGAGAAAGAGAACTGAAGAAAAGACAGCCTTGAAAAGCAGCTGAGCTACTGGACAACAAATAACTTCCTACCTCAGAGACTGCTTTTTATATTATGAAGGTGTTATGTTGTCCTAGTTAGAACAGCTGGGACCAGTTCATCACCGTGGGGGTGTAACTCAAACTGTGTATTCTACACCCTCTGTGCCATTTCCCAGAAGCTATAGACTACCTGCAGCAGCTGCCCAGAGCACACCTGACCCCTCAGGCTCTGAGCTGGGTGTTAAGAGGCCTGTGAGATAAGAAGATGCTCCTGTCTTCACACCCAGCACACCCATTCACTCATTGTGGAAGTCCCCGCCCTGCGAAAGGGGCTGGGCATTCGTGCCTGAACCTGAAGATACCATCTTGGGGGTCTGGGGAATTCTAGTTCCACTCGTGGGACCCAGCGGAGGACCAGAACCTCAACCGGACTGGGACCACCCCTCTCAGCTGGATTGCAACCACTGCTCTGGGTCGCACTTCCAGCTGGACTGCAACCATCGCTGACATCGGCAGGTTTTTCTCCTCTCTTTTTGCTTTTTGGACTCAGAGGGGCCCACGTGGGGTTCAGTGCAGGGGGGCTGACGAACACCGTTCTGTTCCTGCCTCAGGGTGCCGGGTTTTGTGGGTTAAAATCAATTGTTCACTTGTAAAATTGTATTTATTATATTAGTGTCATGAAAATTGTCATTCTGACTTTTAATCTCCTTTGTTGGTTTTATTTCTCCTGCCAGTTTACCTTTAAACCAGCGCATATGTTTATTCAATTTATTAACAATGTTGTTAGAAAAAATCTTACTTTATATGGAATCTGCAGTTTAAGTTAGTATTAGCCACTTTTCTATTCGCTGATTGTAAACCCTTTGCCTATTGGCTCCTGTTAGGTAAAATTTATAGCTTTTCCTCATTTTTTGTATCTCTTCTTTCCTATATTTGGATATATTCCAGCTCAATTCCCATGTATGGTTACTTCCCTGGCACAATTCCTCCCAAATTCCAGGCATTCCATGCCCTACCACATAAAAGCTTCAATAAAGAGATTCATTTTGTCTTCATGTTGTGTGATTTCTATGCAAAGTGGATCTTTTCATGATCTCACTTTCGGGGTTCACAGCTGTACCCCCAAGACGCAGGATGAAAAGTGGAGATGAACACCTGGTTTCTTGTGTGGTATGTACTGGCAGGTGGATGGTGAGCAGGAGCAACTCTCCATACACAGTGTGGTCTGCTCAGCCTCTTGTCTTCTGGATGAGTGACAATGGTGATGTTAGCTGGAGGTGCTTGCAGGCTGTTTGTACATTCTCCTTCTAACTCTCCCATAAAGTACAGATGGCTGTGTCTGAGTGCAGCCTAGTAGGTCCTAAAATGTAAAATGTCAAAAAAAAGACAATTGTAAGGGACCTTTGGATACCTCTCAAACTTGTATTTCCCTCCACATGCTTCTATCTCATGGTGTTTCACTGGATTGACCCTCCTAGAAAGATAAAATCCAGCATGCCACTTTTCACTTCCTCCTCACAACTACACTGTATCCATCTAACAAGAAATATGCCACCAGTCAGTCCCAACCTGTAATAGAGCACCAGCACCTGGTGAAGCCCCACACTTCTGCTTCTGTCAAGGGACAAAGCCTGCCCAAAACTGCTGCTCAGACATGTGAGAATCATAGTATCAGAGAATGGTTTGGATTTGGGTTGGAAGTGACCTTCAGAGTCCTGAAGTTCCAGAGAGTGACCTTGTTCAACTCCTTTACCATGGGCAGGGACATCTTTCACTAGATCAGGTTGCTCAAAGCCCCATCCAACAGGGCCTTAAAGCTTTCCAATGATGTGGCGTCTACAACTTCTCCAGGCAACCTGTGCTAGTGTCTTACCTCTCTCTTCATAAAAAATTTCTTCCTTAGATGTTATCTAAATCTGCTTTCTTTCAATTCAAAACTGTACAGTCACCACAGGCTCTGTTTAAAGGTCTTTCTGTCTTACTCACAAATCCTCTGCATATATATTGAAAGGCTGCAATAAGATCTCCCAAGAACTTTCTCTTTTCCAGACTGAATAACCCCAGCTCTATCAGACTGTCCCTGTAGCAGAGGTGCTCCAGCCCTCTGAGCACCTTTGTGGGCTCCTCTGGACTCGCTCCAACAGATCTGTGTCTCTGTTGTTCTGGAGGCCCCAGAGCCTGATGTGGGACCATGTAGGGTCTCAAGAGCGTAGCAGAGGGGAGCATCACCTCCCTTGACTTGCTGGTTGCAATTCTTTTGATGTAACCCAGGATATGACTGACTTTCTAGGCTCTAAGTACACATTGCCAGCTCAATTTTTCATCCCCCAGTATCCCCAAGTCGTTCTCTGCAAGGCTGTTCTCAATCCATTTATCCCGTGTATTGATACTGGAGATTGTCCCAAGATGTCATGTTAACCAGCCCCCCTGGCTGAAATAGTCAGGTCCAGGTGTATCTCCGGAGCAAAGATAATCAAAAGTTTTAGAAACACCTCTGCTAATGACATTTAAGAAAACGGAAGAGAAGGTGGATTGGGCAGAAGTAATTAAGGAGCCATGTAGGAGGAGCCATGTAGCCCGTGGTGAAGACTATGGTAAAGCAAATGTTCCCTTGCAATCCATAGAAGAGATCCCACAGGAACAGGGGAAAGGACTCAAAAGCCATTACCCCTGTAACTGTGGTGCAGACCATGGTGTAGCAAGTGTCCCCTTGCAGTCCATGGAAGACCTCATGGAGTCTGGCTGTGGCCCCCTGGCCTCTGGTCCNCACAGCAGAGGAAGGACTCAAAGCCATTTCCCGTAGCCCGTGGTGAAGACTATGGTAAAGCAAATGTTCCCTTGCAATCCATAGAAGAGATCCCACAGGAACAGGGGAAAGGACTCAAAAGCCATTACCCCTGTAACTGTGGTGCAGACCATGGTGTAGCAAGTGTCCCCTTGCAGTCCATGGAAGACCTCATGGAGTCTGGCTGTGGCCCCCTGGCCTCTGGTCCTGTCCCGAAGGGAGGAAGGACAGGCCCAATCCTGAGGTCACCATGCGGCAGAGAGAGAGAGAGAGAAAGAAATGTCCAGCTCTGACACATTGAAGCTGTCATCCTAAAGATAATAGAAGAGAAACTTTACAGTGCTGCAGAATTGCTTCAGGAAGAAGAAACTTTCTCCTCCTGGACTGATACAGAGGGGAGAGATGCTTTTGCAAATACCTAACATTTTCTTCATAAGATAAGGAAGCTTAATTAGAATTGTTGTATATATTAGTCTTTAATCTTTATCTTGCTAGAAATAAATCCTAATATTATTCCCCCACATCAAGCTTCTCTTTTGTCTGTATAAAACCTCTCTCAACTTGTAGCATTTGTGTGTGTGTGTGGAGTTAGAAAAAATTGGTCCCAAGTAAACCCACAACACAAAACAAGTGGAGAACTTTGCGCTTGGCATTGCTTGGCATTCAGCAATGCCCAGCACTTGCTCACCAGATGATTTTTTTTTTAATGCTGGAAGGACAAACCAAGCATAGATCCACGCTACAGGACGGGGTTAACTGAAAGCTCTGGATGACACAGTTTCGGTTCGGGGAAGGGACCGGACCAGCTTAGGGTTCTGGCCAGCCTGTGTTAGAAGGGCGATAGGCAGCGGCTGAGAGTTAAGTTCACTGTGACACAGGCGCCCAGAGAAGAGACACACACGACAGTAGTGAACACTTGAACAGCCGAGGCTGATCTCTTTTTATTAAACAAAATGGTGGGGTTTATAGGGTCAAGTAGAGATGGGTCTGGAAAAAGGGAGGAGATTGGGTGGAGCATGCAAATCTGCTAACACTGGTTGGATGAGGGTAAATGAATAAACATTAGGAGGTAGGGACAAGGGAGGAGATAACCAGGGAAAACATGATTGGTCAGTACCACCTGGTACACTGACCCATGGAACACTGTCTCTATGCCTGTTAGGCTTCAAGTCCATTAGGGGGAGAATATCAACCTACGAATAGGTTTTGTAATTTTAACAGAACTACCACAACAAAGTCCTTAGGTGTTGGTATTGTCGCAGGTAGTGGTGTGGGCAGAGCTGATCTTCCAATCCTCGAACGAAACCTCTCCTTTCCCTTGATCCTTCCACAGTGCAAATACTGTTTCATTTTCCTCATGGTTTTCCTCACCCCCAACATCTGGACTGCCCCTAACATGCTGCAATGGTCTGGGTGAGCACAAAAGAAACGAGAAAGCACAAATGAACTCTTCACAATTTCGCACCTCTATGGCATACTTGAATAGGGAGACCAGGCTGTGGTAATAACCAGGGTAATGGCAGCTTTGAATTTGACAAAACTCTCATCAGTTGACCTGAGCTGAAGGCATTGACAGCTTTTGTTGCATGTCTCCATTAGAAAGTGTTAAATAGTGCAAACAATAACCTTTTGGCAAATACATCTGCTACATCCAGCACTATGCCCAGGGCTCTCCTCACAGCAGAACTGCTACATGGAAGGGCCAGTTGCCAGTCAGATCTGGACATCTCCGAGAGCTGCAGCTGTATCCCATTACCCAGCTAGCTCAGTCAATGGAATGTGAGACTCATAATATTGGGGTTGTGCGTTCAAGCCACAGTTGGGGCACAAAAAGGACTGCTATGGTTTAACTCCACCTGGCAACTAAGGAAAAAGGCGTTGTCTTTGTGTAAGCAATAACTGAAACATGCCTCTATGATCAACAGTGTTTTCAACACAAATCCAGAACATAGCACCTTATGAGCTATTTTGAGGAAAATTAACTCTATCCTAGAGAAAACCAGTACAGTCACAAAGCAGCCTTGGACCAGAAGCCAGGAGTGGTACACAGACCTGTGTTTGTATGAAAAAAACTCAGTGTCCACCTGCTCTAGCCATCCTACTTGGTACATAGGACCTAAAAGGTATGCCATGGAAGGATGATGTTCAATGCTTGTGGCTACCTCATCTCCAGTTGTCCTAGGACAGCTGTATTGGGCACACTTTTGAGGCTGGAAACCAATGCTTTTCCATACCCGTTTTGATCCAAGAATGAGTCTGGATTTGCACAAGAGAAGAAAGATGATCCATTCCTGGTTGCTTCTTGTCAGGGAAGCCTCTGGATTTGCTGTGGTGTGAAAGCAAACGTCACTTCTTCAATATCCATAATAAACATGTCCAGTATAGAGTTAATTGGTCCTGCCTGCAGGCAGCCAAGCTGATTTTGAGAAAATCACAATTATACTGCAAGCCCTGACAGGAGGAAGTTGACACAGTGCCACAGATAAAGAAATATGGTCTTGGCATTGGAATTAGCAAGTCCTAGACTTTGTGTTAGCTCTGCAGACCTCAGTACTTGTCTTGCTGTGCTTGAAGAATGACTTGGAATTATTACCTAGCTTAGTTTTAGCATAGGCTTTGTTTTGGGCAATGCAATGATGCTTATAATAATGTGAACATGTTTCTGTAACAAGGACATAATAATAATTAGTTATTTTTCTGTGTAGACTGAATTCTCTATCTCCTGGAAATAAAAAGTAAATGGAGTGTATTTGGTTTATGTGGCAAGGTTTTGGTGACACAAGGGCTGCAGAGTGGCCTTTGTAAAAACAGTCCTGGGGCTGTTCCCATGTCAGAGAGAGACAGCTTCAACTGGCTCCAAAATAGACACATCACTGCCCAAAACTGAACCTATCACTGAAGCTGGTTGTATCTCTGTCAGTAATATATTTAAGAAATGTTAAAAACACTGCACAGCAGCAGTGTGAGAGAGGGATGAGAAAAGTATGAGAGAAACAGCCCTTTGGACACCAAGGTCAGTGAAGAAGGTGGAAGAGGAGGTGCTCCAAGGGATCAGAGAGCAGAGATTCCCCTGTAGCCCATGGAGAGGATCACGACTTAGTTCTCCCCGCTGCAGCCCATGGAGGTCCATGGTGAAGCAGATACCCACAGTGCAGGGCATGAAACCACCATTGCTCAATTGCTGTTCACTAAAGAAATGCAGCCTTGTGAACAAGGTTGTATAGAAACACTAGAAGACAAAGCTCAGCAAGAAGAAGCATCTGTGTTGGCAATCATGCGCAGANCTGAGCTACAGGAACGGCTCAACCAGTGACCAAAAGCCAAACTGTGTTTCATTAACTTGAAAATACATATTTTTTCACTTGAAAAAGTGCATATACAATTTGAAAATACATATTACTTCTCGTGCCCTGCATGTGCTAATGAAGTAAAACCTTTATGTATGAGTACCACTTCATGTTTTTTAACTACCAGATGTAGTGGCAACCAGAAGGGACCCTTTGCTGAGGCTTGCTCGAAAATACTAACTTTCAGGTGCAGAGATCTCTATTGTACCTTAACACAGATATGGGAGAGTGGAGCTGCATTCCATAGAGATGTTTTCTACTAATTTAATTCCTTGGAAGACTAGTGGGCACTGAAGTCACAATAGTGGCTATTGGAAAATGCTCACAGAAATTCCAATGGTTCATGACCTACACAGGTGGATATTCCTCTGGCATTTTTCCTTACCGTATAGGATGGTTCCATATGCAAGGGAAGATAGATGTGAGTTTGAGCTTGTAGCACAGATACCTTTTATACCAAAAGAGAGAAAGAGGTAACAATGGGTAGTGATTATTTCAAAGTGATATTATTTCTTTTAAGTAGAAAGTAAACAAATCATTTAAATATTTACTTTCTCTGAAAGGTGACTTCTTATTTCTAGCCAGCTCTATCTTATGTTGCAATACAATGAGAACTGAGCAGTCTTCTGGTAGGACAGTGCTTACTTGGTAACTCAAGAGTTCATGCTTCAGACACTTAATGCTGAAGCTTCAAGTTGGTATTTTCTGAAATGTGCATTTTTTTAAAACCAGGCTTTAAACCAATGCAAGAGCTGTAAAGTTGAACTCAAATGTTACCTTTATGTTATGTCAGATGGTTGTTTTTACAAGTTTACCTATCACAGAGAAATAGCTCCCATTCTGTTACAAACACTCACGGGAACATATATGGAAAGAGAATCTGTTTGGTTTTTTGTTTGTTTGTTTTTTGTCAAAGAGCATTTCAAGCACAATATTCAATTGCCAATAAATGGTTGTAATCTTAATTTCAGTGGTTCCACTGAAAGAGAAATGATTAAAAGCAAAAAAGAAAAAAAAATAATTAAAAAGACAAGGAGTCACAGAGAAATAAATCTTTCAGTTGACTCTTGTTTGATCTAATTTAGCTGTGGATGTTTGCAACGAGAATGCCTCCACCTGAACTGCCTGTGTTCTGAGGCACACAAATAAAGTACTGCCAGAGTCTTTTATGTCCAATTTTAGATATCCAATGCACTTACATACACTTCAGATTGTCCAATCCAATTGGATTGATTATGACTTTAAAATGCTTTTACCTTTTGAATGGCTATAAAAGGGCTCTAAATTACAGCTCAAATGGATTGTAAATATCTAAATACAGTTAAATGGATTGTAAATATCTAAATACAGTTAAACAAATCCACACCTTCATCTGATCTAGATTGTCTTAGGTTTTTTTTGTATCTCCTGCTTTCATCCATGACACTGACCATCTAGAAACACAAAAAACTCTTGAAAGCAAGCCCTGATGTCCTCTGATGTCCATTTTTTTACATTCTAAAGCACCTGTCTGTACCAAATTAGTCACTGTGGTCATTCTCAACCTAGTAAAGGTGCTAAAAAAACCCTTTCCTTTTTAATTGTTTTTTCAGAGACCCTTTTACCTCCTTGTTTCGAAGGGTGTAGATGAAAGGGTTTAGCATGGGAATAACGATAGTATAGAAAATTGAGATGGTGTTACTTTTGTCAGGTGAAGATGTGGCCCCAGGCTGAGCATACATGAAGAAAACTGTCCCAAAGAACAAGCAGTTGGTCATCATGTGAGAAGAGCAGGTGGAGAAGGCCTTGTGCCTGCTTTCAGCTGAAGGCATTTGGGCAATTGTGATGATTATATAACCATAGGAGATAAAAACCACCAAGGCAGTGCCCACAATAATGGATCCACACACAGCCAGCATTACTAGTTCGTTGATAAGTGTGTCTGAACAGGAAGCATGCATCACTGCAGCAACATCACAGAAGAAGTGGTTTATTTCTTTGGGCCCACAAAAGGACAAACTGAATGTCAAACCCGTCTGGATGGTGCAATTGATGCAGCCTGACAGATAAGAGGCCATCACCATGAAAACACAGAGTCTTTTATTCATAATCACTTGGTACAGCAGTGGATTGCAGATGGCAGTGAAGCGATCATAAGCCATCGCAGCAAGAAAGAAGGCTTCTGTTGTACCAAAGAGAGAGAAGAAGAACATTTGTGAAGCACAGCCATTGTAGGAAATGTTTCTTCTGTCCAGTGAGAATATCAGTGTTGCTCTGGGAGAGATGACAGAGGAATAGCAGATGTCCAAGGTTGACAAGTTCTCTAGGAAAAAGTACATTGGAGTGTGCAGTCTGGAGTCCATTCTAATGATGAGTATCATGCAGAGATTTCCTACAACTGTGACAGCATACATTGTTGAGAAGAGAACAGAGAAAAACAGTTGTGATCCTGGATGAGATTTGAACCCAACCAAAATGAACTCAGTTATCTTGGTGTGGTTTTCCATTTTTTTTTTCAGATGATGTTCCAAAAGGAAATAAAGGATGCAGTGGATTTCAAATAGTTTGCCTGGAGAAGCAGTTAGAAGAATAAGATAAACAGTGAGATATATGGAAAATAAGAAATATAAAAAATAAACAGATGGAAAAGAAAAATTATTCATCTATAATATATGCATATTTTTGTAAACTATTTGTAAATTAATTTTTTAAAAATTGTAAACTAATTACCCTGTGATATTATCTTCAGTATAATGAAACACTCTGCATGCAGCTTATCTAAACTATTTTAATTTAATCAACTTTACAATTAACTAGAAACAGACATTTCATTCTACAGTTAAAGATCTATTTCAGGTTTAACTGGGCAGGAAAAAGTCTTATCCTAAGATTGCAACTAGCCTACAAAAGACTGCTCTCCCTAAACAAACAAACAAAAAGAATATGCTCCTTCAGATGATGCAAAACAATTAAAATATATATATAAGCCAGGCAATGTATTTAATTAATGTGGATTTAAAAAAAAAAAAAAAAAAGCCTATTATTAAAAAAGGCAACACTTCTTTATGCGAGAAACTGAGTTTTTTCTTTTTTAAAAAGTACTTGAAAAAAACCCTCAAATGTTGAGATTTCTGAAATAAATTTTCTCTATTCAAATCTCAATTCACACACTAATTGACAGAATGTTTCAGGTAATTCCTTTTCAATTCTATTTAGCAATTTTATTTTCATAGGCTGGATGTCATCTCAACTAGGCTTGAATACTTTCAGTGGATTGATGCCTACATTAGAAGTCACAGTTTAGATTACCTTTAAATTCAGAAACAAGAACTCTCACTTTAGAATATTTACATAGAAGGTATGAATCATGTTTTAAGATTTTCTGGTTTTCTCCACTGACCTAAAGGGAAGTCCAGTTCAGGCGAAGCTAAATATTCTCTATACATAAAGATGTACATACATGTATAAAACTGAGTGATAGGTGTCCCCATCCAGTTACTGGTATTTTGTTTGGTTTGCTGTCATTTCCATTAGATAATTTTTTGTAACCTACATGTACCTAATCTTTTTAAAACACTGAATTACTTTTTAACACATTACTTCAGCCATCCTTTTATAGTCCTTGAAATGTACCCTCATCTCTGGTTGCCCTTGGGAATTCTGTTTACTTCTTTGTTCTCATTTACTCGTGTCTTAGAAAAGGGAAATAAATTTGGAGAAGGAACTTCTCTTTGTCTAAGCTTGCTCTTCAGATATTTTGGCTAGTTTCCCTAGGGATTTTTATGTACGGAGGACTCAAGTTTAGAGAGTAAAGGTCAAGCATCTAGTCAAAGCTTATTCAAACCTGTTGTCTATAGCTTCCCCCATTGTCAAAAGAGAGAAACAGATGCATCCACAGCGTGATTCTTCTACCCCCACCATACCTGTTCAAAAAAGGAGAAAAACAGTCCTTCAGAGGTATCTGTCTTTGTTAAAGGAATCAAGCTAGCAAGAAAATAATAAGAAAAAAAGGAATACTTTTGTCCACAATAATGGAAAGGAAAATTTCAAAATTATGTGTCACTATGGTCAGCCATGCAATGGATGTGTAAGCTTGTCTGACCTAACTGACCTTATATTTAAATTATTATTTTTATTCTGGTTTTATGTGTCACCATCACTAATTTAATGTAACAATAATTTCATAATAATCAAACATATTGTCAACTGAAAGGGATCCTACATGCTGTCAAAAATTGTTAAGTTGAAATGACAATTATTACTACTTTAAGTAAATGTCTTTTTAAAAGAGACTAACAAAAGCCTGAGCTAAGACATTAAATACTGGCTCCCTGTTAGCAGACTTACTTTCCAGAAGAGCTAACTGTATTCATAAGCCCTGATTACTACATGCTATGTAATCAAAAAAAGAGGAAACTATTTTTAGTCCAGTTCTACCACTAAATTTAGCAAAGCAAAGCTCAGAGTTCACAAACCACAATACACATACCTTATAATACTGTGATTAAAACCAGGTTTGGTTTTTGGAATTCAGATTTCTTGAACACATTGTCAAATAATTGAACATGTTTTCTACGCAACTAATTTTTCAGTAGTCTCTTGGTAATCAATACATCACTGTCCTTTCCTCTCACTGGTTCTAAGGGTATTCTCCTTAGCATGTTGCTTATATATGCTTTAATAGGTGTGCATAAAAACGCTAGGGATTTAGTTTCTACAGTCTTGGATCTTCACAGGAGACATCTGAACCTCAAAGGAGATATTTTTCCCTTGTGCCATGTCTTTGCCTGCAGAAGAAGAAAAACCAAGAGTAAAATACAAACAATAAAGTCTAATGCTGCTTCAACGGCTCTTTTACCCCTGATTTTTCAGTTTCTTATGTAGAATTCCTTCTGCTTCATCTAGGCTTCTTTTTGCTAAGCAAAACACCGTGGACCTAATCAAAACCCTGTTATCCATTACAATCTGCTTCCTTCGAGATAACGAAAATAGAACTGACGCCCTTGCCTTCTCCCCAACCAATATGCTTCTCTTCTGTAACCAAAAACAGCTTTCCACTAAATGTACTCTCTTCTCTGACTGGGAGGGAAAGTGTACTCACCACCTAAAGCTTAGAAACATTAGTGTCCAGCCTCTAATGGAAACCTGGTCTGGAATCCAGAAACCACTCCAGGAAGAAAAGAAGCATCTCACAACTCCTGTGTGACCTCAGACATCCTAGGACATGCTGCTATTTTTCAACAAACAAACTTGCATTCTTCTCAGCACAGAAGAATCACATTTAGTTACAGCAGACTATATTAAATTTTCATTGTTTTGGTCTGTAGTTTTAATAATTCTGCATGAAATAGATGTTCCTCTTCTTGATATAAAAGCTTCTCAAATTTAGTGACTCATGATAGATCAATTTCTTCTAAAACCAGACTATTTTATATTTGCATACATTCCCATCAGCTCCCAGAGGCAGAAAGCAAGATTAAGAGAGATGGTAAGGGCTTCAAAAGCTAAAATTGGACTTCCAGTCTTACCTACATTACTTGTGAGAGGTGACTTATCTACACTTAACCTTGAATTTACAAAAGTGTTTATTAGGAAAGCTTTCAGACATGAACTTTTAGATGCAAGAGATAACTTGCATTCTCAAAAAAATTGTGTTTGTATAAGACTTTTCTGTGTTTTCTCCTTCCCTAAGAACACTTAGAAACCTCTGTTGAATAGGTAATCAATTATTTGTTTCAGGTTATCTAACGACACCATTATTAGTGTACCTAAGCCCATAATAATTGGATGATAATTCTCTTCACAGTGTATTTGAAAGACTATCTTGATGTTAATTTCAAAGCAGTCACCTTCAGATCAGTGCTTTAATCCCAGTGTCAGTGTGTTTAGCCAAATCACTGTATTAAAGGACCTTCACACCTTGCAAAATTTAATACTTCGATGGAAAACTCACTATGGACTACTGAAATGCTATAATTTGCACTTTATAAATTAAAAAGTGAAATAAGAGAAGAAATAGATTAGGTGATTTTTGGTGTATAAATAATTTAATATACTGTAATAAGAACAAAGTGACCTGACACTGTACTGATTTTGGCTTGAATAGAGTTAAATTATTCATAATAGCTTGTTTGGGGGTAAATTCTGGATTTGTGATGAAAACAGTGTTGAGAATGCAGGAATGTTTTAGTTACTGCTGAACAGTGCTGGCACAGTGTCAGAGCCTTTTCTGCTTCTTGTACAACTCTGCCAGTGAGGATGCTGGAGGTGGGCAAGAAGTTGTGAGGGAACACAACTGGGACAGCTGACCCCAACTGACCAAAGGGATATTCTAGACCATATAGCATCACGCTCAGCAATAAAAACTGGGGGAAAGAAAGAGGGTGAAGGGATGGTGGGAGTGATTGCATTTGTCTTTCCAAGTAACTGTTACTCATGATTCCTGTTTTTCTAGAGATGGCTGAACTTGAAGGCAGATGGTATAGATAAATAGAATAAATATCCTTTAAGATGATAATCCATATGCATGAGTGGTAAAGGAGCCTAGGGTAGTTTGCCTAGATGTCTAAATAGATATTAGACTTCAATGTCTAATTTTTAGATATCTTTAGAGGAATCTGTATCTACCTGTACGTGTAGCTGTTGATCTCTAATGCAGATTTAAAGAAGTACTGGATTTTTTTTTTTGGCTCCTTTCCAATGGTTCATATTGTAATGTATATTCATATTGTGTCAGTTACCTATTTTCTCATCACAGATTTGCTGCTAATACCTGTAATACAGCCAGCAATCTACATTTCTGGTGATAGCTCCCCATTATGGTTAACTTCAGGCTGTTCTTGATACCTCTCCTTAACCTTGTGCTCAAGTCCTCACAAAGGTCTGATTTGAAACAGTTGTATCTGTGTCAATACGTGGCAACAACATGCACAGACAAGTTCCTCCAGCAAGTGCCTTATGGTTTCTTCCCTGGAAAGCTGGATGTTTCATGAATTGCAAAATCTGAAAAGGCCATATGCTAATAAAGAGCATAGAATACCAGAAACTACAGTCTCAGTAATAAACTCAAACCCATATTTAATATGGTCATATAGAGATGCACTTAGCTGACAGAATTTATTTGTTTGTTTGTTTGTTACAGAATATTAAATGTTTTGAAGCACTTTGATATTCTGAACATGGAGTAGTTTTCTTAGAGGCACCATTTCACCAGATAATCAGTGTTTAACACAGTCTTTCCAGACTCATGCATAAGATCATGACTCCTGCTGGAATACTGCTGGATCCAAGGCTCATGCAGTCTGAAGAAAAAGTTGAAGTCATCTGTCCTTTCAGTTGTGCCTGAATTTCTTTAAGGAGAAGATTATTTGGTGTGCAATAAGGATATTCAGGGGACCAGGGGTCTGTTGACAGAGGCCAAGTGACAGTTGCAGCTGTACCATGGGAACAGCATGGGATACTCACATTATAGTTTCTCTACCTCTATCAAAGAAAAGTTCTTCTTCAGAGGATGGGTTCATTTTATCCTACACCAGCTATTTAAGGATGTTAAAATTATTTGTCCTTTTCCACTGCCTATTCATTTCAAGGGACAATAATGGAATCTCAAAGTAAAGAAATCAGACGTAGGTATCTGATTTTTACATGCATTTTGCAATGTTTACAGGACCTAGTAAACTATCTAGGGAAAACAAATCTGGGGTTCAGTTTCTAGCATTTCCAAAACTTCTCATGAAAACTGGAGAAGTCATCCAGCTGGAGATTTAAGAATAGGTGACAACATGTATTCTTTGGGGGAAAACAAACAAAAAAACCCCAGTCATCTCAAATCAAAACCATAGTATATGCATAGATATAACTTAGATTTATTAAGCTCTAGTTCAGGAAATATGGGCACTGCATGCATGAATAGGAGAGTTTCACTTTGGTATGGATTAAGGTCTGAACCTCCTGAGTTTAGCTCATCAGAACTGCCAGTTGATCTCCATGAGCAAAGCCCCTTCTCCAGGAGTCTGTATTTGATTTCTTAGATGTGTCTTGTGCAAGTACAGGTCTTTCCCAGAGCAAACCTGACTTCCTTGTTTCTAAGACAATATATGAGAGGATTCAGGAGTGGCACAACTACTGTGTACAGGACTGATACCAACTTGTTAGCACTATAGGTATACATGAGCTTAGGATGGGCATAAGTGAAAAGAGTGGTGGAGTAGAACAATAACACTACAGTCAAATGGGAGCTGCAGGTGGAAAAGGCCTTTTGCCTCCCCTGAGAAGAAGGGATCTTCAACACAGTGAACATGATGCAAATATAGGAGGTCACCACAATACAAAGAGGTACCATGATGACTATCAGAGCCAAGATGAAGTCCACTAGCTCAGCCAAAGAGGAATCACTGCAGGAGATATTCAGTAAGGGTGAAATATCACAGAAATAATGATTGATTCTACCTACATCACAAAACGAGAGCTGGGCTATAAAGCTCAACTTGATAGACGAAGTGGTCAAACCACATATCCAACAGCCAGCTATCAACTGAGCACAAAACTGATGATTCATGATGAATGAGTATCTGAGAGGTTTGCATATGGCCAAGAAGCGGTCATAGGCCATAACAGCTAACAGGATATATTCAATACAAATGAAAGTCACAAAGAAATACAACTGCGTTATGCACCCCTGGAATGAGATGTGTTTGTCATGAGAGAGGACATCTATAAGCATCTTTGGCTCAATGACAGAAACATACCCAATCTCTAAGAAAGACAGATTCCCTATGAAGAAATACATGGGTTTTTGCAGACTGCAGTTATTTCGGATTATGAGAATGATAAGGAAGTTTTCCAACACAGTTGATAAATAAGCCAGAAGTAAAGCAGAGAAGAGAAGCAGCTGCAGTTCATCAGTGGTGGGAAAACCCAGAAGAATGAAATACGTGACTTTGGTTTCATTCCTCCCACCCATTCTGTAGAAGAAAGATGAGCTTATCCACCTGCAACAGATTAATACAATGAAACCTAACTAGACAGTTTTAAATTTATAGCAATATGTTACACCACTACTTAAAGACATTGTAAAAGTCCAGACACTTTGTTGCTGCATTTTTAGAAAGCAATTTTTTGAAATCTATCTGCTCAATTCAGAATTTTTCATTTTAAAAATTAAGGCATGCTTTTTACTTTATATTTCATGGAGATAAATATGCATTCCAAGTCCTGTCTCATCTAAGATGCAGGTCTAAAATAAGCCAGATGAATGATGCTGTGATGTTGTCAATCCAGTATAAAGAAATTATAGGTTATGAGCTTATAGATAGACATTCACATTGCCAGTGTTTTATTTTTTACATCTAAGCATTTCTAAAGTGTATCCCATGAACTGTGATGGAATTATGAAGTCTCACAGGGACTTCAATTTGATATTTAAAAAACCCTCCAAATATATCTGAAGGAGCCCATTAGAGGTTTCTGTGTCTAGCTCTGAGGAGACTTACGTCTACATAAAGCTTATTGAGATAAAAGGTACACATAGCATCTGAGATACAGCATAAGTGCAAGTGAATTATAATTCTGGGTCTGGTTTGTTTGCAGCTAACTCAGATTAATCCTTCAGAAATAAAAACAGCTCAGCCTGTGCTATTAAAAACAAAACTGTTCTCAACCTTTTGTAGTGGGAATTCAGAGTAGAATCCACTGCCTTAGTTGATCGCAGAGAATATGATCAATAGGGTACAGAGGAAGTGTAGTCTGTTGTGTAGTTGCATGATTTATACCAACACAGATAAAACGATCACTTTATTTACCTTTGGTGTCTCATGAGATTTTATTAAGAAATTATAGATAGCCTCCCAGTGGAAGCAATCACAGAAAGAGGAGGGATTGTTTCCTCTGTGATTCCATGCAGAGTAGAAGTAGGAAACTCTGAAAATGTCTAACATTTTTTTCTGAGACACTGAACAGTAAAATAACACCAGGTAGTGTCTACTGATTTTTGTAGGGCAGAGAAAAATAAGAACATACCCTGAGGCAGAGGTATGTTCTGGTAAATGGCAGTCATTTACCAAAAGCTAATGTAGAAAAATATTTTAGTGTCCTAATCTAAATCCAGAACCTTAACTGGTGGTCGCTTCAGAGCAAGTATTTTCACCTGCACTGGAGTTACTTGTACAACCTTCAGATCTATAAATAGCCAAGCTGTGCATTTTCTGAATAGTACAATACAGTACAAATATTATGTTGAAATGATTCCTCCAATAGTGTGAAATACCTCTATTAGAATAGACAGACTCAGTTTCTCAAGTTTCCCAATCCTATATATCTGTTTCCCTTGATGACACTGACATATAGAAACTCAGTTTAGTGGCTGAGTACCTGTTTAAATACTCACAGTTATGTGCAATAATTATCAGCTAAAACCCCAGCATCAAAATGAAGTTTTATACATATATTTATGTTTAATTATATGTTAGATATAGGATTCATTTGTACCAATTTAAACACCTAATATGCAAACATTTAAGACTGAGTTTAGCTGCCTAAGCAGAGTAGTTTAGTGTCATTTGGGATATTCTCAATTCTTACTTGTTTCCATTTAAAGAGACTCAAAAACAGTATGGAATCCAGGAAGCAGTTTTGGTGGTGTGGTGGGTTTACCTTAACTGAACACTAGGTTCCCACCAAGACTTCTCTATCACTCCCCATCCTTGACTCATCAGGAGAGAGAAAATATAATCAAAGACTCATGGGTTGAGATAAGGAAAGGGAGAGATCCCTCACCAATTGTCTTCATGGGAAAATCAGACTCAACTTGGGGAAATTGACTGAATTTACTACCAATCAAATCAGAGTAAGATAATGTGAATAATGGAGATAATGGACTCTCTCTGACCTACCACTATAACCAACAGCTACCTGCAGTGCAGATGGTAAGAATATAGCTAGTCTTTTTTTGTCTGATGAGGAGAATGCTGAGAGGGGACCTAATAAGAGCTTTCAGCAACTCCAAGGTGAGCTACAAGGATGACAAGATGAACATTCCAGTTGTGGCAGAAAAACTAACATAGGGCAAAAGCCACAAACTATAATTTATCAGGGTACATCAAGAGAAACTTTTCTTATGTAGAGGGAAATGCAGTGTTTGGCAAGACCATATCCAGAAAATGATTGAATCCCTATACTTGAAGGTTCTGGTTCTGTAATCCCAAAGGGGTCTATATCTACATCTACAACAGGCAAAAGAGTTGAAGGGAAAGAAGCCTTTTATCTAGGGGAAAGAATGACTTCCAATCAAGATAGACAGGGCAGTGGCCTGAAACCAACACCAGAAAAGCTGCAGGGCTACTGCCTCCTATAGTGAAAGGACCTGTTTATAAACACATTGTACCTCCATCCTATTTAATGCAGATAATTTTGAGACTTTTTGTATTAAGAAAAATTCATAAACATTATATATTTTACAACAAGGTCCGTCATTTAAGTTCAAAAAGCCTGTTGGTTTTTGTGAGTACTTAGTAAGTCCAGGTAACAAAACAGTCTTGGGAGAAGAGACCTGATTCTATGGCATTGAAAGGGGAGTATTGGGAACTTCTTTAGGCTGCTGTCTTACAAGGTGTCACGTACTATGGATGTAGTTATAATATAAGATTGCAAAATCAGCAAAACCAAAGCAAATATTGAAAAAAACATAAGAATTACCTGTTTATTTGGAGGAAGGAAAAGGAGAAAAAAGGAATATAGCAAACACTATTATTAGGGCTATTCTGGAATCTGTGTTCAGCAGCCCTGTACTTAGTCAGTACAGCCTGGTGCAGGAGAACAATGTGTTATTCTGATCATATGATGTATTTGACTTGATTTCACTGTCAGAGATATGGAGTTATTTCTCTAGTGCTGGTCAGGGAAGAAGGAAGAAACTCCTTCCCGGAGGGCAAACTAAGCTTTTTATCAGACTGCCTCTGGTAGAGATGGGTCACGTGAGGCTGGAATTAGAACCACAGGCCTTCATAAATATTGTGTTCTATGACCTTCCCTAGTCCCAAGATATGGACAAGATGAGAATTTTAAGTGCAGGAACCTCTGTGACTGCTTGTATAGATAAGGCAAAACAGCTTCATCCTCTGTGGCTGGAGTAAACCTTAAAGGTTTACCTGGCATTTGAAAAGATAAATTGGAAGTGAACACTCATATATTCACACTAACATGATCAAAATACAGGTGTGGAACAAAGAAGTGATGTGCATGGCATGCAGTTGTCTTATGGGTAGTTAAAAGCTTGTGGATTAATTGATCCTCTGTGTGTAACTTCTGTAATGTAATTCAGGCAGAGCCTGATCATTTTAAAAGGTATGACTGATGAAGAGTATGAAATCTAGACATTCTGGGCCACCTAACCAGGGGAATTGCATTGCTGTATACAATATTTAATAGTCAAACATTGTCAAACACTGTCAAAATAAAAATGAACATCTTATTCAACGAATTTTAATGCAGTTGCATCAGAACTGTTTTAACCACAACATAATTCTAAATAAAATAACAAACAAGTAAAAAAACAAATAAAGTAGAAGAAAAGGATCCCTTAAAAGAAGTGCATATTAAGATCCATGGGGGAAGACGCATGGGGGAAACTGAGAAGTTCATCTTGCTGTTGTAGAACAGAGAAGTGGCAGTGAATAGCACTCAACAGACTGATAGAAGACCTGGGTGAACAGATGCAAAAGGCTTTGAAGTAGGTCACAGTCAAGGAATTGCTCATTAGCGTGGCCACCTTCATCAAAAGGGGCCTGTTCACAAAGCTTATCAGGGTATATCTGACACTATGATATGTTTAGCAAAATGGCCACAGATCACTCCCTAGAGCAAATGAATTTCCTGGTACAGATGTTGACAAAGGAAGCAGAGATGCAGCCACTTAATTTAAAATACACAAAATTCCAAAACAACTGCGTGTTCAGTCATATTCAAACTAAGGCACAGTGACTGCATGATGCCAAAAATGGCACAGAATAACTGCTTAGAGATGAATTTTGTCTTTAAACAGCAAGGTATTTATTTAGACAACGTTGGAGCAATCCAGCTTGTGCTGGATAAACTTGCTCAAAGGTATTGATATGAAACAGGGTAATTTATACAGTCTAACTCCACGCTTACGATATCTTCACACACATATATGGCCTATATGAAAAGGAAAAAAGTTGTTTTATTTGCAATGTAGAGGATTTAAAGTCTTCAATTTATTTAGATTATTTATTTCAACCTTCATTAAGAAGTTGAGTTTCTTCCATTCCTCAGTAAACACTTTCTTACCTTCTACTGTTACTATCTTCCAGTAGGATTGATTCAAATTCCAAGATTCTTGTAGGTTATGAAACAGTGTGGAGTGCCTGAGACCTCCACTTTTGGACTGGCAGATAGGATACAGGAACTGCAGAAAAGACTCTTCCCTTCTAAAATCACACTTGTACATGAGTAAAGAAGAATACCCAAGGTCTTTAAAACATTAAGCAAATGGCTGCAGTTAGGCATATGCATCCCACCTTATCTGTCAGATATTGCCTGGATTTGGATGATATGATATGATATTAACAGAACATTTAAATTCTGTTCTCAAAGCCATTGATGTATGATATCCCAGACATGTCTTTTTGTTCCCTGAAGTGCATGTCAGTCAAAGCAGACAAGGGGTCATATATATGTCTCAGTTTCTTGAGTTACCCAGCATTATTATGATCGCAGATCTGACTAAGTACAACCTAAATATTAAAACCTTTCCTTCTAACTCTCACATTTGCATTCTGTCTCTAGGAACTATCTTAATGGTGGACAGCAATGGTTTGAGAAACCTTGGGGACCATCTGCCTAACAATGAAGATTTTTTCAAGGCCACTCTAACCTCCTGGTTCCTTAGACAGTAAATGAAGGGATTGAGCATGTGATACCTAGCAGTGTACACAGTAGACACCAGCTTGTGGAAGTCAAAAAGATAGATTCTTTTGGGTCAAGCACACATGAACGAACAGAGAGACTGAAAAGAAGATGATGACTACAGTGAGGTGAAAAACATAGGTGAAGAAGGCTTTCTTCCTGCTCTGGGATGTGGGGACATGCAAGATGGTGTTGATGATGCATCTATAGGAAATAATTGTGACACAATGTAGAACCAGCAAGATAAGTAAGGCCAGGATGACATTCACTGTTCTAGCCACATGATACATTCAACAAGGGGCTAATGTCACTCAAGAAGTGCTTGATGACATTGGAGCCAGAAAAAGACATCTGAGAGATGAAAACTTGTTTCAGCATGGAGGTAAAAAAGCCCATGAGCCAGGAGCATGTGGCAAGTAACATGCAGAGCTGGTGGTTCATGATGCCTGAATAGCTCAGGGGATTGCAGATGGCCACGTAACAACCAAAAGTCATAACTTCAAGGAAGACACACTCAATACAAATAAGCGAGCTGAAGAAATAAGGCTGCATCATACTACCTCCAAAAGATATATTCTTGCTTTCAATGACAAAGTTCACCAACAGTGGCTGAGATGTACCAAGCCTCCTGGAAGGAGAGGTTGCTGAGAAAGAAATACATGGACTCGTGGGGCAGATAGTTCACATGTATGAAGATAATTGAGAGTATATTTTCCAAGAAGGTCAGCATGTAGACCACTAGGAATATCATAAAATTCAACATCTGAAATTCCATGGTGATTGGAAATCCCAAGAGGACAAATTCCTGCATTTTTTTTTTTATCCTTCATGACAAAGGGCAAACCATCAAGCTCCAGAGAAAAAGTAAAGGCAATGAAAAAGAAAATGGATTAATAATTTAGAAATCAAAGAAATAATGAAAAGAAAAACTGCAGAGGAAGAAAAGAAAAAACAGCAAGACAGAAGAGAGGAAGAATGATAAAAGCAAGAAAAGGAAAAACATGAGGGAGAAACAGAAAAGCATTATTACATTCAGATCATACACCATTTTGAAGATATAAGGACTAATTCAATATGATATTTTGATATCTGGTTCATAATTAGTGGACTAGATTATGAAATCCATGTGTGCTTAATGCCCATATAACAGCTGGATGCACAATTCTCTTTAACTTGTAGGGGATGCTGAATATCCAAGATGCATCTGTATGACTTAGACAACTGGGCTTAGTTCTGGAAACCTAAGTCATTCCAGCACTGCCTGTGAAGTAGAGCTTGGTCCCTGCTACGTTTTCATAGCATAGAAAGCCTCAAGATATTCAGTAAGTGAAACAGATATTTCCAGAGATTGTGTTATACTAAATAAAGCTCTCTGGGAAGATTAATTATGTTTTGGGGAAATGCATTTCATTTCTATGTCTGTGTCTCTTCCACTCCCATACCCTGTTTTGCCATTTCTCTATCTGTCCACCTTTAATTTATTTTTTTAAATGCTAATTTTCATATAAAATTCTTAATTTCTACAGATCAAAATTGAAAAGACAAAAACCCCTTCAAACTGGAAAATGAACATTTCTCTCCTTTAACCTTGCCATCCTGAAATCTAAGATTTAATATAAGATTTAAAACATCTTGTTTTAAAGTTCTACTATTGTAATATTTTATTTCTTGTTAAAAGCAAAGAAACAAACCGCCTCTTCTGCCTTTCCCAGATTTATTAGAGAAAAGCATACAATAAACTAGATTTTCAGTGATGAAAGAACATTCATCCTCATTAAATGACTCATTGACACTGAAACACCACTCTGGGTATTGTTAATTTGAAATATTTTATACCTCCAGAAGTGGTTATATAAAACATAATTTAAGACTTGTAATGTGCAAACTCACATAACTTGTAACCATATTACTGTTAGTTTTATTACCATGAGAAATTCCACAAGTCTAAAAAGAAGCCGAATATGTTGTCTATTTCATAGCCTAAATTTGTCTCCCTGGCACATATATTCAGTACTTCCTGACCCAGACAGTATTAATTCTACTTGTAAAACCAGGGATCTGGGTGTTTCAAATTTCAAATTGTTCATCTTACACATCAGTCAAATCTCTAAATAAGCAATTGCAAGAGAGTGATAGTGACTCACCTAAGTCAAATATAATGCTTACATTTATCTGTCACTTGACCTGGAGTAAACATCTGAACTACCTTTCCTAAGAAGATTATACTGAAAAGCTGGAATTCATCTAATGAAATTTAGATAGCTGTCAGTTTAATTATCCAATATACAATAGAGTCAGCTTGTTTTATTTCTAGGAAATAAAAAACCACAGGCATTTCCAGGTAGTACTTCTCCCATTAAGAAGAAAACAGGTTAGAGGAATTATTCCATAGCCACATCTATTCCTCTCTTCCTTGACGGTATAAGAGCATATCAACAAGCAGCTCAGAAACTTACATATGTTGCTCACTGTAGTTCCTATGTGTGCTGTACACATTGAAATACCAGTGGATAAATTCCTCCTTGGAAGGATGAGATTGCCCTACAAAAATTCCTGAAGAAAACTGTGAAAAACTTTATTGTCTCTTCAGTTCAGTATGAGACTGCATAAGATGTAAGTAGTTATTCATGGGATTGCAGTGTTTACTTTGCTTGTGTATAAATAAGGGGTCCAAGAAGGAAAATCATGAAGACTAATTCTGGCTTTCTGATGCTCTCACCGCAGCATTTGCTGTTCAGGAAACAAAACAATAACCTAACTTACCTGCTGTGAAATGTTTTCTGGAGGTGATTATTCCTCAGTTACCGGCTAGTGATTCTCCCTATGAATAAGTCCCTGACAGAAATTCTTCAGGAACCTCACAGAACTATGTAATATGAATCTGTACCTGAGTAGTTATCTAGTATTGTGCCACATGATCAACTGTTTTGACAAAGCATATACTCTGCAGGTGGAACTAATTCGTCTACACATTCATGTATTGTGACTATTTCATAAACAATTGGTCTGACATCTCACTCAAGACCTTTGGCAAGACCTTAACCTTTCTGGAGAGAAGGACATTTAAAATACGACTTGGCATCTCTAGCCATGTAAAGGAATGTCTTTGTGTAAGAGCCTGCTGTATTTGTTACTTCATGACCTCTTTGTCTTTTCTCTGGAATTGTTTCAAGTTCTCCTTGACCCTCTCCCTTGAATGTTACTTCAGGAAACATCAGGGCTCCTACAGGTCCAGTGTCTGTATAGTTGCCATATGGTATCAGAAATGCTGTTAGATGCTTGTGTTTAGACAACTAATTCGTCTTCAGTGCTCATATCTCCTCATGCAATATAGAAGGACCAGAGGAAAATAGCACTTGAAAATCAGGAGGCTGACTTAGCATTTAAAATGGAAATCAAACTATGCAAATTAGCCCTCTTATCCAAACTTAAAACTTTGTTTTGTGAATCTCAGCTACTTCCCAAAGTTATATTTGAAGTTGGTATTGAAGGAACTTCTCAGCGTTCTCCTATGGCAGCTATCTAAAATGACTGATATTATCTGAACTACTTAAGTTCTCATCCTAATCCCTATGAAAAAAAGTTGGCATAACTATTTTTTTGCTGCCCCAAGTTCTTTGAATCACAGTTTCATTTTAAGTTGGATCAGGGTAAGAATGCAACATCGTTCTTTGATGCAGACCAAAGATATACATTAAAGGAAGGTGATGATGTTTATTGTCTTTTCTACTCCTCAGGAATGATGTGTAATATGTTCAGTAGTAATACCTTCTTTTACACTCATGTAGTATTAGCATTCATTGATGTTAGCTGAACATGCAGATTGACTCAGAAGAAGGAATTCTTAACCACTGATGTTGAAAGAAAACAATAATACCCATTTCTGTCAAAATCTTAGACTTTCACAGGGTTCAGAAAAGTTCAGTCAGAAGACTATCTTCCAAGCATTATATTAGTGATCAGATGCTGAAACTCTGGGGAGAGCAGCCATGACCTTCCATAAAATGTCTTTTACTTCCTGGTTCCTCAGACAGTAAATGAATGGATTTAGCACTGGCGTGACTATAGTATAAATTATAGAAACCAGCTTGTTGAGGTCCAAGGGTTGTATACTCCTGGGTCGGGCATACATGAAGAGGGTGGCTGAGAAGAAGATAGTAATGACAGCCAGGTGAGAAACACAGGTGGAGAAGGCTTTCTTCCTGTTCTGGGCCTTGGGAATAAACAAAATAGTGCTGATTATGCACATGTAAGAAATTACAATGACACAGAGGGGAATCAACAAAATAAGCAAGGCCAAGACAAAGTCCACCATCTCTGCAGCTATCCACTTAGTGCAAGAAAGGTTGAACAAAGGGCTGATGTCACAGTAGAAGTGGTTGATGACACCGGGGCCGCAGAAGGAGAGCTGGGAAATGAAGAAGACCTTTAGCAGAGACATTAGAAAGTCAACCAGCCAAGAGCCCATGGCCAGGTGCACACACACTCTGTGGTTCATGATGACTGTGTAGTGCAGCGGGTTGCAGATGGCCACACAGCGGTCATATGCCATGACAGCCAGAAGGACACATTCAGTACAGACCAGGGCAATGAAAAAGTAGAGTTGGGCCATACATCCTGTGAAGGAGATATTCTTATTCTTCACCAGAAAGTTGACTAACAATTTAGGAACAGTGACTGAGATGTACGAGGCTTCTAGAAAAGCTAGATGGCCTAAGAAAAAGTACATGGGCTTGTGGAGCTGGTGATTTCTTATGACTAAAGTGATGATAACTATGTTTTCAATGACAGCCAGCAAATATACAATGAGGAAAATTACAAACAATAGAGCCTGTAGCTCTATGATGGTAGGGAATCCCAAGAGGATGAACTCACGGATGTGGGTATTATTTTCTTGTATCATGATGACCTTGAAGACCTGGAATGTATAAGGGAGGAAAAGTAAAGCAATAAGGAACATCTTGTGTTATCTCCCCCAAGCATCCTTTTCATACTGGAGTTACAAATACCCAGTTTAAGTAGACATTCCACACCAGTTGTTTAATTGACATTCCTTATTATTTAACCAATTCTGAAAATGTTTGAGGCCTACAGCAGAATTAGTGATTCAGATCCTTGCTTCAAGAAAATGCTTAGGCTTCACTGATTTCCTCACCGACCTTCTTACCCCTAATTTCACTTAAAAGACAGTCAAAAAGAAGAGGCAACATTACTAAATGTGCTTTTGATCTCAGTTCTGAGCTAGCCCCCAGATGGCTGCTAATGACAAGAGATCTAGATAAAAGCACAGTCTTTCTGAGTGACTGGACTCACGTAAAGGAAACTTGTTTTGAGCTGTTTTATTCTCTCCCTTTCTCTTGAATATTTTCAGAAGAAAAAAAGGGTTTTTTCTCTCAAATATAGTTCTTTCATTAAGTTTGCTAGGGTTATGGGATGTATGCATTTTTTTTTTTTTCAAAATTGGAAAGGACCTGTGCACCTGAAAATTTCTCTCATTTTCAATATATTGATGAATTGACTAAAATAGGTCATTTCTCATACCAAATAACAGCTTTCATATAGTCTTAGACTATGGTAATTACAGTACCCATTAATAAATTTTTCTTCTACATTAATTGATAGAATTAATTTTGATTTATCACCAAATACCTGAAGTTGGATGTTTATTCTTCTTTTTCACTTCTTAGGGAAGGTTTCAAACAACAGTTTTTAAAGTATTCATGAACATTCCTATCCAATAATCAACTGATTTTCTAGAATGATGTTCAGGATTTATGTTTCACAAAATATTTTTCATATAAAACATTAAGAAAAAATCCATTAATATTATGAAACAAAGAAAGAGAACCATGAATTTTTGTGATTTCATTATTTCTTTGTCTTTGAGTTTCAAAATATCTATTTCACTTTTGATTTTTCTCTTGCCTATGCTTAATCTGTATAGAATCAGTCTAATGACATAACTTACATATTTCATCAGAAGAACATCTCTGCTGTCAAATAATAAAGTGACAGAAGATAAAATACAATTTCATTTCTAAGGGGGTGGCTTTCACATTTTCTAGCTTGTAATGTATGTGGGACTCCACAACGCTATTTTAACAACTTGGTGTAGGTACCTTCCGTGAGATTTAGGCTGTGGTAAATGCTGACAGGTAAGGCAGGTAACTTGGTTTCCAGTATAGCCTAAGGAGATCTAAGCAGTACAAGGGAAAAATCTAGCTTAAGTGATCTTATCATGCTGTAGAATACAAACCATAATTGAAAAGTACCTGAATATAAAGGATGTCAAAAAGAGGAAATAATAATTATGGTCTCACATTCTAACACAGGCTTTAAAAATTCCAGATGTACCTCCTAGTACCCTAGAATATTGACTAGCAATAATTTAATAAAAAAGAGTGATTAATTGGAGCATTTCAGGCACCTCAGGACAGTATTTCTGTCCTCAAGTTCCAGATCACTCTCCGTGTTTCGAGAATGAAACGTCTCAGGGTAAAAATAATGGTGAATGTTTTTTACATTGTAGTCCAGTGAAAGTGCAATACAAGTGCCAGATTTTACAACATAAATATCTTGCACATAATACAGAAAGAAAGAGTGAAGGAAAGATTATATTTAACTCATACTCTCAACAGAGGTCATAGGATTTTCAAAAGAACATCAAGTAGAATAAGAAATTTCAGTATTTTTAGAGTTTTGATCTTCTGCATCCACTTCTCTTTTCCTTCCCAAGAAACTCCCCTTTCTTCTCTCTCACACTTCATTTCTCTTGGACACTACTCATAGAATCATAGAATTGTAGAATGGTTTGCGTTAGAAGGAATCTTAAGGCCCATTCAGTCCCACCCCCTGCCATGGACAGGGACACCTTCTACTAGCCCAGGTTCCTCCAAGCCCCATCCAGCCTGGCCTCGGACACTTCCAGGGATGGGGCAGCCACAGCTTCTCTGGGCAACCTGTGCCAGGGCCTCCCCCCCCTCACAGGGAAGAATTTCTTTCCAATATTTCATATAAATCTAAATTTATTCATTTTTGGTTTGAAGACATTCTCCCTTGTCCTGCCACTACAGTTCCTGCGAAGAACCTGGAATGCCTATTCCAAAGACATTCACAAATTCTGTTGGTATGCTCAGAGTGCAGATGAGAAGAAAGGCCTCTAACAAATCTCAAGAAAAAGAAATTAAATGGTGTTTGTGTGAACATGAGATCAGCATCTATGCTTCTTTCTCTCTTACCTTTAGTTAAAACCTTACCCCTAAGTAATTGTTGAAAGCAGGCAGGTTTGTAAAAAGCACAGTGTGAGCATATGCAGTTCCTGCAAGCTTTTTGTAGCTTTGGTTGAGCGTAAGATTTCCCAGGATAGTAAAATATCACACAGTATATTATCCTTCAAAGCCCAAGAGAGCTAAGAACAAAATTAGAGGTAATAAGTTTCCCTCCTTTTTCTAAACCTCACAGTAGATATTGATCATCTAATCTATTTTATTTTTTTACTTGTTTGCTTTTTATTTTTTAATGTGCTAGGCAGCTACAGTAGCACTATTGATATTTTTTTTTCTTTCTCCAAAGTCAATGCTCTCTGTATGATAAGACATCAGACTAGAATTCAGGTAACTTCTACTCTGCTGTTGGCTCATGATGGGTAGATTTGACCAATAAAACTCTTCACTTATCATTGCCTTAGTTTCTCCATACATAAAATACTGATTTTACTGGTCTTGAAAATTGCTAGAGGTTCCACAGGGAAAGTAGTACCCAGGCATTCAGTATCAATAAGATTGCAGGTGTGAAAGACACCATTCAGAGGGGAAATCCAGCTCCCCCGTGTGCCTAGAACTCAGAGTGAGATTCAGCCCAAAGACTAAAGCACCTAAATACAAGCAACAATACCACAAGTTTTCATATGTGAAATATGCTTAAACCCCTGTTGCAGTCAATGGGGAGAGAGACAATAGAACAAAGTCTGGACAGTCTTCCATATCATTAAAACGAAGCCAAATTATTTGTGATTCATTTTCCAAAATGTGTGTCTCTTCAAACACTGTTGGGGGATCTTCATAACCTTCAGCTCCATATTTTCTGAGTTGTATCTTCCAGACCTATGTAGATGTCTTGGATACCCAAAGCACTAACCATCTGTTCCCTTCTTCAGTGGATAAAATAAAGCAGATCTATCCTAGACGCCTATGTGTGGCTATGGTCACTTCAACTTTGTGCTGCTGGAAAATCCACTGGTTTGAAAAGTTAAGTCTTCATCTCTGGAAACCTAGTTCATATAAGAACTAGTGTGCAAGTAAATGTAACCCAGGCAGACAGTCAGAATGTACTTTGAGCCTTAGCTCAAAGTATTGGCATATGAAAGAAGGAATAGTGAAGCACTCCTGAAGAGACCACAGTTAAGTTTTTTGGCAGGCCTATATCAATTTTAGCAAGTGAATTCAATTTATAACATAGTCTAAGGAAATCTTGCCATTAAATGTACCTGTATGCCTCATGCAGAGTTACAGAACTCAGAACTCACACAATCTGTTTCATGGAACTGAAACCACACTTTCTTTGGGTTGTAATACAACTTGTAGTTACTTCAGAAAGAAATCTCAAAAAGTCACAAACCCACCAGATAGAGAACAGGGAAGACCTGGGTGAAATGTGCATAGACCTGATGTAATTTGGATATAGCAATCAACTTTATAACTTAAAAATTTCCTCCAGTAAATTTGAACAGGGAGGCCACAGTCACTCGGGGTTGGGCGTTATTAATAGCTTACTTGTAGACAGACTTTGTAGTATTTATTGATGCACTGATGGCATACATGTCAATAGCTGGAACTATGGATAGATGTTTAGAATTGTACCAATTTACAACTGTACCAAGCATAATTAAAGTCATAAATAATCAATTTTAGACACAGCACTTTTGAATGCCTTTTGTAGAATAAAGTACTTTTGGACTCAGTATTTTTGGAGAATAAAGTAGGAGGATGAAATTAAGAAAAGTTGGGTATTTTCCAGTCTAATTGTGACCTGCTAATTCTCATCTCCCTCTTCCTGCTTCTCAGCATTCTGGTAAATTAATGCTCTTTCAGGGATTTAAACCATAATAGTGCTAGAACTCTGCAAAACATTTTGCATATGTCACCGCTCCATTTTTATGCCTTATTTTCTTGCTACCATTCCCCTACCTTTTCTTTAGCCTACATCTTTCATTATTTCTTGTAAAATTTCTGTCTCCTAGGATTTTAAATTAGAGGTAAGCTTCATCTCAGTACATTTAGGACATAACAAAATATACCTAACAGACTGGCACCAACAGAACAGAATCATTTCATGTAGGATTTGAACAATTCTTTGTAAAAATCTAATTTCCACAAGTAAATCAAGAAAAACACTCACTTGGCCAGTTTTCTTAAACATCCTTTAGTTCCAGTGAATCTAGGCTACTGACTCCACAGGTCTCCTGTAAGATTAAAGTAATTATGTCCTGAAAATATTTATTTCTCTCCTGTGACTAGAAAAAAGTACTTTCATTTCAGTGCAGTTGGAAATGTCTACAGTACAGATATTTACATCTAGCACAAATAACTCTTAACAAAATATGCACAATCGGGAAAAAATTATCTCCATATCAGACGTTTAGGCAGTCATCTTCTTGTTCACCAGAAATCTCAGTGTTTCAGTGTTAAGGAGTAACTGATTATTGCAAGTTTCTTATTGTTTTCCCATTGCTCAGGAGACAGCACTCCCACATAAGGTAAAGAACTGGGTAGAGGCCCATCCTTTGGCCCTGAGCCAGCTGCTGACACACTGTTGATACACAGAAAGAATTTGCCATGATGATATTGGTTCAGCAGGTATGTGTAGTTTCACATGCGAGGACCACCTGAGAGACTTCTCACACACACCAATATGACGATAAGGAAGCTCCAACTTTATTATTAGCCCAGTGTCTTTTATACAGTTATGAACACGATTACTTAATACTTGATTGGTTACAAACTGTTCACACACTTAACACTATATTCTTATTGGGTAGATAGTATGTCTTTATTTTAAAATTTTCTTCCTTCACACCTAACCACAACATCTTGTTTATCTAGTTCTTGTTATGTTATTGACTTTCAGCTACAGAACTTTCTCAAAACCACCTTGCAGCTGCTCTTGTTATGTGAACTGCAATTCCAAAACTTTCCCTAAACTGTTAGCAGCCAGTTCACAGACATTTCTACCCAAAAGGTTCCCTATAGGTATGTGAGCAGAGATGAAGCAGAAGAGAGAGAAAACAGGAGCTGCTGAAGTGGAAGGACTGAAAGAACCATAGATGAGTACTGTGGTTGGGGGTAACAGATCAGGGCTGGGGCATGGTGGCTGCAAAGGGGATTACAGGAGGAAGGGATGCTGAAGAGCAGCTGAGAGAAGAGGATGGTAATATGAACAAGTATAGAATGCTACAAAGAGTCTTTTCAGAAGGCTAGCAAAAAGGAAGATGTGACTGAACAGCCCCAGAATGGATGGAGAAGAGAGGCTGACCTAAAGGAAAGCATCATGACCTCCAACTTAGTAAGAGAACTGCACAGATGAGACACAGTAGAAAGTCCAAGAAATCTGGGACAAAAAGGAGAACTAGACAGGAAGAAAGGAAGAATTAAAGATGGGAACAAAAACATAGAGCAGAGAGGGCACTGGCTAGGAAAAAAATAAAACCTGACTCAGAGAAAATCTGAAATGAGAATTATTTTTTGTACAATTTGAAGTGGTTCACTGTACTATCATTATCAAATGAGAGTTCAGTGTGTGGAATATCTATTGTAAATACCTAATATCTCTTATAAATACCTCGATGTAAAACTTTTCTATCTAGAAAAACTATTTTTTCTCTGTGTTAAATCCAGCCCTCAAAAAAGACCACTCAAAAAAGAGTTTTAATAACTACAGTATTTTCTGCCTATTTTTTTTCATTTTATTATCAGTCCTGCGTTTGCAATCTTTTTTTTCAACACTAACAACATGGGAATCACAAAATTACATGGACTGGCTACGTTAGTGACAGCAGAAATCACTGGAGCAGTCTGGTGGTTGTTTAAACTTCTATAATTATTCTCAACTAGTATATGTTTCACTTGCCCAGATTGAGAGTTGCTTCTTGTGACTATACTTATATAGGTACAATGTAAGCATTTGCACAAAGCTAAATTCAAAAGATCAAAATAACCAAGTGTGAACACTTTTAATCTCTTTTGGAAAATTCTAAAAATATGATGAATTGGGCTCTGTATATTCCTGTGAGCCCAAGTGTGTGTTTTCATGCTTAAATACCACAAAAGCACCTCTGTACTCCAGACCAAGACAAGGATCCTGGCACGGAGCTAGAACTCGGTGTGGTGGACTTAGCGCGCAATGATTAGCTTGGGTCTCACTGGGTTAACATGTCTCTGCAGTAGCCTACTACAGTGAGGCTTTTGTAGTATGTGTACAGTGCTCTGGACCCTGAAATGAGATCAAATGGGGTTAATGCAGAATGCAGTTTGTGGGAACAATACCGGAGAACTGTTCCAACTGGTGGAATTAGGACAAGCTTCTTAACCATATACTCTCTCTGAGGCAAAACATCCATCACAAATGCTCATGTTTTTATTGACAATACAATTTGGCTCACATTCCAGGCAGAGCAGAGATAAAGTGATGGTGCAAACACCTCGCTTCAAAAGGCAACTACACAGTCAGTTTCTAGCAGCACCTGAGACCGAGATCTGCCATAAAGCAGACACGTTTCCTTTGGCACAAGCGTTCTTGGGCAAATTAAATCATCCACAGATCCTCAGAGTTCATATAGCTTCAGGTAGCCTTAGGCTATATAGCTGTCTTGAAACAGCTGAGCACTGCAAATCCTCATCACCATATTGACCCCACAAATCTGTATTCTGTTAGCTTTGTATTCTAGTTTCAGTCATAAAGGGAGTGGAGGACAGGTTGATTTTTTTTTTTTTTTTAATTGTTGAATCATTGCTTTCCTATCCTGTCCAAGGTACCATCACCCTTTCTTCCCAGCCAGAGATTAGGAACCCACAGCCTCCTCTGAAGAGGATACATTACTGTAAGTTCCATTCTTCACGTTTTACAAGGTCCAACATGTCATTCTAGGCCACGAGGGTAAGACTCAACTGAAAAGACTAAACTTTAGGCAGAAGAGCCATGCCCTAGAAGTGCTTATTTCCACTTTGAAAAAAGGCATCCTGCAGTGACCAGCTAAAAGGCAGACACCTGTACTGTGAATGCCTTGAGCTGAACGAACAGGCTCATATTCCAGAGATTTAATTTGGGGAAATACAAATCAAGTGATGCAGATCCCCCAAAATCACAAAATGAAAAGACAGCTTAATCTCACCTGGTCTAGACATCTAGAAGCTAACTATCTACATATCTACATCCAGGCTTCCTTTGTAATCCTTAGAAAGAAGTAGGTCCTGCCAAAGTCTATTAACTCCATACTAAGTTAGGGATTTAGAGATAGTTATCCTGTGTCATGTTCTTGCCCAAATAACACCCTGGACAGCTAATTATATTTCTAGATCTGGGGTCACTGTTGTAAGATAATGTAAATACAAAGATAGGACCACCAAGATCTTTTATTTTCCTGTAAACCAGAAGTAAATCCTTAAAAATCAATACAGCTACCTTTTAATTATTTAGACTCGTGTGTGTGTGTGTCTCTGTGTGTGTGCAAACACATTTGTATGTGCATGTGTTAGAAGCAACTTAAAGTCACATGGAAGCACCAACTGTGTCCTAGTCTGCATCAAAAGCAGTGTGGGCAGCAGGTAAGAGGGGATTCTGACCCTCTGCTCCTCTCTGGTGAGACTCCACCTGCAGTGCTACCTCCAGCTCTGGGGTCCCCAGCACAGGAAAAATATAGACTTGTTGGAGCGAGTCCAGAGGAAGCCACCAAGATGATTATAGGACTGCAACACCTCTGCTATGAGGAAAGGTTGAGGGAATTGGGATTGTTCATCCTGGAGAAGAGAAGCCTTCAGTATCTGAAGGAAGTGACAAGAAAGATGGTGAGAGATTATTTCCAAGGGCCTGGAGCGACAGACAAGAGGCAATGGCTTTGAACTGACAGAGAGTAGGTTTAGATTAGATATTAGGAAGAAATTCTTCCCTGTGAGGGTGGTGAGGCCCTGGCACAGGTTGCCTCATCCCTGGAAGTGTTCAAGGCCAGCTTGAATGGGGCTCTGAGCAACCTGGGCTAGTGGAAGCTGTCCCAGCCCATTGCGCGGAGGGTGGAACTAGATGATCTCTATGGCCCCTTCCAAACCAGGCCATTCTATAATTCTATAATCCCACGGGAGGTCCCTCTCTCCCACAGTAGTTCTATTGACCATGGAAGATCTGGCTCTTATGGTATCATCAGAAAAACAGATTTGGTTTATTTATCACACGTAGCTGTGATGAAACCCAGATCTACTCAACTGGCACCATTAGTCAGCCTTGATTACATTATTTACCTTATTACTCTCCCATTTCTTGACTCTCCGATTTGCCAACTGTGCACCTCCATTTCTCCCCTCTTCCCCTCTCCCAAATAAACAATTCACCTGTAATTATTTTTTATCCAGTGGTCTCAGCTTTGCTACATCCAGACCTAAATTTGGTATTTCTCATATTACCTGACCTTGGATTTATATAGTATTACTGATATGGTTACCCAGAAGCTATTGGCCTTACAAGACCTTAGTTCCCAAAAGTCCTCTGCATCCTTTCTATTAGGGGTGAATCCTGGCCATTTATCACAAAAGTCCCCCTCTTAAAGAACTGTGAAATCCAGACATCCTTCCCAGCTCTAGCTCTAGTTTCTGTCAGACTCCCACATTCTTATTTGTAATATCCAGCCATTTCTTACGTTTTGTACAGTAGTTTTCCACATTTTGTTCAGTTATCTTAACCTCAGGGTAAGGCAGAGCCAGCAGCCAAGCCATTCGTGTGGAGCCCTGCTGATATGGGTCATTCTACTCATTTGGGCAATGGTTCCTGGGGTGTCTTAAGCAGAAAGAAGAGATATAAACCCACTCACATTAGTTCTATTCTGAAATTACAGGCACAGTTGAAAGATCAGAACATTCTATCAAAGAAAATGCAAAGCAAAGAGAAGAAACCCTTTCACAGAATTACAGAATAATTGAGTTTGAAAGGCATCTCTGTAGTTCATCTAGTCCAATCCCTTGCTCAAAGCAAGGTCAACTAGAAAAGGTTGCTCAAGGATTTAATCAGTCAAGTCTTAAAACCTCCAAAGATGCACCTTCCACAACATTTGTGGGTAGCCCATTCTAGTACTTGACCACTCTAATCACTTAAAGGATTTAAAATTCCTCATCTGTGTACATCAGAGAAGAGCTTTGCTCCATCTTCTTTGTATCCTGCTCCATCAGGACAGCAGAAAGGCCTCCCTTTAGCCTTTTCTGCCTAAAGATAAAGAGGCCCTGTTGTGTCAGCCTCTCTTCTTATTTCACATGCTCCATCCCCCACTGGCCCAGTGGCCTCAGCTGGATCCCACCTATATGGCAATCTCTTCACTGTCCTGAGGAGTGCCACACAGGACACTGCGCTTCAGGTGTATCTCCCAAATGTCAAAGAGAGGCAAAGAATCTCGCTTTTACTAATGGCTAAAGCCCAGGAGGCAGCTACTTTCCTACTGACTCTTGCTTCACTTGTCTACAGGGTCCATTTTAGTCAGTCAGCCCCCAGCTGCCATGTTGCACAGGGTTACTGTGGACCAGGTCGCATTTGCCTTTGCTGAACTTCATGTGATTCTTACCAGCCCATTTCTCCAGTCTTTCTACATCCTCTGAATGACAGCCCCACCCTCTGGCATATTGTCCATTCCCTCCAATTTAGTTTTATCCACAAACTTGATGAAAACTAACAGATTCTGGATATGGAATCAAGAAAGAGTTTAATCTGGTAGTTTGCTGGATTGAAATTTCCTGCATTTTTTTGTGCTTAATTTCATTTAACTGAACCATATTTTATTATTTTCTTATATTGTTTTATGAATTACACTTTTCTTGTCCCCACTGCTTTTTTGACTTGGGCTTCTCTTCTTCATCACCTCTCTTATAATATACAGTTATGTTACTCCCTAAAAATACTCCTTTAAATACATTCACAATTGCACACACTATGCTTTGAGGAGTTTAGCACATGTGACTAAAAAAGAAATAAATGTTAACGCCAATAAAACAATGTGGGGAAAAATGCATTATTTTTGTAATTAATTTAAAATATTCCAATATGAGACCTCATTTCCACAGCCCCCACTCCTCCGTCCCCAAAAAGGTTAATAAGGCTAGACATCTTTCTGTGTTTGTATATGTGATCCTTTTAATTTCCCTCCATTATCCTGTTTAATAGAATACTTTTAGTACATATAGAATACTTTTGGTTTTAAAAAGTGCTTCCACTTTTTGAAACTGCTTTTTCCTGCTGGAAATTCTAGGAATCAAGATTGGGGGGGTCCTACTTGGTGACCCACCTATAGGAACCTTCATAAGCAATGAGAATGGAAAGCACATCTCCTCTGTGATGTATCCACAGTGCAGGCATGCAGAAATAAACCTATCAGGAAACAACAAACTCTATTGCAGGTGTTTGGCCTTATTGGACCAGACTCTTACTGTGTAAAACTAAAATTGAATTTCCCAAAGGAACCAACCTGCTGAAAATAATTTGCACTCAGCTTGAGTTACACCAGCTGAGCAGTCTGTTAAATGTAGTTGACACTGTATATGGAGGTAAAGTAATATAAATCATATCACAGTATTTGTGGTGGAACCTAACTGACTGGATACCCAGTGACATTGAATCAAGGGCTAGTACTACTGAAACACATAAAGATCTTCTGTGGGGCTTATCTCTCCAGAAAAAGAAAATCTGAAACTTCTATGCCATGATGTATTTATGTATCTTTTATCTTTCCCTCATTTGCAGACAAACAGATTTTAATGAAACATCTCCAATGCTTCCACGGTAAGCCTACTTCTCTGGATTCATTAACATGATATTACATTGTTCTCAGAAACACATAACTGTGTTTCTGGCACATAGAAGTCAGGACAGATGAGAACAAGACTGAATTAATAGGAAAGGATGCCTACTTAGAAAAGGTACTCTTCCAGATACCATTAAAAAATGCATAGATGCAGAATTTTTAATTTTTTTTTGCTTCAGAAAGGAAATAGAAATCATAGTGAATGTTGAAAATATTTTGGTTTAATTATACCTTAATTTCTTTTTCCTATCACTCGTCACCACTCACCTCAGAAGTTAAAAAGGAAGAGGCTTTGGCTGATACTGTCTTTAGTGGTAACAATCAGCATTGTAGATGATGTGTATCTGTAGAAGGGACATTCTAAGTCATTGAGATAAAATTATTTTCTGCAATAGTCTATTCTAGAGCCATTAGCTCTACTAAAACAGTAGAAGAGGTATGGACATACTGGAGAGGGTTTGGCAAAGGGCCAAAAGGATGATGAAGGGACTGAAGCACATCTCCTATGAGGTAAGGCTGAGAGAGCTGTGACCGTTCAGAACAGAGGAGAGAAGGCTCTTCTGGGAAGCAATGTGGCTGGATTTCTAGCAGAGCTTTAAAATACATTCAGCGTGGGAAGGGGATGTTCTTCTGAGTGTCAGAGATAAGCCAGGAAACAACACTCTAGGAAGCAGCAGGGAAGTATCTGTGCATCATCCCAAAGGAATTAGAGAGGGCTCTTTCCAAAAGATGAAGAGATGGACAGCCCAGCTGAAGTGTCTCCACAGCAATGCACTAGGCATGGGTAACAAGCAGCAGGAGTGAGAAAACATGGTGCAATCACAAAACTACTACATAATTGCTATCACAGAAACATGGTGAAGAGCTGCACATCTGGAACACTGCAGCTGAGTGCTACAAGGTTTCCAGAAGAGATAGGCTGGGAATGACGGACGGGTGTGTTGTGCTCTATGCTAAGGAGTGGATAGATTCTGAAGAGCTGCCTCTGAGTAACAAACATAACCAGGCCGAGAGCTTGGGGGTAAAAATCAAGGACCAACACCTATTTTAGATATGTGCTCCAGGATGACTCCTACTGATTTCTAAGGGAGTCTGGGATGATCAACTCGGAGGCAGGCATCTGTGCTGAAGAAGTTTATGTTTGTCTTGATGAATTTCCTAGGCCACCTAAACACCACCTTCATTCTCAAACTCCTTGCAGGAGGTGGGATGTACTGGTGTTGACACCATGGTTGGCTCCAATTGGGAAGGCACATGGAGTAGAGACATCCTGAATGCTCAATATATGCAGAAGAACCTGGTCACTGGAGTGGTCACTTTTGCCATTAGAAAGTATTGGCTTGCCATTTATTTCTTGTCAAATAGTTAAATCTGTCACCTGCCAATTATGCTGCAACAGTGCTCATGGAACAGAAGTGAGACACATTCGAAATGAATATAAGCAGCTTTTGACTGTGAGAGAAATTCTCAGTGGGAGAAATATGATATATGAGTGTCACCTTCCAAACACACTGTGACATTGCCTTGAAAAGGATAAAAACTATCCTTGGAAATATAATTAAAATTTTGATCCCTTGTGATAAAAATTCCAGCTCCTGCTATGTTTCTAAACAACAACCTTTTTGTCTAACCTGTGGTAAAAAATTAGAAAAGTTCTGCAAAGTTGAGGGGGGTTATGGGTTTCTATAAGAGTTTAAATTAAAAATACTAGCTCTAGTAAAATTATTAATCATGCTATTATAGCTTGTAAGTTCTGGTATTGGTTCCTTTTGAGTTTCTGAATAAAGAACTATACTCCCTCTGTCTCCACTAGCATCCTAGATTTACACAAAGACTTCAGCTATTTCAAGGCAATCAAAACTATTTAATTGATAATTTTGACCCTGTCCTGTGAAAACAGGCTGAGAGAGTTGGGGTTGTTCAGCCTGGAGAAGACATGACTCCGGGAAGACTCTAGAGCCCCGTTTTATACCTAAAGGGGGCCTACAAGAAAGTTGAAGAAGGATTTTTTTACAAAGGTAGGTAGTGACAGGACAAGAGGGAATGGCTTTAAACTGAGAGTGTAGATTTAGATTAGATGTTAGGAAGAAATGTTTCCCTACAAGGATGATGAGGACCTGGCACAGGTTGCCCAGGAAACCTGCGACTACCCCATCCCTGGAACTGTTTGAGGCCAGGTTGGACAGGGCTTGGAGCAATCTGGGATAGTGAAAGGTGTTTCTGCCCATGGCAGGGGGTCAAACGAGATGGTCTTTTGGGTCCCTTCCGACTCAAACCTGTGGATCCTCTCTAGTGAATCTGTGATCCTCTCTAGTAAGTTAAAATATTAACTTTTGGAGTATTTGCAAGAGAATGGA
>VYXB01008007.1:0-21844 GCA_013397135.1 Pachyramphus minor | reverse complement strand
TGGAACATCCTTTGGGTCAGCTGGAATCAGCAGTCCTGACTGCATCCCCTCCCAACTCCATGTGCACCCCCAACCTTCTGGGATGTGAGAAGCAGAAACATCCTTGACTCTGTGTAGGTGCTGCTTAGCAATAGCAAAACCATCCCTGTGTTATCAAGACCGTTTCCAGCAGAAATACAAAATATAGCCCCATACAAGTTGCTATGAAGAAATGCAGTGATATCCCAACCAAAATCAGTACATCTCCCAATATTTTCTGAATTGTAAACTATACTTGAAATAGCTCTTATTTTGTTGGGTTTTGTTTTTTTTTTTTCTCCTCCAGTGTTACGGTATGTTTGGTGTATTGACAAAATATTGTTATATCTGAAACACACAATAAAAAAGTTCATTATTTTCTTATCTTTATTTCCTTATATTGCATCTCTGTTGTGAGCTGTAGTAGATTGGTGCTGGCCAGGAACAAAGGACCCACACATCTGCTTGCTCACTCACCCTGCAGCAGGATGGGGAAGAGAATGAGAAGAGCAGGAAAACTGGTGTATGAAGTAAAAGAGGAGTTATTAAATGAAGGAAAAAAGAAGGAATGAAAAAAGTCCAAACCAATATGCAATGCACACTCACTACCTCCTACAGGCAAATCAATACACAATACTCCTATCAACAATTACTTTTGAAAGATGAAACTCACAGTTTTTATTGTGGAGCATGCTGTCGTATGGTGCAGGCTATCTCCTCAGTCAGTTTGGTTTAACTATTCAGGCTATGTCCCCTCCCAAAATTTTGCCCACCACCAGTGAGAGCTAGGGACAGAACAGCAAAAGCCTTAAATTCTGTGCAAGCATCTTGCAGCAGCAGCCAAACGCTGTTATGTTACCAATACTATTCTGGTAACAAATCTAAACCACAGCACCATATGGGCTGCTAAGAGGAAAGGTGTCTGACATCTCAGCCGTACTGAGCACAGGAGTAGTAGGTCCTGAAAAGTATTTGATACCTTAAATTCTGCTGGTTACATATCCCATAGGAGTGGTCACAACAGACTCTATTTTTTCTTCCTTATTATGGGACACTTATGATTCTTTTCTTAAGAAATGCTATGAAATACCACGAAATCCTGTTATTAAAGCTATCTTTATATTGTCCTTAGCAGTAACGCTCTAAGATACCTCAAGTCATATGTCCAGTGACCACACTGAAGACCTTCTTGTCCTGTGTTTTTCACCAGTTATGTTTACACTTAAACACAGGTCTCAACTTAAAAGCTTCACAGAGGCAAAACCAAGTGGCTGGAGCAAGGATTTAAAATACATAAGAAAATTAACATAAAGAAATAAATTTTCCAGTTCAGTTGCTGAAGGCAAGATTAGAGAGCATGGAAGTAGAAAAAAGCAAAAAACCCACCAAAACCAAAACAAAAAAAACCCAAACCAACAANACAGAGGCAAAACCAAGTGGCTGGAGCAAGGATTTAAAATACATAAGAAAATTAACATAAAGAAATAAATTTTCCAGTTCAGTTGCTGAAGGCAAGATTAGAGAGCATGGAAGTAGAAAAAAGCAAAAACCCACCAAAACCAAAACAAAAAAAACCCAAACCAACAAACAAAAAACACACACACAAAAAAGCAAAACACAAACAACAACAACAAAACCAAAAACCAAAACAAAAACACAAACAACAAAAAACCCCCAAACAACAAAAAGCCCCAACCAACCAAAAAAACCCCCACCAAAACCACAAACTCCAGCATTTTAACATAACTTTTTTTGTTGGTTTTTTTTATTCTTATGGAAAAAATGGTCCTAAAAAGGAACCATATGGAATGACTGAAGTACCTTTCTTTCAGTTATTTAGGGAAAATAAGGTAATGAAAATTCGTAATTCACCATATTCCTTCATCTGCGATATCATCCTACTACCTAATTGCCCAGCACTTAAAACATCTCACCACAGTGTCTCAGACCCCAGGCTGAAATGAACTAATATCAATCATCACTTTTTGTATAATTTAAAATATTATTTAGTGATCTTGGAAGCATGAATCTAAATCAGTGGTCCTGACACATATCAGAAAAACTTAAAGTCCAAGTTTGACCTAAAGAAAAAGATTTTTTTCCATTTTTTTCAAGGGTTTTTTATTTAACAAGAAAAATATACTATTTTTTCCCAGTAGTCATGCCTTTAGAGGCAGTTTTGGTACTTACCTTTTTTTAAGCTGGAGAGAGATCAGGTATGTAACCTTTTTTATTAGACTTTCCATCAGAGATTTCTAGAATTTCCAGATTAATCATTTTAATGCAAGCCAGAAGCATTCACAGTTACCTCTCACCCACTGATAGAATCAGCTAGAGTCGGCTAGAGAAGAGAATTGTATAAATTGCAATCTCCAGAATAAGTATGTTCAGTTTTTGCATCTAGGTTTAAAAATGAACAGTGAAGTTTAATGCACTGATGATAAATTGTTTTAGTAAAAAAAATATTTTGTTTAAAAAAATGATATGTAAATCACTTAGCTGTTCAGAACAGACCTAACTTCTGAAAAATGAGCATTTATCACTTATTTGACTGAATTACCTTCATGCATTTATAGAATTGTTACTTTTCCTCAGTGAGTTTTATATATATATATGTTGTTATGTCCACATGGAAAACTATTAAGGATTACAAAGGGTAAGACTGCAGTATTTCTCTCTTTTTTTTCAGGCAAAAATATTTTGGGGTGGTTTGGTTGGTGGTTTTTTGTTTGGTTGGTTGGTTTTGTTTGTTTGGTTTGGGTTTTTGGTTTGGTTTGGTTTTTTTGTGTTAATTTTTGAATTTGTAAGGGATTTTGTTTTGAACTGAAAATGAATTACAATTATTCCAGTGTTATTTTGATTAGTTATTTTTTTCGGTGCTATTATTAGCTTGTCGTATCAATGTACCTGTATTTTAATCTTCACATTTATGTATATATTTATCTTTTTTTTAATACTCCTTAATAGAGAGCTTTTATTAGGCATTTTAATAGTTTTCTGCAGTTCCTTTCCTTCACCTGGAATCTTCCAAGACCTTTTGTGTTTTATTTTCAATTTTTCTCTCTTTCTGTTGTACCATTCAAATTATTCCAGTTATAAAGAAACATTGGTCATATCTTATGGACTGACACTTTGTTGAGCTTAAGGTGCATAGCGCGTAAAGTTAAATTATTTTTCAAAAAAGTACAAATCTAACTTTAAGTTAGTGATTATATGTGATAAACATATCGACATTTTAATTTTTTTTATGTCTTGAATTTTATAAACCAAATCATGGATAAAAAAAACCACTAAAATTAAAGCAATAACTGGTTTCCTTACTTGTCTTTGCAAGTCTCTTGCAAAAGATGTTTTCACCACTTTGTTTTGAATTGCAAAATGGAGCAATGAAGATCATGTAGGACACCATAACTGTAACTATATCTAGGATGCAAACAGAGGATTTTAGTGAGAAAGTCTGAAACCTATTTTCTATTTTTGCCCTTTGTTATTTCCATTGGCAAACATACTATTGACAATTCAGGAAAAATAAGAAGAAAGAAAAGACAGAAAATTTGTTCCTCTTTCAGGTTCCCTAAATTCTTGTTCCACTATCTTGGGATACTTATGGGTGTTTTAGATTCACATCTTCTTTCTTATGACATCCTGCTTCTTGTGAAATGATAAAACTGGTGATTTAGTCTTTTTCTGCATCAGTACTTCTGTCTTTGTTAACTAAGGCAGGTTTTTGTTATCTTGTCACATGGAAATCCTTGTACCTTTTTTCACAAGATAAAGCATCAGTAAAAAAAAAAAAAAGAAACAAATTGCAAATGATATGCCTGTAATTTCATCAGGCTTTCATGATTTTACTATAAAGTAAAAGAGTGAAGTACCATTCCCAAAAAAATATCAGAAGTATCTTTATCAACAACCTCAAAATGATAATTTCTTACAGACGCAGCTCTGCTAGCTACAACAAGCAGAGAAAGAGTCACCGTCAGAAATGCAGAAAACAGTTCCTCTGTAAGTGTAATTGTACAGACAGATATATCATCATTTCATCAGTTTAAGAAAGCAAAAGACTTAGACAATGCTGCCTTTCAATGCTACTTGAAAATTTGGGGCGGGGATTCTATTCTCTTCTTAGTGATAATCTTTTTTTGAGCCAAGAACTTTGTGTTCAAATCAAATAGCAAATCTCAGAACTCTGCTGTGCTTCTTTACGAGTGTAAGTCCTGTAAAGAAGACAAGTGAACTTTTCACAGCATTGTTACAGAATGACTGCTGCCTTGGGGTTGACTCACCATATAATGCCATTATAATGGTCAAGATGAAACCATGAAAAGATGAGAAAAAAATTAAATCTGGACTGACCGATTTTGTCTGTTTACTTTTAGAAGAAATTACTGTTGAAAAGAATTCAGTCCATCCTTGCAGATATGCATGCACATCTGTAGACAAGTGATTGCTACATCAGTGAGTGGTTCCTCTCTTTTTCTACTCTTACAGTGAAGTAAGGGACTTGTTATAGAAATCATAGCATTTAGATATACTGTCATAATATATGATGATTATACAAAGTACATAAAGAAGTAAAGCTTCCGATGAACCAAATGACAAACTACATCTGTGCTACACAGACTCACTTTTCTCTGATGTTGTAGAACATAATTATGAAAATATGTTTGGCCAAACTCTGTAATACCTTCTGCTACATTTCCTTTACCAAATAACATATATTCCCTTTATTAATAAACAGAATTTTGGTAACAAGTAAAGACTAAATTAAAGAGGTTGAAGAAAATAAAAGATTTGGAGGTGAGAATTGCAGATGGTTTGAAGAACAGAGGAATAAAAGATACAAGTTTAAGTATCCTAATTTTTGTCTGAACTATACTTTAAAAGAAGGGATTCAATATAGACAAAACAAAACCGATTTGAGTCAGTGAAACCTTTATTTATTTTTTCAATCATTTACCTGCTTAATTTTTTCTTGAATAATCAGAAAAAAAATTGTGAAAAGGAGCACAATATGTAACTTTGAGCAGCAATAGAATACAGTTTTCTTGTAGAATAATAAGGTAGACATTGTCATATTGGGCACTTAGAGCTATTCAGAGAAGGAAATTATCTGGATCACAAGTATCTTCATTGAAATTTGCCTACCATTTTATGGAAAGCTGTTGCTCAAGTAGTTTGGCTGGTTGAATCAGATGTGATAAAATCAGTTCTTCTCTAAAGAAGAGAAGCATTTTAATTTTTAAAAGATGCTAGAATTAACAGAATTTTTAAAAAACATTTGTTTTCAGAGACACTTCTTAATTCAGTCACCACTACGAACTCCAAATAAGAATATAAAAGTTTAAAAAATATTTAGTAAAATATAGCACATTGATATAAATGGAGCAATTAATATTTCCTTATAATCTCTTTAACAACCATCTTACAGAAAGACTAATTAGATCACAAGTTCTGGAGATATTCCAGAATCTGAATTAAATTTTTCCCCTTAGGAAAATCCACACGCATTCTTAGGTACTGACAGTATTTTCTGTTTCCAAAATATTGTTTTCCTCAGTATCTTACAAGAATTGCAACCAAAATCTATGGAAAAATGTATTTACCACTTTTTTTTCATTTCTGAGGGGAAAGAATATATATCAATTTTATTTATGTTTTACCTTATTTACATAAAATTTGTTTTTTATTTCATCCTGTTAATCACCAGACCAACATTTTTCTTTCAGTGACAATATGTATGTCCATTATGCTTAACTTGGAGGTCCCTCCAATGGCAGCATGACCCTCTGGCATATTGGACAATTTACCTGGTTTGGTGTCACCAGAAAACTCTCTGAGGGTACTCTCTACCCTATCATTTAAATCATGTTGAAGAGGATAGGACCCTCTATTGACACCTAGATTATACCAGTAGTTACCAGCCTCCAATTAGACTTTGTGTCACTGATCACTACTCTCTGAGCCTGGTCATTCAGCCAGTTCTCAGCCTACTTCGCTGCTTTTTCATCCAGCCCATACATCAAGAGCTACTCTATGAGGACTGTAGGAGACGATTCTGAAATGCTTAGTGAAGTCTGGGTGGGGGATATCAACTTCATTTAGGCAGTTATGTTATCACAGTAGTTTGTTAAGTTAGCCAAGCATAGGTTTCTCCTTTGAGATTCCATGATGATTTTTCCCAATCACCTTCCTGTCCTCCACATGCCTGGAAATCACTTTTTTTCTGAGTCTTCCTTTGCTACTCATGTACTTACAGAAGCCCTGCAGGCATTTACATTTCTGATTATTCTAACTTGGTCACTGATGTCCAGAGCTTCCATGTTTAACCTCTGAATTCAATGACTACTGAATCCTGAAGAAGTCCTTTTTTTACACTACAATGTTATGCATATCTTTTCTGGGTATTTCAAACAGTATTTTAATTAAATTTTGATAGAGCTTATTGGACCAATACCTATCTTATTCCCAGCTTCCTGAGGAAAGCAAAAACTTAACATCCTTCTATGTTATCTTAACGCCCTTTGCATGTCCTATACTTCCTGAAAAGTGTAATCAATGTAAGTTCCATGCCAGTGTCACCATTTTTTTAATTAAAAAACTAAATAGTTAGCTTACTAACTAATAAATGTTTATTAAACAACTTAGTTTATAAATAAAAATATAACTTAAAAATCTTGCTTTCAAGTTATTCTTTTGTTTTAGTATGTTCTGTTCATAAAGATAATGTATGATTTAAATCATTATTTTGTAGAAAATAATCATGAGAAACCCACACACCTACTGATGCAGAAACTAAACCCCAAGTGTCTTCTCTTCATCTGAACAGCAATTTAGTAATCTGCAGTCTAGAGAGTCCACACATGCATATTCTCTCCCCTTGCCTTCTTCCTGTCTTTGGTCCAACGGTCTTTCATTATTGCATGAAAAATGGAACAGTTTCAAGAGAAAAAAGTGATAATGCACTTGGTCTGTGTATGTATCCCTCAGGCAGAAAAAGACATTTTAACTGTAACGCACATGAGTATTCAGCTAACCACTAAGTGATTAAACTGGGAATAGAGAGGCACCTTCTAAACTGAAGGAATGTTATAATGTTGTAAAATATTATTTAAGTATCTGAAAGAAAAATGATTCAGAGTGTTATGCTTTTGGAAGGGGTTTAGAGGGGCAAATCTCATAGCAGGAAAGTATTTCTACAGAAGATAGACCTTAGACACAGTATATAGAAGGTCATACATGTGTCCTCAGGCAAGACTTCTTTGCCTTTAGTGTGACACCAACTTCTCATCACACAATGCTTCCCAAGCATTTCATAGGGATGGACATTAAAAGCCAAATCCAGATTACAGACTGTATTTTAAGAATCAAAATTAAAATTTAGGTATTACAAACACTGAAATATATATTTCCATTTGAAATAAGGTATGGGTGTGCCTTGCTACAACTTGTTCCTTGCTTCTAGCTCCCCTGGAATATTTTAAAGCATACATGTACACAATAAATTTTGAACCTTATTAATTGGTCCATCCCAAGCAAATTTTAAACCCAAATATTTAATAAAAGTTTTAGGTTGGTCTCAGTTAGACAGTTCTAGAAAAGATGTCATTATTTCTCCTTCTGAACATCATATAATATTTATTTCTCAAGAGATGTTAATAAATAACTGATCTGTTATCTTCCTGGTATTATTACATTTACTTTGATGGAGCTATTTAACCTAACACTATTTTGGACATTCTTCTATCATGTATCAATGATAAATGTTGCCTAAACATTTACAAAATATCTCTGGAAATGTTACACATTGTAATGTCAGTGAAATTATACAGTAGATTGACATCAATCTAATAAGCATTCAGGATCATATGGTTCCTTTGTGGTCTTCATAATTGCCATACTTTCCTTTAATTACAGTAATATTTTTCCATTAAGGATGAAGGTCTTGGGATCTGCAAACACACTTCAAGTCTTTGAAGTACAGCATCAGATTCTCATATTGTTCAATTCAGTTGCATCTGGTCACTGACAGTTGCACCCAGACTCTTTGCTATCGATAATTGACTTTGACAGCATTGAAATGAAGGGATAGGATGCAAGCAGTCATTGTTAATTGCATCTTCTGTCATTGCACCTGAGATGTGCAAATCTGAAGTTCAATAGGGTCAACTGCAAGGTCCTGCACCTTGGGAATCCTATGGGCTTGAGCAGCAGGTCTGCAAGGCCTATAGCAGAGAAAATTGATCTTGAAGACCTAAAGCTGTACCCATGAGAACAGAGAAGCCATGTAGCAAGAGAGTACGCTGTTTGTGATGATTTGAGACTTTACCCATGAAAGCAGAGCAGCTATGTAACACATATCTTTTATTATAAAGATATGTGCCTTTACAATGCTGTGTTTATTCTAACTCAGGATGTAGTTTGTAATAATTTTTATGTTACTAACTGTTGAACCCTCATGAAAAGCAAAGCTTTGTTAGACAAAGTCACCAATGAAGAGAATTTTAGTATGCTTTATGTCATAAATATCCAATCAGCAAATGACACAGCTGCTGTGCATTCTGTATTAATATTGCTACCTGCTTGGGAATAAAGCTTTTTCTCTTCTATTCTGTTATTACACCACTTTGTCATTGTTCCTTCTGGCCGTCCCGACTGTGACAGAATCCCAAGCACAAATACAGACCTGACAGAGAACGGATTGACAGCAGCCCTGGGAGAGACTTAGGGGTGTTGGTTGACAAGAAGCTCAACACATCCTGGTGATCTGTGCATGCAGCACAGAAAGCCAATCATCCAGCTCTGAGGCCCCCAACACAAGAAAGCCATCGACCTCTTGGAATGAGTCCAGAGAAGAGTGACCAATTTGATCACAGGGCTGGAGGACCTCTCCTGTGAAGACAGTCTGAGAGGTTGGGATGGTGCAGACTGCAGAAGAGGAAGTTCTGGGGAGTAGCCTTCCACTGCCTAAGGTGGGGCCTAGAAAAAAGCTGGAGAGGGACTTTTTACAAGAGCATGTAGTGATAGAACAAGGGGAAAAGGCTTCAAGCTGAAAGAAGGAAAGTTTAGATTAAGTATTGAAAAAAAATTAGTTTTTGTGAGGATGGTGAGGTACTGGAATACATTGCCTAGGAAAGTTGAAGATGCCCCATTCCTGGAAATATTCAAGACAAGTCTGCAGGGGTTCTGAGTAACCAGGTCTAGTGGAAGGTGTCCTTGCCACTGGCAGAGGGGTTGGAACTAGGCGATCTTTAAGGTGCCTTCCAACATAAACCATTCTATGATTCTGTGAAACCAAGGGTTTTTGGCTTGTAAGTATATAAGAACTTGCAAGTGAATTGTAAAAATAGTATATAGTTGATCATAAAATCATAGAAAGGCTGAATTACTTTTTTCAGGTTTGGTCTTAATGAGAAAAATAAAAGCATATGTCAGAATTTTGTTTTTTGTGTCATCCATACATTTTGGTTTTTCTTCATTAATTTTTTTTTTTTTTAGGATGATGCAATTTTAACATATATTCTTCAGTTTTATAAAACGGAAACAAGAAAACAGTTCTGAAACAAACTTTTTCTGAATCGGCAGGCATCATCTTCATGGTACACAACTTATTAAAGTAATGTGAATGCTTTCCAGGCATGACAGAAACCTAGTCTAATTACAGATTAAAAAAGATGTGTGTAAATAGTACAGATGGAAGATTACAGTCAGTGAAGTTTTCTTTATCTATATATAGAGATATACCAGCTTCCTCATATTTCTGCTCAATCTTACGTGCCACATCTATCTTCTCTTTGGTTTATGTTATTCTCAGCTGGATGCAAGTGATTACAAAAAGGACGATCTACTTTCGGATACATAAAGCAATCTTTTTTTGATTTTTTTGTTTGTTCTTTTTTGTTGGGGGGAATGGTTTTTTGTTTGTTTTTTTTGTTTGATTGGTTGGTTTGGTTTCCTTGTTGTTTTTTTCCTCACCCTAATTTTGCTTTTCTTCATATGATTTCCTAAATTAGTAACAGTTTCATTTCCAGTATTATCATATCATAAATGACAAAGAAGTTTACAAAGTCAGAAAAAAAACCCAACAGATCTGATGGAGAAAGAGTAAATACAGGAGGGTTTTTCTTTTTTTGGAGAGGATGAAAATGGCAAAGGAAAAGAACCTGGGATAAGGAAAAATATGTAAAAGGCAACAGAAGTGGAAGAAAACTGTGATCAGTGTTGTGCAGGTTCTTGCTGAGCATGCCTGTGCCTGATCACTGCAGAAGAACAAACCTGCTGCTCTCACCATATGGGGATCTGATCTAGGGGACACTTGGAGTTCTTTCTCTAATGCTGATGAGCTATTGCCCAGAGAGAATGTCCAAATAGTCATATATGTCTCTCTGTGAAAGAAAATTCACTTGAAAGGGTTAAAAGGGCAGAAAGATGATTCTCACTTGTGAAACAAGGAAAAGGCCTAAAAGAGTTAACTGAATTATCGCTGAGGCCCCCCCCCCCTCCAAACCTGCTCTTGCTAAAAGAAAAAAACCTGTTCTGTTCTGTTAGCTGTACCTAGACATAGAAGAACGATAGAACAATAGAAACCATATAATAGGTCTAGGGTAGTAAATTTTAGCCAAATGGGCTAAGGTAGACACTTGAAAGGGTAAAATAGACCTGAAGCCAAGGCTCTCTCTAGGCTTCAGTGGATAGAACATGAAAACAATGGAAAGTACACAAGTTCACCAAAGGTCAGTGATGAAGAGGAGTAAAAATGAGACCCTCTGATGAAGTAAGACTGGATAGACCACCAAATTATTCCCCAAAATGAAGACCCTCCCCTGACTCCACCTGCTATGAATATTGTAATCTAATATGAATATGTATGTGAATATGTTGTAATCATAATCAAACTGTATAAATTATCTAGCTTTGCCTGACCACGGTAGAGCTCCTTTTGTCTGGCCTGAGCCAGGGAGTTCTCTGACGTCGCTTAAATAAATACCTGCTGCTTAAAGGCTTAAAACTCTGTCTCTAAGCAGTTTTATTCGCCTTTTTATGGGGCATCACTTGTCCTATCAGAATTCTATTGCTCAAGGTACTATTCCTCAGTCCTCACTTGGGTGGGATTCCTTTTTCATTTTTCCCAAATGTTTCTCATTGCTGTCACTTACACTGAAACTCTGGAAATCATGAAGAAGAATAATTATTACAGGTTCATTATACACAATGCCTTGCCAAACTTGCCAAAGATGTTTGAAAGCCTTGCAGAACTGTTTCCTATTATCAGGGAAATAAATTTCACTGATGTGGTGTATTTTAACGGTTAATTAAGTTTTACTTTTATTCTGTGCTTCTATTTCATTAACAGACGTGATGAAAAGAAGTATAATGAAAACCTTCTTTTTCCTAAATCCAGACAACACCTAGTTCTCACAAAGTGTATCTGTACCAGTAGCTAAATCCAGTTAGTAAGAATTAGAATATAACAATGTTCTTTTAAACAAAAAAATTCTCTAAAATATATTTCATTTATTAGGATCATGTCTAAGAGTGGCCTGTGGTCATTCCTCTGCAGCAACTTAAGCAAAAGATATCTGAGTTCTAGAGCATGTTGTCAGCCCTCAAATGAATTTTCCAACTTTTCCCATTACCTGTATATAGCCTGGTGTTTAAAGGCGTCTCTCTGTGTGGTCATACACTGAGGCAGATGGTGTGACTCTTCTGGATCAGGTAATTCTCTCAGGTCTAGAGAAGCTGTTCAACCCTACCTGAACTACATGTGGGTTTCTACACTGCCAAGTTTTAGGATGGGATATCTCCTGTAAATGTAACCCAAACTTTAGTAGAAACTGTGATACTTTTTGGGTTTATTTTGGCATTTTAAACACTTGACTCTGCAGCCAAATTGGGCTTAAGAGTGAAATAACCATGTATAATTTATCTCTAAACATGTGCTTAATGATAACAAATACTCGTGTAAATTTACATGCAAATATTTGACTTGAAACCTAACATTCATTTTCCATTATTAAAAATGTGAAATATCAGTAACTACTGCTCTGAACTGTTACATTAAGTGACTATCATTCGTATTAGGAAAATTAATACATTTTTTAAATAGAAAAAATAAGAAGAGTAGAAGCTTTTGTGTTCCTTACTCATTTTTTTCCCCAAACAAGCTTATTTTAAAATCACAGCTTTTAATTGATTATTAATGGATATTCACAGAACTTATTGCAGTCTATTTCTTCTTGACCAAAATCCACAAAATAGAAAATAATCTCTAAGACATCCTTCATTTAAGAGATGAAAATATATTAAAAATTATCATTAAATAACATAATCGAAATAATAATAATCTTAATAATAATCAAAATCATAATCATATCTTGCATAAAATAAATAGTGAAATAGTTAAAAAGACATATTTCATATCATTTTAAGCATGTGCATGGATACACTCATGAAAGGATTGATTTGAATAAGTCTAATTATTAGTTAATGGGATCAGGTAAAGGAGCAGGAAATTTGAAATGGTATGCTAAATCAGAAAACTAAATATTTATTCTCTTATCTTCATCTTCTCTTTTGTTTTATAATTGGTCATTTCTGTTATACTTCATGAAAATATTAATATGTCTGGTATTCACTTACAGTCTTGTAAATTTACTACTCTGGAGTTCAGAATTAGGTACCTTGAAGTGATGTGAATATAAACACTTGAGCTCTCTGCTGCATTCTATCTTATCAATTCAATCTTCCTTTTTCAGTGGTGTTTGAATCTCTTAAATTTTGTTTTCCCTCTCACAGTCAGCTTGCTATGTTGAAGGAAGCTTGACTGGGGGATGAAGCTCTTCAGTAAGAATTCACATGGATCCTGTTGTTAGGAAATCACTTTCTTTTATTTACAGTACATTTATTTGGAATTGTCACATCAGCATCGGCACAGCTGCATACTACATAGTGATGTCAAGAAAGATGGCAAAAACAATAGACTTAAAAAGTAAAACCTGATAACATTAGAATTCTCCCTTACCCTAGCTATGATACAAAGACATGAGGACTTTGAAAATAAAAAACCCTGAAAAACTATTGTCTACTGCTACTAAGAAGGCCCTTTTTCTTGAAAAAGTTTAGAATGTCCACCTTTAATTACCATATTAACATTTATGGGTTTAAAAAGCACAACATTTGGAACTCTTTATTATTACTGATTTATAGAAATTATTAAATTAAACATTTTTATTAACTTGAAATAGAGATAATACTTCAATTCCCTGTTGGATTTTCAATGTGTTTCATCCTATTGACAAGTTTAGTAATCCATGATTTAGGTTCATCTGCACTGTAAAAAAAATGGTAACTGTAAATGGTAGCCCCTGTCTAAAAAGCTCATGACAACTAGACAGGCTAGATGGTCACATTAGACAAATGGCTGTGGAGACATAAATTGCAAAATTGACTGGCCAGGCAATAGCCATTTTCCATTACTGTAGTGGCCATGAACATTAAATTCCCTTTTTTAAATATTTAAACTACTACAGATAGCTCCTGTGTTTAGTAACATTTAATCTCTCAGTCTTTTAAAATGTTGCAGTAGCCCAAAATCTAACAAGTCATATCACTCATACTTATTACTGTAATTATTACTATTACCAATTGTTTATTATCTGTTATGGTGGAAATGAATTGGAGTTTGGAGCAGCCTGCTTATATGTGGCAACATCACGTTCTAACCAGATGTGAGTTTTAGCCCTTGTAAAGAATCACACATTTATGCTCACCTAGTTTAAAAATGTAGAAAATGCTAATACCAACTATTTTGTTTATTTTTTTTTTCTTTCATATACTTCAGGTTAGTTGTAACTAATGTCAGCAACTGTAAAGCTTTTATTAAATTCCATTGTTTCTTTATGTACAATATGCTGTTTAGTAACACACAGACAATTTTTCATATAGAATATTCCCTTACTTAGAAATATAGATGAAACTGCCAGGGAAATCTGCATTAGTACATTTGTTTTTATTATGAGACCACTTTTGTGCCCACAAATTAAGTAACTTAATTGTTACCTGCAGTGATATTCTTTTTACTTCTTGTTTGCTTTGTCTTTCTTTTCAATGAACATTTGTTAGCTAAGTCATATTTACAGTCACTGGGAAATGTATCTGAGACGAAACACAGAGATTCATTATTATTGTCTCTCAGTTTCTCATGATTATTACAACCTTTCTCATTTATCTCTTCTTGGTGTCTCAGCTCAGATATCTCTATGCACAACAGTGAATTTCAGAGCATCATCCCGAGACTGGTGTGTCGTACTGACCAACCAAAATTTTACATCTTTTCTTTTCTTTTCTTTTCGTTTCTTTTCTTTTCTTTTCTTTTCGTTTCTTTTCTTTTCTTTTCTTTTCGTTTCTTTTCTTTTCTTTTCTTTTCGTTTCTTTTCTTTTCTTTTCTTTTCGTTTCTTTTCTTTTCTTTTCTTTTCGTTTCTTTTCTTTTCTTTTCTTTTCTAAATACTCCTTTATACAGAAGTTAACAGTGAAGACAAAATCATTAAAAGGAAAAATAATGTAAAAAACAGCTAATGGAAGCTATCAGGGTTACCCTGGCTTCCCTTCACCTGAGGAAAATATTTTTTTAAATCTTATTCCATTTTTCAGTAGTTTGTAGAGCCTGTGAAGCATTTTTCCCATTTCTATTTTTCTAAGAATTCTTACAATTAGCTATAAGTAGGAAAAAAAAACACTTTTACTAACATCGAATTTTAGACATGAATCTATTCTCAGTGTAAAAGAATATAGCTAGCAAATTGGAAATGTCTAATAGTTTCAAACTATTTAATCATAATTTAAATTTAAACACAAACTTTCATATGAAACAGATTTAAAATACTAAAAATATTTTAAAATAAACTACTTAGACTAAATACTTTAGCCTTTTTGACCTGGAAAACAGATGAACACCCAAAAGCTTCAATGGCTTTTCCAGAAAAGTGAGATACTGAGGAAGATAAAAGCATGATGTTTCCCTGTAGGGAACAAGAAAATTAAAAAGTTCCCTATAAATGTACAGTACTAAATCCTGTGTAAGACCAAGAGCTATGATGAAGGAAAGGAGTATTTTGTGTGTTCTCAGGAGGTGACAGAAAGTGTTATGTAAATTGTATGAATAAAAATGAATAATTTGACTCATTACACTTCCTTTCTGTGGAGGGAAAGCTCAAGAGTAGGGGGGTTGCCATCACTCTAAAAATTTTGATTTGTGGAGCAGGATTTCCTAGAGGAACCATTTTTCCTCACTTTTTCTGGCTCTACAGAGTTCCAAAGAAGGATGTAACTCTGAGGCAGCTTACCCAGACCCACTGAAAGCTCTCTCCTTGGGACCCTGGGAAGATAAGGATAAAGTGGAACACTTTTGTGTTTATATTTCAGAACACTGATCCTTCCTGAAACAGAATAGGAAAGGATGTTGGAAAGATTACTGCCTCAAACAAGAGTAAAACTGTCAACTAAAAAGCCATCAGAGGGAACTCATCAGTGAAAAAGTGCACCCAATTTCTTGCTGAGCCAGAAGACTCCTCTTCAAAGGATTCTGGTCCTTGACTGTCTTTCAACAAAGACAGTCTGTGGAATGCTCCTGCAAAAACAGCTCCAAAAGAATAAGAAATAAACAACCAAACAGCCAAGCACTGTTTTATAAGAAAAAACAGACTTCAAGTGACTTCACAAAACCAATCAGGAACAGTTCACACTTCTCCAATTAAAGAACATATGAGGCAACACACTCCAAGAATGCTTTCTTGGGGATGGCTCAACACAGGTCTGCCCATGGGAGGTGATGAATAAATTCCTTGTCTTGCTTTGCTGGTGTGCATGGTTTTTGTTTTACCTTTTAAACTCTCTTTATCTGAACTCATAGGTTTTCTCACTTTTATTCTTCTGGTTCTCTCCCCATCCCCAGGCTTAGCTCCTGGCTGAGATTAAATGACAACACAGAAGCAGAGAAGGAAAATTTAACTTCAACAGAAATATGATCTAATTAACAAAAGAAGAATCTCCAGAAATTTCTGAAGTCAAGATGAGAAGAGAAACTCAAGATATATCCATTTAGAATATTTTTTAACATTAAATGATAAATCAAAAATAATTTCAATTTGATATACCAAATTTTCAACAAACTGTTTTTACCTGTGAATATGTATCCAAGATCATGATAAAATCTAATTTACTTTCACTATACTAAATATTCAGCTGTAATTACTGTTGTCCCCCAATGTTTTGTCTCTCTTTAGGCATTTTTTAGCTACTATGCAGGCACAGTTAACTTAGTTAACACTTGACTAAGTCAAGTTAACACTTGACTTAGTTAACACTTGAGAATATTATTAAAAGTGGATTCTAGATTATTTATCTCATTTTTAACCAAAACGGAGCCATTACATGAACATTCACTTATTTATTTGGTATTCCACTTTCTGTGAAATGCAGACATTCTTCTTTCATGCATCCATCTAGTGAGTCATCCATTCACTAAAACCTGAATAACATAAAATTTAATAGAAACTATAAAAATGCATTTTAAAGAGGTCTTGGCAAATGCAATGTTCCACTAATTATCATGTTTCCTTTTCTATAAGGGTGTACTAATTAAATCAATAGTACCATACATTCAATCTTACAGATCTTATAAAACTATGTATGACAAACATGTATGACAAACTATACATGACAAATATTTTTCAATATTTGTAGTTTTCAATTGCGTTCTTGCACCAACTCTATTCACGCTCTTCTTCAGTATGATGCTCCAAAGGGCCACAGCAGATCTTGATGAAGAAAACGGGATCCACATGCAATATCATACTGATGGAAGCCTGTTCAACCTGAGGTGACTGAAAGCCCATACTAAGACCCTAAATCATCTTGTGCGTGAGTTGCTTTACGCTGATGACGCTGCCCTCGTTGCTCACACAGAAGTAGCTCTGCAGTGTTTAACATCCTGCTTTGCAGAGGTTGCTGAGCTTTTTGGGCTGGAAGTCAGCTTGAAGAACACAGAGGTTTTCTATCAACCTGCGCCTCAGGGAGTTTTCCATCATCCCCATATCTCTATTAGCAAATCAGAACTCAAAAGAGTCCAGCAATTTAACTACCTGGGAAGCATCATCTCCTCAGACGGTAAGATCGACAAAGAAATTGACAACAGGCTGGCAAAGGCATACAGTGCTTTCGGTAGACTCCATCAAAGAGTTTGATGAAATAAACACCTGAAGAAAAGTACAAAGATCAGTGTTTATAGAGCCATCGTACTGTCTACTCTTTTGTACGGGTCTGAGTCTTGGGTCATTTACTGCCACCACCTGCGACTCCTCGAACGGTTCCATCAACGCTGCCTCCGTAAAATCCTAAACATCCACTGGACGGACTATGTGACCAATACGTCTGTTCTTGAACAGGCTGCAGTCACAAGTATCGAGGCCATGCTGCTGAGAACACAGCTGCGTTGGGCAGGGCACGTCTCCAGGATGAAGGACCACCGCCTCCCTAAGGTCGTGCTCTACGGTGAACTCCCCACCGGTTGCCGCAAGAGAGGAGCCCCGAAAAGGAGATACAAGGACTCCCTGAAACAACATCTCAGCCTTGGCCATATTGACCATTACCACTGGTGTCCTCTGGCCTCCAATCGGGAGGCCTGGAGACAAATTATCTATAGCACTGCTGCCTCCTTTGAGAACTCACGCAGGATCCCTCTGGAGGAGAAAAGACAACGCAGAAAGAATCGCGTCCAGTTGGTACCATCTGGGGAGTGTCTCTGCTGTGCCTTTTGCAAGCGGACTTGTCTGTCGCTCATTGGCCTTTTCAGCCATCAGCGAGCCTGCAGCAAGCGTGGGTAGAGCCCTTCCCAAATCTTTGTTCGCTAAGCCAAGCCATGATGATGGAGTTTTCAATAACACCGTAACTGCGAATGTTGTGCATCTGATTCCTAGTCTTCATTTATTGATGAGATGAGCTTTCAAAATGAAGTTTTCCTTCACAATTATTATTCTTCAATATGATCTTCTGTATGCAAGTCTAAATTTGCAAATTAAAAAATTGGTTATACTAGTGAAATAAAATATGCGTGATTGATGCATCTAATAGTCTGTCTTTGTATTGTGCTGTGTTATAGTTACTTTTCATTCCCATAATTAATTAAAATATAGACAATAAACCAGTCAGTGAAGAAGCAACAAATCATAGTAACATCCTGAATGTCTATCTATAGTGACACTGAAAATGAACAGTGGAGTTTTGACAGACAAGAGTTAACTTCAGAAGACCCTAAGTTATTTTTCTCATGTTTTCAAACTGAGTTTCACAGAAAAACAATTTAGGAAGTATAAAGAAAGCTAGTTTTAATGACATTTTTATATCAGACATTCTTATTTCCCACAATCATTGTTTATTAGTATCTGACCCTGCAAGATGCTGAATATATTTGGTGATAAACAGAGCCTTTTAACTCTCAGAGAATTACAAACAGAGAAGAGCCACTTACAGGGCTTATTCCATGTTTCACAGGATCAGGTCCTAAACAAGGTTTTCAATTCATTGGTTCCACACCAGCGCATTTTTCCATTCAACATTTAACGAGAACATTTATTCATACGGAAAATGGTTGCACCATAAGATGTCATGCAGCTATAGATTATTCAATTACTCTGTACCAGCAGAGACAGCAAAGTATGACAAATATTAAACAAGTTATTTGTTACATATGCTTACTTCTTAAAACTTCAGTAGCATTCTAAAACTGTTAACCTTTCTTGTGTTTCCTTCTTGCTTCCAAAAAGGTTGTGTTTCTGACAAATTTGACATGGGCATGATAAATGAGTTATATTTGCAGATGTTGATTATAAGACCTGTTTAACTTGCTGTCCACCATTCCTGTCATGCTAATAGATTACTGGTAGCATAAATAAAGACAATTCCTGTAACTGAGTAGCAATTGTTAATGACAAAGAATATTACCAGAGACACTTGTAAGCCCTGCAGCACACATCTGGTGAAGACCTATGTATGACAAAACCTATGTGATGTTTTAAGGAAGACAAAACTATATTTTCTTCAAGAAAGAAAATTTTCAAATCAATTCTGAATATACATCTGCCTTTTTTCACTGCTACAGAAAAATTGTACAGTTATCAAAAAATTGTTAAATGATGGTTTAATGATGTGAAACCTGCAGCAGGAATATTATTTCTTTTTAAACTCTAGTGGATCACTGGTCACATTGCCAAAATGTTCTCTTTGTGCAGTAATAAGGAGAACTTTTCTCTGACCATACAAGCATTATTTCTAGATTAAAGCATAATCCAAAAAGCAGTTAGTCATGTAATTTCAATGGAATTACTAGGGATTTTTATTTTATTACCTAGGGCTTTCAAGCCTACAGAAGTTCATTCTCCAAAGTCTCTTTGGTGGTTTTTAACAAAGCATTTTAATAATTTGTTTAGGCAGCAAAGCTTGTAGAAGCCTCCACTGTACCTTTTTCTGAAAAAAAAAAAAAAAAAAAAATAGAATATAAGCTTTGTGGGCTGCCAAACAGTCAGGTTTATGTCCAAGAGAATATTAAATAAAAATTTTAAGGTAAATATGAAGCAAAAATATGCACAACGTAGATAGATTTTCCCTTTTTTAACTATCCAGAAAAGCATGAAAGATCCACTTTGAAGGAAAAGGGGCAGATTGTGTGTTATTTAATAACATAAATGGATTGTAAAAAAGACTTAGAAGTCCCCCATAGAATCACATACTCTTTAGCACTACCTGTGAAATAGTCTTTATCATAGGGACACAGTAAGTTATTCAGATATAGCATATCAGTGGTGTTCTCTGAGAATTCATTAACATGAGACAGGTCAACAATCATACAAGAAGCTAGAATTTCATAGAATATCAGGTTGGAAGGGGACCTCAATGATCATCTGGTCCAACCTTTCTTGGCAAAAGCTAGTCTAGGCAAGATGGTCCATCAACCTATTCAGCTGAATCTTAAAACTGTCCAAAGTTGGTGAATCCATCATTTCTTTGGGGAGATTGATCCAATGACTGTTCTCATTGTGAAAAATTTTCCTCTTGTGTCTTGGAATATGCCCAGGAGTGACTTACACCTATTATCCCTGGTCTTTGACATGTGATTGCTTTTAAAAAGGGAGTCCCTATCTTCTTTGTAGCTATCCTTTGGAAATACCACAACACTGTGATGAGGCAACCCTCCCAATTCTCTCAGCCAATTCTCACATGACAGGCTTCCCAACAGTTTGAACATCTTTGTGGATCTTGTCTGGACTTTACAGCCTGTCCATATATGCTTTATATAACAGGGACCAAAATTGTACACAATATTCCATGTGGGACCTGACACATGCTGAGTAGAGTGTGATACTTTATCTGTGCTGGTGATGCCCTTGTTGATGCAGCCCAGCACCTTGCTGGCTTTCTTTGCCACAAGAGCATATTGATCACTCATATGGAATTTATTGTCCACCAGGACCTTCAGGTGCCTTTCCACAGAGCTGCTTCCCAGTTGGGTGTATCCACATGGGTGATGTTTTCCTAGATACAAGACTTTACACTTGTCCTTGTTAAACTTCCTAAGATTCTTGTTAGTCTACTCCTCAGCCTATCTTCCTTCAGGATGGAACTCTCTCCTGAAGTCTCCACTTCCCCACTCACTTTGGTATCTTCTGCGAAGTTCATCAGGGTACACCTGATCCTGTCATACAGATCACTTATGAAGATATTAGATAGTGTTGATAACAATATTNCCTTTCCACAGAGCTGCTTCCCAGTTGGGTGTATCCACATGGGTGATGTTTTCCTAGATACAAGACTTTACACTTGTCCTTGTTAAACTTCCTAAGATTCTTGTTAGTCTACTCCTCAGCCTATCTTCCTTCAGGATGGAACTCTCTCCTGAAGTCTCCACTTCCCCACTCACTTTGGTATCTTCTGCGAAGTTCATCAGGGTACACCTGATCCTGTCATACAGATCACTTATGAAGATATTAGATAGTGTTGATAACAATATTGATCCCTGGGGGACCCACCTTGTAACAGGTTGCAAGTTTGCAAAGCTATTTACTGCCCTTGATGTGGCCTGTTGGCCAGTTCCCACCCACCATAAGAACAACTTGTCCAGACCATAATGCATCAATTTCTCCAAGAGGAGGTTGTTGGAAAGCATATTAAAAGCCATGCAGAAACCCAGGTAGACAATGCCCACCACTTATCCCACATTAACCAAGAGGGTTAATGTGTAGATGTAGATGGTTTGTAATGTTTGTTGTAGATGGTGATTGGGTTTGTCCAGCACCATTTGCACTTGGTGAATCTATTCTGGCTTTTCCCAACCACATGCTTCATCTGACTTGTGATATGTCCCAGGAGGACTCATTCCACAACCCTCTTAGGGACTGAAGTAAGACTGATAGGCCTATAACTTCCTGAATCTTTCTTTAAGTTCTTCTTGTAGATGCAAGTGACATTAGCTTTCTTCCAGTCTTCTGGAGTATCTCCACATCTCCACGACTTCTCCAACATTAAGATGAGTGGCCTCACGATTTTGTCAGCCACCTCTCTGAATACATTCAGGTGCATATTTTGAGCATCCACTGATTTGTAGGGGTCAAGCTCCATAGTAGTTTGCATACCAATCCTTCCTTCAATGATGGTTGGTCTATATTTGCATCAACCTGGATATTTTTTCCCAAGGCCAGGGACCAACTGTGCTGGTGAACACAGATGTAAAGAAAGTGTTGAGAATGTATGCTTTTCCAGTGTTGCTGATGACTAATT
>VYXB01008003.1:48131-71170 GCA_013397135.1 Pachyramphus minor | reverse complement strand
CTCCCAGGAAAAGGAAAAGAGAAGGAAAAGGCAAAGAGAAGAGGCCTGGCCTGGAGAGATGGATTCCCAAGAGGAAAGGAAGAAAAGGAAGACAGGAAGAAGATGATGAGAGAAGTGCAGGAAGGTCCAGCAGGTCAAGAAGCCCAGGTGTGTCCCAGGCTCTGCTGTCCATCTTTCCCAACTCACAACACTGCCCCAAGTCAGCCCAACTCCCTGGCAAAGGCTGGCAAGGGATGGTGCTGAGCAGGGTTTGGCAAGAGCTCCATGGCAGCTCCCCAGGAGCTCTCCACCCGGCCCTGCTGTGTGGCACGGGGGCACTGGGCACCTCTGCACATGCCCAGGACTCGAAGGGCATCCATCCCCCATGGGGTAAAGGCCCCAGGACCAGCCCATCATGACTGCCAGCAAGAGCTCTCTCTACAGGGCCACCAACAACTCCCTGTCAGCTGCATTCCCCAAAGACAGGGGAACCAAACCACGCCAATTCCTGCCTGTGTGGGTTCACTTTCTGAGGTTCTGACTCTGTTGTTGCAGATGCCACTTTCCTGTTGTCAGCTGAAGCCCTGGGACTCATGGGCCTGCCTCCGCTCCTCCACCTGAAGTTCATGTTTGTGGTGAAGTTAGCTTTTGTTTGTTCTCAGTATGTCTGACATGGGATGTTGTGGACTGGGAAGATGTTGTTTGGGAATGAATCCTATGGGGAGGTGCTGTGCTCCAACTGCCCTGCTTGAGCAGGCTCACCTAGAACAAGTTGCCCAGGACAGTTCATGCCCTGGTAGCTCTGGGAATCCAAAAAGAAATTTCTTTCCAAATAGGACCTTTCCTTTCCTCCATCCTTCCTCTTTAGCAGGGATCTGAATTTGGGTGGCTTCTGTAGTGCCACATCACTGTAGTAAGAGCCGTGAGAGAGGCACTAGAGACCACAGGACAGGTAGAATTTAACAGTGGAGATCATCAGGCTGGAGAAGGCCAAGGAAGAAGCAGGGCCTTTGATTGAAATTCAGGCCTGGACAGTGGGAAAGAAACATGCCCTGCAAGCACACACCAAGGCACAAGACCTTGTCTGGGCCTGAGAGCTATGTTGGGGGACTGACAGGAGACCCCAAGCCCCTGGAGTGGTGGCTGAAGGATGGGCAGGTAAAAGGAACCTGGTAGAATCCCTGCAGGGCCTTATCCATTGGACCAACGGGCACCTTCCCTTGTCTTAGGGCTGGGAAAGATGCTGAGGAGAGCTCCTGGTCCATGGCAGGAGAAAAGCTTCTCCCTTCCTCTCTGCCAGGACCTTGCTCAGCTCTGGAGCCCTTGCCAAGGACAGCTCCAGGAGGTGGGTGCTGTCAGCATGGCAGGACAGTCCAGGCCACAGCCACAGCAGTTGGCACTGGGGGAAAGTGGCACCCCAGAGGGCTTCCCAGGCTGTCTAATCCCAGCCTGGCCCAGTGGGTGAGACAGTGCCCACAAGATGGGCTTCACCTTTTCCCAAGGCACTGAATTTCCTTTAGAGCATCAGCCACCAGACCCACTCTGTTTCTCACCAGAGTGGAGGTCTCTGGTTTCCTGCCTTTTTACTAAAATGGGCAGGTTTTGAACTCTTTACCACTTCTCCTTTAGTCACGGCATTGCTCAGGATCAGCAATTAAAGCAGACACACATCAAAAGTTCTTCATCCTCTTGGACCTGCTTTCATTCCAGCATCTTGGGAATTGAAAGCTGGTGCAGCAGGCATGTCAGACACATTCCCACAGCTTGGCTGATGTGCACCAAGAGGACTCTGCTTGCAGTCCCCATGGACATGTCCAGGGCAAACAGCTTGTGATCCTGAGCAGGTCCCTAAAGGGAGAAGAGAAGGGCAGGGATGCAGGCACAGCCTTTGCTCCTGTGGGGAGCAGCTGCTCAAACACAGCCCAGCAGGACTGTCTGTGCTGCTGGGCCTGTGGGGGGGAGTCGGGGCCCACAGAAGTCAACCTGGAGGTGGTCCTGAAAATCACCCATCCAGACATGGAAAGCTTTGAACAATTGTGGTTATCCTGGAATAGACTTTGCCATGTGCATCCATTTCTCTTAACAACCCTTGTCCTGGGAAGGAGGGTTTCTCCTAGGCAAGACTTTTCCTGGGGAAAAGGGACCAGGGAATGTTTGAGAGGGAGGAAAACCTCCCATAGCACAGGGAACTAGCAGCACAACAAGTAGTTTCTTGTTGAATGGCGTACTTTAGGAATAGTACTCTCCAATTTAGTGTTCCCACTGAAATTCTAAACCACATGCTGCTTGCTTGCTCGCTCACCACTTTCCCCCTCTCCCTCCCCACTGCAGAAGACTGGAGAGGAGAATTGGAGGCACAAAAGGCGAAGATCATGGGCTGAGAGAAGAAAAATTTACTGGAAACAGCAATGAGATAAGAAAAGGAACAGCAACAGCAACAACAAGAAAAAGAACAGGAACAGCAACAATACTAATGAGAGATGGTAGCCCCAATAACAGACAATACCAGAGTCCTCTCTCTGCCACATTTTCTTGACTGGAAGGAACCCCTTCTGGCCGGAAGAGAGCCCCTTCCCCCTGTCTCCAGCAAGGATGGCAGATGGAAGAGGATAGCTTCCATGTCCTAGTCCCCTCACAGCTCCTGCAAACAAATAATCCTCTCAAAAAAACCTGTCCTGGCCACAACCAGGGCATTTAGTTTTTCTTGATTTCCTTGGTTTAAGTAAGGAAGTGGGGGGAGGAAGGGACATGTGTCAGGACCCATGGGTAGGACCTCTAATCACAACTTTCCTGCTGCAACAGTCGCAACATTCTGTTATGCCTCGTCCTCCACAGGTCTTCCTTCTCTTAGAAAAGGAGGACAACTGGAAACAACCTGAAATATGGAGGAGTGTTCTGTAACATAATATCTGACACAGAAAGATTCCAAATCAATCTGTTTGCTCCTATTCCTTTGAGCTCAGATTACTTACTGGAATAAGTGCTAAATGGACTGAATTAAATCCGGGACAACGAGTCTTTTCATTCAGGTGCTTCTTTTACTCCAGTGGATAGTCAAATAAACCTGTGGAACTCTGCCTCAGTCACATGCTAGTGAGAATGACTAATTTTGCAGAATATGATATGCTGGGCATATGAAATGTTCTAAAAATCTCTACAAACAGTTTATTAAGGGCGTTTTTCCTGCTTCCACTTCAGATTTCCATCAAATGAAGTTGCTGCTGGGGGACTTCTACAGTTTTCAGTTCTCAGTATTTTCCTCTGGGATTCAGTCAATTTAAGCCTAATGCTGGACTCATTTTAGTGATTAGTAAGCCTCCTATTGACTGTAACTGGGTAGACCCAGGGCACACTTCAAATTTTCAAGTCATGTACAGAATAATTTGCTACAGATAATGTTACAGAACCATTTAATTGATTCTTTTATGCTCAACGTCTTGCTAAAATAGACCACATCTTCTCAAATTTACCCTTTATCTTGGAAATTATAGGGGCACCTCGCTGACCTCTCTCTTAACTGGGAAGATAAAGTTGGCCCCAATGATAAGCAGGCTGGCATGACTGGAGAATTTGCTCTCTAATCTCTCCTCAGGATGAGGTAAAAAATCTGAAGTGGCACACTGTGGCCTTCCTCCATACTCCCCTTTCATATTTGTGGGTGCCGTTACCTGGAGTGGAATCAGTTACTCTCATATTTTTAGCCTCTGCCATTTCTACCACACTTGGAAACAAAAAAAAATTTAAAACCTGTTGATCAGGGTAAGGATTTAGGATTTGCCTCCCCCAGGTGTACAGGAATTTGCTTCTGGTCAGTGTCACTGGTGCAGGCGATGTACAGACCCAAGTGGCTCTGCCACCTTCTGATGGGATGTTCCCTTGGGGACAATATGGAAAAAGCCCTGAGATGCCTAGAGACAAGACAAAAAGAGAGTGATCTTTGACTGCATTTGGGTGCTGACGCAGCCTTGCGTTCCTAAAGCACACATTGCACTCAATGAAATAGTCTGTATATGCTTGAGGAAAAAAGTCAAAAAGTAGGGTTCTCGGGCCAGTTGCAGCTAACAGATTGTTATTTAACAGTCCCAAGGAAATTAGGTAGTGCATCAAAGCAGGTAGATGTGTAGTTTTCCCACTGTATTACCTGGTTTCATTCCCACAAAACACAAGAAGGTTAGAGCTGAAACCTGAAATGAAGAGGTGTCTTTATTAATAGGCTTTAAATGAAACAGGAACAGCTGTTAATATAACCAAAGAGAAAAAGTGGAAATGGACCCATTAATGCATGAAGAGAGGCAAAGAAATCAATGAGGGATCTCCAGTGGTTGAGTTGCTGGTCTGCTTTTTTATCTCCTTTTTTAAATTGGTCTTTGACAGGGAGAGTGGTATGAACAATTGGGAAGGAATAGAAGCCTGGCCAATACAGCCGCTAATGAAGGCCAGGTAAGGAAAAACTTTGTTCAACTGAGTGATAGGTTGGGATCAGCAGATCTGGACAATGTGCTTTCCAGGTTTTTAATTTAGCTAATGAATTGATTCTGTCGCTGGCAATTAATTTTGAAAAGTGGAGGAAAACGAAGGTAGTCTCAAAGGCAGAGATTGGGGGGATTAAATACAGTACTAACCTTTACTGTGAAGGAAAAAAGTCACATTGGTAGGTCAACATTTCAGCATCAGCAAAAAAGTGAAAGAGAACAAGCCGGACAGGGGACTTCAGTGGAAGGTACAAGAGCTGAGGGTGTGACACCCATGGAAGAAAAATTCTGCTGACAAACATTAAAGTATTTGTACCAGGAAAAGTGTTTTACCTGTTGGGGCTTTAATTTGCAACGGTGTAGATGTTGGAAAAGACACAGCAAATTTCACACATCCTCATTCTAGCAAACTTTTGCCAGAAGTTCCTGGGAAATATTACTGGGGCAATAGAGCTGAGCAATATCACATGGCCTCAAAATCAGTCAGAAGAGTATTGGAAGTGGAGTATTGTGTGACGAGGATGGGTTTATAATATACTGAGCAAGCATCAGAAATTGCTTTGCTTTAACACTTCTGCTTGTACCTAGCTGAAAATATAAACAAAGTCAGCTCCTTAGGCAACTCTGCTTTGGGAAGGCTTTACCACAGTCAGATGTGGAGATTGTTGATTGGGCAGCTGTGTAATACTGTCACAAAAGCAAAAGCAGAAAAATATTATTGAGGAGCAAAGCCAACCTATATACAAGGAGATCATGTTTAAGAAAAGTGTTTTCCTGTGAGACTTTGGGAAGAAATAGTGGCTACTGAGTATCGGCACTCCTAGTGGTTTACAGAGGGAGATGCCATTTATGTTTTCCCCCTGCCACTGAGTTCCCAATACAACTCATCTGTTATCTGTACTCGGGGAGTAACGTTAGATCCAAGGTGCCGTGGCCAGGTCCCAAGGCAAACTGTCTGTATACAACAACAATATAAAAGAGACAGCTGAGGATGGGGACCATTCCTAGATAAAATTTTCTGTATCTAGACATACCAACTTGAAAGGAAGAATACTGAAGGAACTGGCAATGGTACTGACAGTGCACACATTGGGATTGTGTAGGAAGAGAGCAGACTTCATGGAGAACCAGCCACAGCCCTCCATGCAATGAGATCTTGCTTGCTAAGCTTGCTGAGCTAAACTGCCTGATAGGCAGGTTAGACCAGTGGGATCCAATTGACAGCCTTTCCTTTGGTAGATCGTCCCTCACTAGGGTTAGGCTGAACAATTGCTGATCAATTTGCATCTGATTTATGAAAAGCGTCGCTGATTTCCTTACTCATTGCCTTGCTGCTCAGTCCCAGAAAGTGTAAGACTTTGATCCAGAGCTTGTAATTGAAGGGCCAGATCTGAAAGCCTGTAAATCTCCACTGTAGTGACTTCAATATAGCCACTTTGAATTTACGCTAATGAGGCAGAGAGTAGATTCTGGCTCTTGCTCATCTCTTTGTAATCACTCTGACTCCCTGAGACAAAGGCACTGAATGAACAATACTCATTATTTCATTTACTGCTTTAGTTAAGCTACCTGCCCTTTCTTTAGCCATTGAGTGTTTCTGAAGTAGCCTTCCATTTGCCAAGATAAAGCATAATAGCCTCTTTTATTACCTTCGTTGTTTTCATCTTCCTCATCATGTCAATTAGTGTGTTTGCATTTTAACAGAGATCCTGCCCGAAAGCATTCTATCCTCTAATGTCACAATTAGTGTTTCTTTCTGTTGGACCAATTATAGGTGATAATGTTACTATTTGACAGTGTTTGTGTTCTAATTAAGAGCCTGATTGCAAATTTGGTGCTTCATTCCAGCCAAGCTGCTTCTCTTTCACAGGGTATGCCCTAGCCACAGCTATCAATGGATCCCTGGAATTATATATGGAAAATAAAAATAAATAAGTCACCACCTATATGAAATATTTTCTCACTTTCATGCAGATTCATCTTTCCTCTCTTGTTGTTGAATACGCCAGGCATTTTTTCTTATTTGGTGAGAATCTTTATCAAGGACAGAACATGCCACAGATAAAAGCAGAATGGAGCTTTTGAATGACAAGCTTAATCCATCACTTAAAGCTCGCACTTTCAAGTGTCAGCCATGAACCACTGATTGTTAATATCACCCAGCACCAGGGTGCATCAGTACAACTGTTTTGCCCATTAAGAAAAACAAACAAATCAATGCTGAGTGTCAGGCTATAAAATGGGAAAAACCATCTTATAAAGCAGGTCTGGGGACAAAAATGGAGTAAGACAAATTACTGTGTTTATAATAGGGGGGAAATGCCACTGCCACTAAATATATATATATATATATATATGATCTCAATTTTAGCACTATGGGAAATAGCATTACCTTTCCTGCCTTGCCTCTCCTTGCCTAGCCTTGCATGAATGTATGGGTCTGCTTCTAAATCTGCACCAAAGGTTACATCCCTTTGCATGCTGATATGAATAAGAGAGGTTATGAAGCATGTGTGTAAGAACAGAGCAGGGTGGAAGCTGGTAAGCAGCATGTTTGTGCAGTGTCTGTTGTGATTTTCATACCATGTAGGATCAAACACGTCACCAAAGGAGTGTGATTTTTTTCCCCTGATCACCTGAATGAGGAATATACAGGAACAAATATGATCTCGTCTTGTTTCAGTACCCTCAAATGAATTGTGCTCACAAGAGGGAAAAGTCCAATTTTATGGCATTCAAAGTGATGGTTGAAATTTCAAAAGCAGTCAAGCTAGTTACAACATTCCTGTTTCACAGATGCCAAAGGACCCTGCAGAGGAACTCTGTATATGGGAAGCAGTTTCTCCAAGAGGACTCAGCTGATCACATTAATTCAGAAGAGCTGTATTGTGAAATCAAAAGCATTTCAGCATCATGTAATGTCCCAGTGTGAAGCCTAGTCCTGCACTGACACAAATCACAGTTCACAGAAACAAGGCCTCTCTGAAAAGCTGTTGGTGTGATTTGCTTTCCCACTGGCAAGAGCTCTTGCTGCCCAGGAAGTCATTAGGCAGCTCCCACTTGGGACTTGTCTTCTCCCAAAGAGGTTTATCTGAATAGACTGCAGAGCCACTGAAGTTTTGTACACAAGTTCCCCGTCTCTGGACCTTGTAAAAAGAGCAACCTGTAGCTCAGCTTCTCTGAGTTGCCAGATCTAATACTAATCGCTTTAGAGCTTAAAGGATTTTCCCTGTAGGTGCTCTGGATTTATAATTCACTTCTTCAGGGTTTCAGTTGAACATATGGCTAAAACATACAGACATGCTTATGGAAAGATTTAGAAGCACTATGTCTTTTTACTTTCAGTGCAAGGAAATCCTAAAATACTGTGCACATTTCTCTATCTCCCCTTACTGCTCTCTTAGGTTCTTAGGCGTTTGATGTGCTCAGGAGTCCTCTTGAGGTCATGGCTTTTCTGCTGAAACACAGAAACAGCCTCCTGTGTAGCTATATCCCTTTTCCCTTAGCTAGTCCCCCTCTTCAGGGAGGCACACTGCCTTGCTTTTTCCTGTCCAGACTTCATATGCCTGAAATTCTTCCGAATTTTGTCCAGGTCATTGGGCTTTGTGGCTTTCAAGGCTCCTACTGACAGCTGGTCTTTTTGAATGACCTGTCTGGGACTTTGAACACCTGACTCTGTAGCCATGCTACACTGCAATGCATTGCACTAAACCTCAGGCATTTGTGGTTTTGCTGTTTCAGAGCATCAGCCAGACTACGCTCTTAGTACGCAGACACGCTCCCCGCAAAATTGCTGTGAATAAAGTATTTCAGGTTTGCTTTCCAGGCTCGTGGCTTGGCACATCAGTGCAGTTTGAAGCAGTTCCTGAATTCCTTATAGGCCCCAACACTCTTGTATCGCATTCTCTGAAAACGGAACAAGTTTGCTGAGGGTCTTTGGGTTATTATATTAGGATCAGAGGTCACATCTTACCTGATTGCAAATGCAGTAAAAATTGCCTTTTCTGACAGGTGTACTGTGATCTTAAATTCAGCAAGTGTACAAGACTGATCATTTTCTTTAATGTTTGTTGTGTTATCACAGAGGCACAAGTTTTCCCGTTTCAAAGGAAAAAAAACCAAACAGTCCCAGCTATTTACCTTCTGTCTGTGATGTTAATTTAATGCTGAGTTGAGCATTGCAAGAGAAATAATGAACAGTAAAAGCATATGCAAGGAACTTTTTTCTCAGTTCATTGATAAGCTGGTATTTAGTGCTGACAGCAGAATCAGCATAGTGGTTAAAAAACTAAGATGAACCCACTGCATTTAGGGGTTGCTTTTTCTCATTAATTTCCAAACTTAATACTTCCCCAAAAGTCAATAACTGCCCAAGAGTGGGTGGCTGTGAGGTCTTCCTCAGCTGTTAGCAGGGAGCAGGGAGTGGTAGTGGTAGTGTTAAGAATTCTTGAAGAGATTTGTGGGGATTTTGCCTTTCTGTGTGACAAATCCATTTGCCTTTGCTCTAAACTTTTCAGTTTGGATAAAAAGAACAGTAATACTTAACTGCAGAAGATTTTCTTTCATTTCTGAAAAATGTAATGCTGTTCCAGGCACATTTGGAACATGTTTGTGGTACTCAGCAGTGACTGCAGTGCCTAACTTTAAATGGGAAAACGTTGGCTTGGGGCCTAATTTTTGTATGCAATGAACAAATGTCTTTCCCCTTAGTTTCAGTGAGATTGTTGCTCGGCATCTGTGAGGTGTTATTCTGTGCTCTCAGATGTTGCTGATGTCAGCTTTAGACACATTGCCAGGCACAGGAGGGGTTTTTAAATAAAAAAAGAAATTATGAATGACCTCATAATAAATATAATATTTCATTTCATTGTAAATTCAGAAAAAAGACAAATTTCTGTATACTGCAGAGTGTAATGAAAACTGTCCTCGGGAGTCCTCTTCACATGCCTGCCAATTCTAATGAGGCAATTGGTTTCAGACAATACCCAGTGTTTCACTGTTTCTCTTGGTGCAGCAAGGCTATGAAATCCCACCATCCTAATTTGGTATTGTTTCACAGGTGCTTTGGGATATATAAGAGAGGAGTCGTGCTATCAGGGTCACAGATCTCCAAGACAAAGCTAAGGACGCTCAGCAGATCTTGCCCTTGAAGCACTGGTGATGCTGAGGACTGAAGGCAGACCATGTGGCTCTGGAATAATATATGATAAAGGAACCCTGCCCTCCTTGTTAGATTAACAGTTCTCTCTTGGCAAGTTGCTTCTGCTTGGGTATCTACAAAAATGAAACTCACTGCCTGCATACCATGTGTACCAAGGTTTACTGAAATTTGAGAGGTACTGAGATACATCTGCCAGGCATTATTATTGGCCTGAAGCAGCTTTTTGTTAATACCTTGAAGGCCTTGGCTTACAAAAGCCCCTCAAATCATTCATGAAGATATGCAGAGATATTTGTAATTGCTTCTGGTTTTCAAATAGACACAGATGCTAGAAGTTTATAAACTGTGTGCATACTTCCTCTGCAGTAACCCATAGGAATTCAGTGATGCCCCTGGTGCTGTTTTGCCTGTTTTGCCTGTTCCTACGGCAAACAGAATGATAGTGCATAAAACAAGGGCTAAATTTATAGATCTTTCAGGTAATGGAGAAAAAAACCATTTAATAGAGAACTGAGTCTTTTCAAGGAAGTACTGCAACTTTGTGTGGTGATATTCTTAGTGATTAAAGAGGGTGTTTTATAAACGCTGCATAATCAGGCTGGTATTCTCTCTGAAATGACCCTTTTAGTCATCTTTCTATTCCATGTGAAGCTATAATACTAACAAGCATAAACAAGCTAGGGTAAACCTTGAATTTACTGTTATTAATAGGTTTCAATCTGCTGCAATATCATCCCAAGTCTCTCCAGGCAATTAGAGTTGTTTCTTGCTTTTAAAGAAGCTTTAATGGGTGCAGCCAATGGACCATCTATTATCATGAATGAACTCAATTACTATCTTAGTCACGATCAATATTTGCTTGCACCAAGTTAGAAAAAATACTGAAAGCTTATAGAGTGGTTAAATGGCTGCTGATGTTAAGACAGCAGGAAAGCCTGAGAGCATTGAGAAATGTAGCCTTAAATAAGTGCAGTTTGTCTTGATATTTCTGAAGTCATCCAGGAAATAAGTGCTGATGATCATCTTTTATGACACTGGTACTGTGAATTTGCATCAAGGAGATAAAGACTTGCTAAATCTCTAAGTGGGGCAAGGTTAAAAATTAACTCGTTGTTTCCCCAATAAGGTGAAGAATGTGTTCTAAGCAGCAAATTCACTACAAAATGCTCTGCAAAGAAGCCAAGCAGAAATACATTCATGTTCCTACGTATGACTAGTCTAGGTGGGAAAGCCATTACTAAACAGTATTTTTGGGATATTGCCAACCAGCTCTGTATGAACTCAGCAGACGAATATTGTGCTCCAGCTGGATGGCTTTGCTTCCCCTGCAAGACACAGTCAACAAACTGGGGCCAGAAGAATCAATAGTCTCATAACAGGCTAAAGAGCTTCATCAGAACCACATCAATAGCCTCCCAGTGGAGTTTGCTGCATCATCCCACATGATGACTTAATCATTCCAGAGGGGGGTTATTTGGTGACTCGAACGCTGGGAGTCCAGAGTTTCTGAATCTATGTTACTTTTTCTCTGACTGAGTCAGTTAACATTTCTGCTTTAGTTTCCAGTTTTAAAAACTGGCTTCATTCTCTGAGAATTGAAAGGCAGATAGGAAGAAAGAGATTGAAAGTAGGAAAAGCTAAGAAAAGAGGTCCCAGGCTTTAGAATACTTGTTTTCCCTTCCTTGCTCCATTTTTTTTTTTTTTTTAGGTTAAGGCTGCCTCCAGGGCAGTCAGAATTATTTGGCCCTGGAAGATCCTCAACGGGAAAGCCTGAAAAGCTCCACCTTTTCCAGGTTTTACTGGCTGTCTTAGATGATTAAGGTTGCCTTTTCTTTAGCAAAGCCATGAAAGGCTGACCTATATTTCGAAATGGGTTAGGACACAATTAATTTCTTTGGGCCCTTCTTGGAAGATGTCCCAGAGTATCCATAGAGCCTGCCAAGCAAGCCATCAGCAAAGGATTACAGGTTTCTGATGAAGAGCTTTGTTTATGGTCTATTCCCTACATTGTGATAGAAACATTCTGGCCAGGTGAAAGGAAGACAAGAGCTTCCAGTTAATCATTTACGCTTCACAAATGAATAGTTAAGTAACAATAGGTCAGTCACCTAATCTTTAATAATGTTAATTATCTGTCTTGAAAATGAGCTGAGATCACTCTTGTATACATGGTATATAGCTGAGAGACTGTTGCAAGTATGAATTTATATCAGACTTTGCAGAGATGTGAGAGGTCATGTGAGGTTGACACTAGGCCTGGTTCTCACTGACACTGAGTCCACTGAGGCAGCATGCGAGGGTGGAGCTTTGGGTTCTCCCTCACGAATTTGTGGCTTTTTGAATGCAGGTAACACTTGATCCAGATGGTTTTCTGTACACCAAAAGACTTAACAGGATTCAAAGGGCGATGAAACTAATGTCAGAAAAGTGCATCAAGGTCTATTAACAACAAAATTGTGGCTTCTCAAAAAAAAAAACTTAAATATCAGCTTTTGGGAAAATTAGTAGACTGTTCTGCAGGTCCTCTGTGACTGACTGGCAGCTCTGAGGATAAAGGGCATGAGCCAAACCAAAACATCAAAAAGTGGTTTGATTTATTCAGACCTGAAACAAACAGGCAAACAATGGAGAACAGTTTTCTAGTATGAAATATTCCCTTATTCCCCTCCTCCATTTCCTCCCATCAATCTCTTTCAACCAAATAAAGTATCAGGTTGTTTTTAGGTTGGTTTTGTTTGTCCTTCTATTTCAAAACTTAAGGGTAAATGTTTTACTGAAATATTCTCCTTTGGGAAACAGCAAACAAATAATTTTAGCCTTTGGTCAGAAATGTCTGTTGCTAACAAATTACATATCAACATCAGCTCATAATCAAATCTTGACTGACCTAAATCTGCATTTTTCAACAAGTGCAATATTCAAACAGAAAAGTGTCCAACCCTGAACTGGCAGCATTTGTGTACAACTTCATGAAGAATGAGATCTCTTCTCTCTTTTCCAAACATTTAGCATAAAGAAGGGGAGAAATTATGTGTCATTACATTCATCAAACTTGAGTACGACCAGGGTGAAGCAGTTTATTTTCCCAAGTCAGTGCACATTTTGGCTATGCATAATGCTCACATAGTTTATTAGAAGTGCTGGGAGTTCCTTGAACATTTCTTAACCACATTCAGTATTCAGTTTATCTCTACTAAATGCTTGGATAGACATCCAAGCAAGAAAACAAGAAAATCCAAATGAAACAAGAAATAACTCTATTTTAATCAGATGTTGAATTTTACTGTTTCAGTGCATCCTTTTCTGATTGCTTTATAATATTAACAAAAACCCCCCACCCAAACTGAAACAAAAAGAAACCTAAAAACACCCAAACAACAACAGCAACAAAAAAAACCCCAGAATGAAACCTGCTCCCCAACACAGTTATTTATCTTACTATCCCCAATAAATGATCACACACTTTTGTTATATATTTGCTTGTTTAAAAGTAATTTAAGTTTCTGTTGCATTCTACACTTGCTTTACTCAGCCTCCAATCCAGTGAGGTGCAGAGCAAGCTCAGCCCCCTCCTGAAGTTGAGACAAGTGCCTTGGAGATTAGGACTTCAGAGGCTGTTTTATTTCCATTGACTTCAAACTTGCAAGTCTTTGCTTTTCATCTTTCTCTACAGTTATTTTAATTAAAGCAAAACAAGTCAGAAAATCCCACATTTCAGCAAAGCAAGGTCCAAAATAGCTTTGTCTCTTTGTATTTATTTACTAGATCCTCTTAGGAGTTAGGCCTCCAATTTAAAAGCACATTGTATTCATTTGAAGGGAGAATGGAAATTTCCACTCTGAGAATTTTCCTTAGAATGTTTCTGTTGGGAACTGTTCTGCATAAAATAACAAATTTCCCATAGAAGAAACTGTAACTTCCATCTTCCCAATACACATATCCTTTGGCATCCAAGCAAATCACACAGAAATAATGTGCTGCCCATGTGGAAAAGCTGTGTTTCTATCCCAGTGCCAGATTACTGGGTGGGCGCTGTCAGTGAGACACAGTGGTGAAAAGCCAGTCTGATTCCAGGGCCCATCAGGCCAGACTTTGTCGATAGAGACAGGGAAATACCACCTACAACATTAGTAAGGCCTCATTTCCGATACTGCAGTTCCTGCCACATCCATTCAAAACAGAGAAACTGAAGTTAGAAAAAAAGAAGAGAAGGGTTTCTACGATGAGTTCAGGAACAGAAGATCTACCTTACAAAAAAGACAAAAAAGAACTTGGTTTGTTTAGACTAGTGAAACAAGACCGGAGATGGGAGAAAATTACTCTTTATAGATATGTCGAAGAGTAAATATTAGGCAGGGAGGAGAATTACATAACCTAAAGCATAATGCTGGAACAAGATCAAATGGATATAAATTGGTCATGAATAAATTTAGACTGGAAATTGGGGAAGGTTTCCAACCATCAGAAGAACGATATTCTGGAGTAGCCTTTCAAATAGAGTAGTGATGGGCAAAGAACTTCAATTTAAACTTGTGATATGAGTCCTTGAAACACCAAGTGGGTTTGAAATAAAGTGTGTTGCCACAATATATGTTTACATAAAATTTATTCCATTCTCTGGAGCTTCTACTGGTTACCTGCCAGGGACAGAAAGAATTTTTTCCACTTCATACACAATTTCACTTCTCTGCCCTGAAGTATCAGGAGGAAGCAGAGATAGATGCACAGGCATTCGTCAACTCATTAAAAGCTTCCAGGTAGCTTTGATGATGTTATTGTCCACATACCTGGGTTTCTACTGATTGGCAGATCTGATGTCAGGAGGTAATTTACTCCTAGTATGGCTTTTTACTGAAGGGCATAGGCTTGTGCACCTAAGACCACCTGAGAATTTAATCTAACATATCCTAAATATTATTATATCCAAAATATTATTGACAAAGTCAATTTCTTCCTTCCTTTCTGTCCTAGATGATGGCTGCAGCTGAAAAGCTTTGATGACAGTCTGAAACTCTTGATACGGTGTGAAAAGTGTTCTGTGTTGGGCAAGAGCTGGTGGAGTAAGACCAAGCAGCTGTTCTACAGTGCACAAAGCCCTCCAAATTGGGTCTTTACACTTTGAAACACAGAGGATGATAAAGTGATGTTGCTGTTGCTGCAAGAGTGCCTCTTGCCCAGCATTCATCCTTTTTGTCTTATGGCTAAAGAGCAACATGTCATAATGTCATAATGTGTGGTGCATCCAAAACTGAATCAAAATCCTGAAGATCTTCGGTATGGTGGGACATGGAAAGAGTCGATGTTTTGTCAAAGCAGTAATCATTCTGCATCATCACTAGTCAAGCAGAGAAACTTTCCTCTCCATGATCAGCTCTCCAAGCCATTAAATATGAAGTGCAAAGGAAGCCTGCATCCAAACCTTAGGGTCAGTTTTCCATGGCATTTTCTTTGCATTACTTGCCAGCATTTTCATAAGGTTGTCAGCCTCATTTTCCAGCCCAGTACCATCAGGCTGAAGCTTCTTACAAGGCAGAGTTTTAAAATAAGCTTAGGCAAAACTCAGTCCTGCCTTTCCCTCTGAAAAAAGTCCTAGCCTTTCTGCCCACTCTGGATATGATTGCCAGCCTCTCCCTTCCCTCTAACCTGACCTGCACCAAACTCTAACATGAAAGACCATTTCCATCCTACAACCTGTCTGTGGCTTCCCACAGATAACTCACTGGCCATTTATCTTCTAGATCTGCTAATTATAGAGGGCCAGCTGGCTCCCAGGTCCCTGGTCCATGCTCAGGCAGCATACTCTATTACAGAGTCCCTGTAGCCCATGAAGCCCATGAGAGCCCACGAGAGCTGATGTAGCATTTGCAATTAGGAATGCTCTAAATAAATTTTTTGCCCTTTCCTTTATGTATCCAAGAAGAAAGTCCACTTGGTCTGCAGATACACATGATCCTGAAGTAGCCCATTTTCTCCAGTACAGACACATATCCTAGTAAGTAAAGGGTAAAGGACTGTCTTTGAATTCTGTCTGTCATGCAAACTCCATGTCTCAGAGGCTTTACAGAAACCAGTATACCTTCAGAGATAAATAAGAGCAGGAAGACAGAAGTAAGGGGGAAGGGAAGAGTTTTCAGCTGAGATTTGAAATGAGATGGAAAGCCATTGGAGCAGAGAAATACCAACAATACTGTTCCAGATGGCAGGAGGCATAGAGGAGAAGTTGCTCTTCCCACTTCTGGTCAGATTGCATGGAGGGACAGCGAATAAGCAAAACCCAGTCAAAATAAATAGCATTACATGTAGGGACAAAAAAAAAAGGCTTCTCTGCACAGGATAAAGTGAACCCACAGAATATGCTACAGAGAAAGCCACAGAGTTAAATACTAAGGCTGGATTTTTGTAAGAGTTTGATCATTGTGTGATTAATAATAATACACAGAGTAGTGCCAGGTAACCGAAAGGTAATCAAATTTCAAAGCTGCCTAGGATAAGCCACCCCCTACCAGGGTCAGCAAGACATGCTAATCTTGGGATGTAAATGCTCAAACAAAATCCCACCACTAACTGGGAGCACTGCAGGGTGTGTTCCCGTCTTCAGGAAACCAATACTGATCCCTGCTGGAGAACAGACACTTGCCACACTGTCCACTGCTTATGTTGTTTCCCTGTGACCTTGATGCTATTTGTGTTCATCAATTACACTGTTCCTATTCATCTGGGTATTCAAATCTGAGCATTCCTTTGAATAGTCAGGAAAAAAGTGAAGTGTTGTACATTCCTATCCACACTCCTGGAGGATTACTGAAGGTCAAAGCTGGGATAACCAGCACTTACTTCATGCAGAGTTTGCTGTTATCTGAGCAGTTCAATTAAGATGAGGCTGAAAGGAAAGCAGCTGGGGCTTTAGAAGCTCTCATCTCTCAACAAGCCCATCTTCGTGCCCAATATGTTTTATCTGCTTGCTTCCTGTTCTCAGAGAGCCCTGGGTTTCCCCAAAATGTATTCAATATACTGGGACCTCCAGTTAGTGCAGACACGCACACAGACACACACACACACACATGCAGACTGCCTTTCCTCACAGGGATCTTAGGACATTTCAGGTATTTAGGTGGTAGGAATAAATAGGAACAACAAAAATCCTGTTAATTTCATTTGTGAGTAAGCATAATTTTTAGGAGGAGGTAGAGAAATTGTTTCTCTGCCTTTTTAACCTGTTACATTCAAGCCATTCTATGATATGATGTGATATGATTAATTAATTACAAGAACATCCTCTGCTCACACCCTTGCATCTGTGTTTGACAACCCACAAGACCTGATGCCTCGTTTCTGCAGGACTCCTGGTTGAGTGCTCCTGACATGCACAGGCAGAGCTGGACTCAGCAGGAATGGCAGCGTAACAGCCACACGCCAGCTGGTGAGAGCATTACAGCATTGGTGACCAGCTCTGAATAAAAGCACAGTACTTAAAGCATTTATTCAGGGAGTGAGGGATGAGGAGTCATTAGGAATGTGACTAGAAAGAAACTAGAGTCTGGATAGCGGGTGCAGATAAAGCACTCCTGCCTCTGCTAAGGCCATCTCTGGTGCCACAAAAAATGCAAAATTCACATGCCATACAAACAGAGAGAAACACCAGGAGAATGAGTGGAAGAGTGTTGGGTGAGTCAGAGTTTGATGGAGCAGGAAAGCAGGAGCATAATCTGCTGGTGTGGAGTGGGGGCGAGGGCTGAGGGACACAAATATTCTGCATGCATCCTCCATTACAGCTGGGAGCACAGGTGAGAAACACAAGAGGTTTCCTATTATGTGATTATTTCAATTGCTACCTCTTTGCTTCCAGGACTGGCAGGGCTAAAGGCTGCAAATCCCATTCAAGCTTCCTCTAACCAGCCAGACTCTAAGAAGCCTAACTCTTCACTTAAAAAGACAAAACCAATTCCCAATAACCTGCCTCTGAGGACGAAAAGACCAGCTTGCTAGTGAGGGACTAAGATATGGTCACTCTATCCTAAAAGACGATTTCCTACCATCCCCCTCTTCATTTAAATGTCTCCTTTATTATCCATCTTTTTGTCTATTAAGAGTCAGAATACAATATTTATTCCTATTGTCCAAAGTGTGGCATGAGGATTTTAATCGTTACACTGATTTTATTCCATGCAATGGAAATGGAGTTGCTCTCTTCATGGGATATGAGGAATTATACAGTCTGGATCTACTCTACTCTACTATGGTCTTCCCATTTTATTTGGAAGCCAATATGGAACAAGGTCCAGAACTTAGATTTTGGAAGAGAAGGAGGGTTTTATGTATTTGCCACTCTAGTTGGGTTCCCTTTACTAATTTGGCTTCCTTGCCCAGAAACAGGACCAAAAATCAGCCATGGGAGAAAATTCCTCAATGCAAACTAACAAAACAATCATAAAAAGAGGTCTTGTTTTATGAAATGCTCCATTGATATTGCAGCATTCTGCCTATGTGGGCATATTTTCTAACACATTATGCAGAAACAAGTCAGGGAAGATGCTGAGGATTGTAATTTTCTAATTTAATTCTGCCATTTCCAGTAATGGAAAGCCATACTATGGCTATTTATCTTCATAAGTGACAGATGCATTTCATTAAAACTTCCTTAAATAATTTCTCATGGCACTTGAAGGAGGAAAATAAGGAGTGAGAAGATATCTATTTTGTAAGCACACATGCATCGAGGTTTTGAGAGCTGTTAAACACACAAATGATCTATGACATTGCATTAAAGAGGTCAGGTAAAAAGACATTTGTCTGGTGTTTTTTGATACATTGATGCCTGTTGAACACATCGTGAAGCAATCTGACATCGACTGTTGCTGGATGAAAATACACTAATAATATCACCGTACACTGATATAATGAGTGCCACTGATATAATGAGTGCCACTGATATAATGAGTGCCACTTGGGAGAGTCCCAGAGCTCGGTGTAATGCTAGGACAGGCAGACGCTTCCCTTCCAAACACTGCTGAAATGCTGCCATGTAGAGCAGCAGCTGCAAAGCAAGTGACTCCGCAGAATAATTTGGCCAAGAAGTGAAGAACTTTGTATTCAGTTGAAATCGCATTTAAATAAGCAAAGTTCCAGGGCAGGTGAATATCCACCTAATTTTCAATCTGTGCCAGACAACAAAATCTATTTTGAAGAAATCTGCATCATGATGCATTTCTAAAGGGTGGATGTTCTGTGTAAAGTCATAGCCCAGGTCTTGTCACATAGGAGTTCCATGGAAGTAATGAAAGCGTAATGTGGGTGAGATCATGTACCATTTTTCTGTTGTCATCATATTCCATACAGTTCAGGAAACCGTGAAGGCTTGTGACAGTTCCTAGAGGGTCATTAGGTGAAAGAAAATTGCCAGTGCATTTAAAAATTTTTCTTCACCCATGAGAATCACAGAATCATAGAATCAGACAGGTTGGAAAAGACCTCCAAGAGCATCATGTCCAACTCTTGATCCACTATCACAATGGTTACTAGACCATGACACTCAGTGTCACATCCAGTCTCATCTTAAAAACTCCAGGGATGGAGAATCCACCACTTCCCTGGGCAGCCCATTCCAACGCCTGATTATTCTCTCTGTAAAGAATTTTTTTCTAATATCCAACCTAAACCTCCCCTGGCAGAGCTTGAGACTGTGCCCTCTTGTCTTACTGACAGTTGCCTGGGAGAAGAGACCAACCCCCATGTGGCTACAACTTCCTTTCAGGTAGTTGTAGAGAATGATGAGGTCTCCTCTGAGCCTTCTCTTCTCCAGGCTAAACACCCCCAACTCCCTCAGTCTCTCCTCACAGGACTTGTGTTCAAGTCCCTTCACCAGCCTGGTTGCTCTTAAGTAAGCCCTTATAGAGGAAAACGAGGTGGAGAGGTTTAGAGGTAGCACTGTCATTGTGTGCTCCTCAGTTTCCCATTTAGAGAAACTTTTAAACTTAGGGGGTTGGCAAAAGGGGTCAGAGTGGAAGAGAGAGCTGTGCCCAAACTCCTACAATCCAGTCTAGCAATTGCTGCCCAAGAGTGCCAGCACAAAGGTTGGTGGCGAGGTGAGCAATTGAAGTACTCTTTCATACGCTGGTACAAGGAGGTACTCTTCCATATGCTGGTGGTATGGATGGAGAATTTTTCATGGTCTGTAACAATGGTATTTTCACTGCAGGATCCCCTTGTTAAAGCCCCAGAGCTCTCAAGCAAGCTGGAAGAGTGCCAGTAGCCCCTGTTGCCAGCCCCCTGGCGCTCCATAGATCCCTGTCTATTTGGCCTCATCACCTTTCCCTCACTTTACATTTGCTCTCAGCTCACTGAGCAAATAAACCCAAGAGAATAAGCTATTCAAGAAATGCTGCCCTCTTTTTGGTTCATGAATCTTGCAGTCTCTTCTCACTGTTATTCCAAACTACTGACTGAACACACTCCATTTGTTATCCTTCCCCAGTGGAGTTTGATGACAAAGATGTCATGGTGAGAGCAGTGTAAATCAGCACAGACTAAAGAGGTAGTCTTCTTCCTACACTGACTGAAGAAATGCTAACTCTGATGAAAGAAAGTCCCCTTCTTAATGAAAACATTAGCAAATGAGCCAAAGCTTGCTTCCTCCAGTGTTCTTAGATGTGGTTTCCATAAGTGGGCTGTTCTTAATGCTTTTCAGAATGGCAGATCCACCTTGTTCAGGTGTTCAAGATCAGAACCTTGAGCAGCATCACCCAGGGCTTGGTAGGAAAGCCTACTTTGGGATCAGTGTCTGTCTCCTCTCTCTAGCCAACCTGCAACCTGCTCTGAATGTCAGGGCACCCACTGCCCAATATGCTTTGTACTTCATCAGGAATCTACCTCCTTTGAAAACTCCAGCTCTGAAGGTATTTTATGTCATGGTCATTCACAAGTTACCTGAATCTATTTCCCAGTCAGCACTGGGCCTCTCAAATACAGGCTCTCAATCAGCAGTTGGAGTTCAGCATGAAAACTGGGTCTTCTTCCCCCACTGCTCATGAAGTCAGTGTTTATTCATATATTCTGGCAATGCTGTATGAGAAGGTGAGGCAGAACTCCTGCAGGCCTCTTTCCTTGCTCTGTTGAGTCACGATGGCTCCTGAGTTGGCCCTGGCTGCAGGTGGATGAGACTACTTCTTTGGGCACAGAGGACTAGTAGAGGAAGTTGTGCAGAGAGCAACTCAGGGGAGTTCGCTGGCAACAAGAGCTGATGTCAGCTCCTCAGTAAAACCAAGCTTTGGAGGAGGCTGAACTTTCTTACTCATGCTCTGGTGCTCAGAGCATGACTCAACTTGTTCACAACGCACAGCACTTGGAGTCCACACAGAAAGTCTTTCATCCGCAGCATTTCATGGGCTGTTACTGTCACCACTTCTTCCTTGCCACTTGTGTTTCCATGCAGGTGATAAGTTAGGACTGACATTCGATGCTGCTGTGGAATATCTGAATGGTTACCAAAAAATCAGAGGTTCAAGGCGAGAAGTAAAAATTTCCCTTGCACTGGCCCCGCTGTGGAATTCATCAAACTTTGAGGAAGTAATTGAAGCTATTTGCACTTGTGGAAAATGGGAAAGACAAAAGTACAGGAAATTGCTTGTTGTTTTGCTTTCAGTGCCACAGCTATGATTACTCTCTTGTTGGATGAGATTCCCTTAGAAAAAATGGTTTCCAGATAAAGAGACCAGTCAGATTTTGTTTAGTTAGTTTTGAAAAATCCTTTTCATGCTTCCTCTGATCCATACAGACAATCTTGATGCATGAGGCCTCCCTGGAGACTGCTCTTTTCCAGGCTGAACAACCCCAGCTCTCTCAGCCTGTCTTCATAAGAGTAGTGCTCCAGCCCCCTGATCATCTTCCTGGCCCTCCTCTGGACCCAATCCAGCAGGTTCACATCTGTCTTGTGCTGAGGATCCCAGACTTGGATGCATCACTCCAGGTAGGGTGTCTCATGAGCAGAATAGAAAGGCAGAATCACCTCCCTCAACCTGTCAGCTTTTGATATAGCCCAGGATGTGTTTGGCTTTTTGGCTGTAAGCACACACTGCTGGCTCATGTCCAGCTTTTTACCTATAAGAACGCCCAAGTCCTTTTCTGCAGGTCTGATCTCAATGAGTTCTTCTCCCAGTCTGTACTCATGCCTGGGATTGCTCCGATCCAGGTGCTACGCCTTGCACTTGGACTTGCTGAATCTCATTAAGTTCTCATGGGCCCACACAATTAGCCTGATTCATTTTTTTTTAAGGTATGATACTATTTTAAATTTATGTGGGAAATAAATATCCCTGTAATAATGCTGCACTGAATTTTGACATTTTCTTATCGTCAATAAAGAGTCATGTGGATTTGTCTGATGGTACATGAGAAAATGCAAAGTATAGTGGCAAACACAACACGAAGGTAGGAGCTAAGTCCTGCTTTCATTTGTGCCATGCAGACTCTCAGTAGAAACCATTCTTGGATGTTCACTAGGACATATGACTTGCCTTTCAAGGAATGCCATTGCCTATGATGTTTTAAGGGCATCCATGGGGATTTACACATAATGTGTATGATGACACATGGAAACAGTGCCTCTGAAATCTGCAGGCACATCACTTACATAGTCAGCTCTAATTCTGGGTTTTGTCCCTGTCTTCCTTTATCCAATGATCTTTCCTTTTAAGACATTCATTGGATACAATTGATGGAGTAAATGTTTTTGTTTTCCCCTCTGCAGGGCCCATTTTTAGAAGTCATCTTGTCACTCTCTCATTCACTGCCCTTGCCTTCCCTCTACCTTCTTACTCTGTTAAATCAGACTCCATTTTTTCTCCAATAGCTCTGCACAACCTTGCATTCCGCACATTGACCTTTCATATGCTGCCGTTTGGATCACCAGCTCTAGCCATTACATTAGCAACACACAATTACACCCTCAAGGTAGACTCAAGTGCAGATCCTACCTCCACATAAATACCTTAATGAATGGGAATGTGCTGATGTATGTTGGAGTATGTTTTCAGCTCACGTATCAGAGAAAAAGGATTCTGCAGAGACGTGAAACCGTGGGTAGCGATGGGAGCATTTCCCAAATGTTTCTGTTCCACCAGAGTGCCCTCTGTACGGTGCTGTTCTCTGAAGTGCCCATGCATTATAGTTTTTCCCAGAGGTTATTGCCAAAGCCACATCCAAATGTCACAGAGGAACTGTCACATGTAGTGAGCTCAGATGGGCAGCTCTTGATCGGTGGGATGACATGGCCCTTTCAAAAGAAGTGTTCTTGGTCTTAATTGGTCAATTTTGCTTCTGATAAGAAGCCCAATCCTGATATGCTGTAGTTTGGTGACATTTGTTGCTGTTTTGGGAGCACGATACTGCCATTAAAGTACCTAGGCTCTTTTCCTTTTTCTTTTCTTTTCTTT
>VYXB01008003.1:0-47803 GCA_013397135.1 Pachyramphus minor | reverse complement strand
CTCTTTTCTTTTTTTCTTTCAGAATTCAACATGCACTTTTCTGTGAGCGCACACCATTAAAACTGAAGCAACTCCCCAAAAAAGCCCAGTCTGACAAATATGTCAAATATGGCATGAAAGAATTGCCCCACAGCTATCCGGGTCACGATCTAATGTTTTTGTTGCAGTCTTGCAGTTGTGATAAATTGAGCAATATGTGAAATGGTGGTTTTCAACCTGTTCAAAGCATTGTTTGTCCAGATTATCACAAATAAAATTTGCTCACAGTCCCCAGACCACTGAGAATGAACCATCTTTCTCCCTTCTAAGAGGAATTTGGTATGAGAGCTATTGTGAGGCTATCCCGTACCATCTCTGTGGAGAAAGAGTTATCAGTCTCCACAGTGTCTCTCAAGGGCCCTGCTGGGAATGTGATACTAACTGTGACATCTGGCCTAGAGCTGAGTTTCACCACGGGCTCCAATATCAATTCATGTCTCCATAATTCACCAAAATAATCATCAGATATTATTTTACGTAAAGGCATGTGCTCTTGCTCTTCCTGTATTCTTTACTACATTGATTTTGCAAATGGGTCCTCCTCCAATTTACAGAAATCTTGCTTTAGCTTTGTTTACAAACAAATTCCTTCTAAAATCAGTAAGTGTAATAAAAATCTGTGGCATGAGTGGTCAGTCCAGTATGTCTGTTCAATCAGCCAGTTCAAAAGAAGTGAGGAAAAGAGACCACCTCTGAAAGACCCCAGGTGGAAATCAACTTGTTACCAGTGGAGCTGCTTCCCTCCATCATATTCTGGGTTGTGCCAGTGTTTGATATGATAACCTCAGTAAAATCCAAAGTGAAGTGATAGAATAAGTACGTGTGTGGTGAAAAGAAAGGGAATTTGGCCTCCTCTTGCACTCATTATAGCAAGGCTTATTCAAACCTTGTCCCTCACAGGCAAGTTTCTTCACTGAGATCTTCCTGAGGAGGGGAGATGCTGGATAAATCAATGACTGCCTCAGTGGATCTTCGATCGGCCTATGGCCCTGCTGGCAAACACATACAGCCTCCCAGCTGAGGCAGCTTTCAAGAGAGATGGAACTTCAAATATGAAATGCCTTTGTGCTGGGCTTCAAAGAATTAATGGCAGCAAAAAGCTAGGCATGCTAACAACACGGGCTCTGTCAGGATAAACACAACTGAAATCCTGCAAGGATTTTTGAAGAGGGAGAATACACCATTTCTTTGCATATCACATGCAGAAAGGAGAGCTGTTGCACAGACATTTGGAAGCTCAGGTCGATTTTTATCATCTGAGGACTGAGACCCAACTAATTCATCCTTTTTTCCCTAATTAATTAGACAAACCTGCTTGTGTTAAAAAAGCTGGACAACAAGGCAACCTGCAGCTGAGGGTTTCTAAGCAGTTTTATCCCACTGCTACCAGGGTTTGCCTTTTTTTCCCTCTGCCTGCAGGGTCATAGTGCCACACAGGAAGGGACACTGCTGCTGATACAGGATCTCCACAGCTCCCCTCCTCCCAGCCGGAGGCGTGGTGCTCTAGTACCATCATAAACAGCCAAGCCACAATCCTGGGATGAAGGGCTGATCTGTGGAGGAACGCAATGCCGTGACAGAACCCAGGCCATCAGTGAAATCTGAATGCATTTGGGACAATCATTTACCCTTGGCAAAAAGGAAAAAAAGAAAAGAGCAAGGGACAAATTGCTGCTTTTGATGTCGACATTTTCTAATATAAACACTTTTATTTTTCAGCCCAATGGGGCCTTTCAAGGGCAAATTGAGTCACACTTACTTTTCAAAAGTTAAAACAAATGAGTCTCCCTGCAGCACACAACTGAACTCAAAGCTAAAGCTTCTTGGTCAGTTTTCCCTCTGGGTCAACTCAGTCAGATACAAATTTTCCTGCTTTACCTATGCTGCTGCTGCAGTATAGAGAATAAACTGCCTGCACAACTCAGCCATTAGCCATTAGAATGTGTTTCCACATTTAGTCTGCTCAAAAAGCAGGTGCTGGTGGAAAGTATGGCGTTCACAACCAGCACACGTTCCCACTGACACACTTTTAATGCAGAACATAGGAATACACAATAAAAATATTTATGCAAAAGTTGAAGAATGGGCTATGAGCTCCCAGCATATAATTCTATTTTCAGTGGGATAAGCAATTTTTCATATGCTTTAGCAAATTTTGGCCTAATTAAAAGAACAAGTAGGTAACTACTGATAGTATACATGGAGAAATTAGAGCAATAATCTAGTCATCTGCTCCAAACCTATGCAGAAATTTATGAGGACTTTGATGAGTGCAGATGTGCTCCTTACAACAAAGAACATAATGAGTCCGGAGAACTCAGGGTTTGGAATTTACACAACCTATGAAAATTTGTAACTCAGGGCCAGTGTTGTTCAGCTGCAGTAACAAACATGCAGAGGAGACCATCACCACATGCCTGGTAGTCGCTGTTACATACTGAATAACTTGTCCAACCCACTGTGCTCTGCTGTCACATTTTTTTCCTTCACCTCTTGAAAACTGACCCCTCTTTGTCTGGTTCCACTTATCATGCTTCAATACTTCAGTCACAACAACCTCATTCAGTGCTACAGTCTGGTGGAAGAGTGGCTGGAATGTGGTCCAGCAGGAAAGGACCTAGGGGTGCTGAACATGAGCCAGCAGTGTGCCCAGGTGCGCAAGAAGGCCAATGTCATCCTGGCTCATATCAGCAACAGTGTGGCCAGCAGGGCTGGGGCTGTGATTGTCCCTCTGGCACTGGTGAGGCTGCACTGCTGAGGCTCACAACTGTGCAGTTGTGGGCACGGCAGGACATTGAGGTGCTGGCGTGAGTTGAGAGGAAGGAAATGGAGCTGGTGAAGGATCTGGAGAGTAACTTATATGAGGAGTGGCTGAGGGAGCTGGGGGTGTTCATCCTGGAGAAAAGGAAGCTCAGCGATAACCTTATTGCTCTCTACGACTACTTGAAAGGAGGTTGTAGCCAGGTGGGTGTTGGCCTCTTCTCCCAGGCAACCAGCGACAACACAAGAAGAAATGACCTCACGCTGCACCTGGGGAAGTTCAGGTTGGACATCGGGAAGAATTTTTTCACTGCAAGGGTGATAAGCATTGGAACAGGCTGCCCAGGAAGGTGATGGTGTCACCATCCCTGTGATCAATCAAAGGTTGGACTCAATGATCTTGGAGGTCTTTTTCAACTTTAATGATTCTATGAATATCATCTCCAGAAATAGGTCTGGGAATGTCAGCAGAATTATCTTAATGTTAAGATTCCTGTTAATATCAGCTAAGCACATTATCGTGTGAAAACCTGCTTACTTCACTTCCACAGGTGTCCACTTTCTGTCATGCTTAATGGATAAAGTCTGGATGTTTCCCTATGATTACATAAAATAGGATGCAGGGCTGTTAAACAAAGCGGCAAGATGAACTGAAAAGCCTATTCTTGTTTAACTACAGTTTTGTACCTTTCTGACTCACATTCTGGCTTCCTCCCATTGCCCTCCCCTTAAGAGGAAAAATCCATGTTGGATCTCAAAAGCTGGGTACTGTCTGACATCTTCACATTAAGAAGTTCTGGCAGTGACTGCTCCTGCTCCCTGCTCCCAGGCCTCCCACACACATCAAGATACAGGAGGCTCAGTACCTTGGAGGCCAGAATGGTAAGAAACATAGATCCCTGATGAGAATGCAGGAAACGTGAGTCAGCATGAGCAAGACCCACATTACTGTGAACAACACACCATCTGAGCAACATCCACTTAATCATGGTCAGAGAGTCAGTACTGTGCTCATACTAAAACAACTAACAACTCCATTTTCCAGGATCCATTGTAATACTGTGCCATTCAATAATTTCCATTCCAGCCTCCAAAAATTACCATTCTTTTTGTTGTCTATAGCCTTAAAAAATGGCATCCTTTCTCAAAAGAAAAAGATAATATTTTAACTTCTGATTTTAATCAGTATAACAATCCTATCTCCTGCTTAACATGTCATTTTTACTTTGACATCTCTTAGTTACCCTCAATGATAGGCTGTATCTTGATGAATGTATAGGAAAATACAGCAGCACCTGTGCTTTTCATACTCTGAACATTTGATCAAAACAGAGAGCCAGGAAGAAATCCACACACAACCTCTGCTTCAACCACTGCTTCCTTGCCTGTGCACATTAGAAATGCAAAGGTCTTTGCACAGATCGAATTCAGATGTTTAGAACAACTGTTCATTTCTCTAGCAACAATCCCAGGTAGCTTTACATGTGGCAGTAAGATGCACAGAGTTCCTTGTTTGTAGTAAAAAGAGTTGCCTTTGTTCTTCCTGTAATGCCATTTGGGATCTTATTAGACTTCATCTTATGTCAAAAAGAAACTCGGAAATGAAATGAAATGACCACAGAACCACGTGCCACGCTCTGCCTAGGCACAGTAAGAGTAAGTTAAATTCACTGTTGCAGCTGCCAGAGTGAATTTGTCTGGTTTTATTGGTATATGACTCAGCATAAATATTTTTCTAAGACAGTTCTTGATAATCTTATGGGTAAATCTTATGGACAATTAACATTAATAACACAAAAGAGTTGGTCAGTTCCTGCCAACCAGCCTAGTATAGGTTATTCTACAACAGGTTATTCTGGGTATAAAGGGAGGCAAAACAAGCAGCCAGATTTTCTTGTTTGGAATGGAATACTCCTAATATTTTTGCCTTGGACAGACTTTCTCATTAGTGAGAGAAAGTATTATTCAGGGAGTCGAGTACAAAAGCATAAAGTACCACGTTTCTATCCTAGTTTGGAATATTGCTTGTGGTGATCTTCCCTGGCTCCTCCCACAGTCTCAATCTGTTGGACCATGAAATACAAATAACCATTTACCTACATCACGTACACAGTTGAGCCTTATCAAACTTTGAGTGGAGTACTTGGTGATTCTGGGATGAGAATATAGATGTAGAATTAGAAGCTGCTAATTTATAGATGTTCCTACTAATCAGATGTGGAATTGCCCCCACTCCCAAAATTATTAGTTTTGCACCAGAGGAAGAATTCTCCTGAAGCTTTTGGAATGAAAGGGGAAAGAAAGAAAAGGAAAGGAGAAGAAAGGATTGATCTGCCCTTAGATATCAGTTGCAGAGCTGACCATAATTCTCACATCTCCTAACCTCACATTTATGTGATGTTGCACATCAGCAATATGAGTGTTTTCTTGTGAACAGCACCTCTATTTATTGCTGCTGAATTCATTTTCCTTTAAGAAATAAAGTTCTGTTACTGCTGGTATTATTGGTCTTCTCTCTCCATTTTCTTACAGCTTTAAACTAAATCTCATCACCACTTCTTTCTCCTGAAGTGATACAGAGCACTGTGCTTTGGATCACAGGGCTGCAAATTGTCAGTTGGTCTTTTTTAAGTGTAACCACACACAACAAATGGAGCTGGCTTTGCCACAACTACTGGATTTCATAGATGACTGAAAACAAGCTATAACTGAAATATCTGTGGCATCATGCATTTGTGATACCATTTCAAACACGAGCATTTCCATTTCTGTAGGCTAACCCCTATTCCCTCCTTCCACAGTTTCACACCAGTTCCTCACGCTATCACTCCCATCCTCAGGGGCTGTGTGCAAGCCGGGTATGTTTATTAGACAGAGTTAATTCCTTTCAAGCTCCTTCTGTGCAAGGCTGTGACTGACAGAGACGGGTGCTGTTTGCAAGTGTCAGTGGAGCATGACCTCAAGTTAATACACTGAATGATGAAAGAAAAAAAGATTCATTCAGCATGTGAACTCTGTGCTGAGATTAGCCAGAAGCACTGAGCACATACAAATTGCTGTTTTGTCAGCACAGCACTTGGCGGAGTTTTTAAATATTCCAGCTATTCTAAGCCATCATCCTCAAGGCCGGGGCAACTGAAAAAAGAGGGGGATCAAAATAGCATTTCCAATCCAAACACCATTGTTTTAGATGAGAGGTTTGGACCTGGATGCTTAGAGCAATCCATGACCTGCCGGCAGCCGCAGCACTCAGTTTGATGTGAAAGGACTTGCAGTAACATGCACAGAACTGTTTACAAAACCCAGAGAAGGAACCACAAGATATGTAGCCTTTCAGTAGTAGATGTCTGTTTAACTCCAGCCTGGTCAGGAGCAATTGGAAGTTACAAGGATCTCCACAGTCCGTCTGGCTCCTTGTGCTAATTGCTCTCATTTCAATTGCCTGTGGCCATAAGTTGATGTTCCAGATGCCATCTCTACATCTGGTGTTAGCAGAGCAGTCAGGGGCCACACAGGCCACAGTAGGTGACCTTTCCTCTCATCCAAGCAGTTCTGACCTGAGTCTGTCTGTCTGGGGCACACTGTCTGCATTAGTGTTCAGGGTGTAGATCTTATCTGTAGCTGGCTAAAACGTTAAGATTGCAGAAAACCCCTGGAGAATAGCAGTGTTTTGGGTTTTTTTGTGATTTCTCCCCAGACATATAGTTGGTCCTTTCTTGAAATTTAAAAAACAACAGAGCTGTTAGCAGAAGGGTTGGAAGAAATACAGTTTCCATCCCTCAGAGGAAGGAGTTCTGAGTTCTAGCACTAGCTATCACCAGAGGCAGGATTGCAGACAAGATATCAAATCTCTTCCTATCTCTGCTTCCTATTGTTGACTCTGACAACTACATCCATTTTGGGTCAGATTCTACTGTACATTGCTGCTCTGAAGCCAGCAGACAATAAATGCAGAATTTGGAGTGTAATAACTTCAGTACTTTCTGTGCAAGGAATCCTCTGCTTCACCTCTCCTCTCTGCCTGTCTCCCTCATGCATGCTTCTCTTGACTTTGCATCTGACCTTGTGCTCAAAAATCTCTGCATCATCTTTTTCTCTTGCAGTCTTAACTAAAGGAGCTTCTTCTCTCTATTTCCATTGTCACCTATCAGGTTTTCGAGCCCTTTAAAACAGCAAAGTCCAAAGTGGTCCTGTCTTTTCTTAAAAGTGATCAAACACTAAAACAATGCCTCCTACCTTCTCCTCTTGCCCTTCTTTACTTCCCCTTTTACAGCTGCCCCAGGGAAAAAGATATACAAAAAAATCTGCATGAGAGGCAGAAGACAGTAAATGTCCTCTTTTGTGAAGGCAGCAATATCTATCCTGGGGTTGCTGCAGCCCATTAAACACACACAGATTTTGGGGTTTCTTTCTGTTAATAAACATTGGAGGTTTTGTTACTAGCAGCAGTAGCTCTTGATAAATAGATTTTACTGAAGCCTACGGCTTATTTAATAATTTCACAAGCAGATACAGTTTAGATTACCGAATTATTGACAACACTTCTGTGCAACATCTGTTTTTTTCCCCCAGCACTCCCCATCAGACCTAATCCAGAGTGGTTTAGTTTAAAAGATAAGGGCTGCAGCTAAAGTTCATACAAAAAGCAACCCAGCTGATATTGGCCAGTTTGTCATTCAGTATTAGCTTTTTCCCTCTATTTGTTCATCTGTTCTGCCCTTTCACATGATTTCTCTCTGCCTTCCACTTGGGTCACTTACCATGCTAAGGAGTAAACAAGAAGAGAAAGAAGAGGGCATCTGTATTAACAGATATGCAGAATTATATATATGTACTACATATTGCTACATTATTACTTGTCAAGCACTTGCTGGAACAACTTACTTTTGTTCACTTGCTGTTGTGGGCAGAAGCCAGTGTCAATTGCTTGCAAGGATGTGCATACAAGGAAGACTCATTCTTGCTGCTGAAAGGATGTGTTGGTCAAACTGCCGGAGAAAGAGCAGAGTTGAGTCAGCAGTACAAAATTATAATTTAAAAAAAAGGGGGGGGGGGGAAATACCAGCCATCATTTCCTAGAGAGTTCTGCAAGCTTGCTGGAACCCTCTTAATAGCCTTATGAATGTTGCTAGTGGTGTGCAGGCAGTTGCCACTAAACGGTGCAAGTGGGAAAACTGCAGGAACTCACCATCTTTGCACAGCGTCAAAACTGGAAAATACCCAGAGCCTGTGATTCAGAGGTGGTAAACCAGACTTGCTCTGCCACCTCCTGGCTGTAGCAGACACCGAGCAGAATGCTGAACAGCCTACTTCATATCTTACTCTCTTTCAGGTCAGGAGCCTGATGTAAGGTTCACTGAGGTGACCAAGCTTCAGCCTAGGCCTGGAAAGTATATGTATATTGAATGGAGGCATAGATAATGCCTTTGGGACCATAAATATGAAAGAAGAGCTTTGCTGTGACTTTACACTGCACTCCACACATACATTTGAAAATACAATGAAAACATTAGAATTCTTTCTATGCCTGCTTCACATACAAATGTGTTTTATTCGAGTTTCTTACCTTAAAGGGGAGGGAGATCACTGCCTCTCATGGTATCCCTCATGTTGTAATTGTCAGGCTTCATCCTCCCAAACATTTGGGAATCTCTGCCTCTTTATTACTCTGTGGAGAGGAAGTTCTGTAAGTATACAAAAAAGAACTACATAATGGTTTGTTTTGTAATAGGGGACTATAATATGGAAAACCCCCTATAGTTAATATTCTTCTTTCCTTCCTAGCTTGCAATGTCTAGCTATATTTCTTACTAATGTTGGTGTAGGGATGGAGATAGATATTGACTTCCATCTCTATACAGAATTCTAGCTTTACTGCTCCATAAACTGCTCCAAGAGAATAATAATAATATGATGTCATGATTTATAAGCACAATATAGTTTTTTACATTTTTATACAGTTTCAAATAGTATTTGCTTTCAGTTTCCTTTTATATGAACTTCTATTCAATAGAAAGTCATAAAAAATCTCAAGGAGATTGTCAGCCTGAGGATATATAACCTTTGGCAATATAAGTCCACTGGAAAAGAGGGCATGTGAGTTTTGAGCTCTTGTTGTACCAAGTCTGCCTCTTAGACTTCAGTTTGAAGCCCTTTAGTCATCAGCACATTCATTAAGGACTCTGGTAGCACCCCCAAGTGATATCACCCCTACAGAAAGATTTTTCAGAAGATGTAAACACGGACAAAAGCAAGAGCGACTGCATTTTGAAATGCACATTATCTTTGCTATACAGCTCAGTAGCATCAAATTCATCCGGTAGGAGCACACTCTTTCCTTGGTTTACATGTGTGTGAACAAGTGATGTATTTTTAATGAGATTTATTTTCATGACAGGAATTGCACTGACAATTTGCATTAAAGATAAGCTAAATGAGCTGTTCAAGATTACAACAAGCTTCCTCACATTTGTTTCCTTTAATTAATCCATATAGTATGTTAATTTTGGATTAAGTCCTGCCTTACACCATCTTTGATTACCTCATGTTCTTCATGTCTGTTAACCCTTTGAGGATATAGCTCACAGAAAAAAATTAGAGGGGCATTTGTTTTAATGTTCTACCACAAAAATACAGTCACTTTTTTTTTTTCTATTTTGTCTCGAGTGAAATGAACTTTTCAGCTGGACAGAATTTTGTATTTCTAATATGGGTTTACTTTAAGTACCTAGTAATTTACTAGAATTATCAAGTCACTTCCCATGTTAATCAAAAATAAATGATATTATATGAAACCCCAGTGACCTCCAAAGAGAACTGAAACCTATTAGGTCCCCAGTACAGACCTTTACCACATGTGCTGATAAGTAACTGGTAGCAGTAGATGTCTCTTATCATCCACAGAGATCAGTTGCATGGGGGAGAAACTTAATCAACAAATTTTAAGGGATGTAGAATACATCCTTCATCACCAGATAATACAGATATTTGCCAACAAACAAAGACAAGGATGAGCCTTGGATTGTTTCAATGCTGGATGAGAAAGAACAGACATAGGGGGCTGAATAATGCTGGTTCTGCCTTCTCCCTGTTTATTCTCCTTCTTACATCTTCATTCTTCCTATAATATCAAGTCCTAGTAAAGTCTCTGACTTCTGATGCTTTTATCTGCTTCACCTGCCTGCTGGCCCTGCTCCCCACTCCTACCCTGCAGTGCTCTGCTCTCCACAGGAGCGGCTGCCAGCTCTGTGTTGCAACATGAAGCTGCACACAGGCAGATGAGCTGGCAGAGAGAAGCTGGAGGGCTGGAGAATGTTCACTGCAGATGTCACCAGCCAGAATTCAGCTGCCAAGGTAACAAGCTTCTGCTGAGGGTGTCCAAATTAAAATTAGCCAGAGTTTAGGATTCGGCCAATACACGTTTTCCTGGAACAGCAAAAGAGGCTTACTTGATACCAAAAATGCCTTTTTCTATAAAGCCTGGAAGAAGTAAGAGTTCTAAGTTGAAGTATTGTAAGATTTTTAAATAACATATTTGCCATACTCTCATTTTTATTTTTATTGACTGAACAATTTTAGATAAAATTTTCAAAGTCTTGCTGACATGACTTGCAGGAAAAGAGAAGGACAATGTTTTAAAACATTTTAGATGCCTCTGCCATGTCAGCCTTCTATCACAGTACCATAAAGCCTAATCACATCTCATTGCAGTAATGGAAACACTCCCATCACCCTCATTCCCAGAGCAGGAAGTACAGGACAGGCATCTTGAACTTCTCTCTTGACTCCAACAGTCGCACCAGAAAAGAATTAAGGAAAAAAGCACAACATACACCTTACCCTAAGGAAACAAAATCTAGGCTTGGACACAGGGAGTGGAACAGGGAGTCCCTATGCTGTCAAACTGCTAGCACAGCCCTGACACAGGTCTGGTCAGAGACAGCTAACGCCTGTGCACGGTTTGGGGGTTGACAAAAGCTACAGATTGTTCCCAATAGGCAGTTTGGATGCAGATACCTTGTTTTGGAGGCTGCATGGGTTTGGCTGTGTCTTGCTAGGAGTTTACTAGTTTGTTTATTAACTTGTTTACTAGTAGTTTGTTTGGTACCTTGCCAGTTTGCTTACCAGTAGAGAGAGATTCAAACAGGCTTGTAACTCCAAAGAAGGACTGTGATCACCCAGGGAGATGGTGCACCTGTAGCTTACTCCACACTTACTTCCCCTTCCATTTATCATCAAAGAAATAGGCCAGTGGTGCTCAGCTTGTTAAACCTGCCAAGTAAGGCAGTGAAACTCTCTGTTTGCAACAAGAGTGTTTAAAATTACATCAAAAGAATAAGGAGGAAGGTAATTTTTATACCTATAACAGGAGACCAAAAAGACAGCATATCAAGCACATTTTGTCAGGAGACGAAGCCAAGGATCATTACTTGGAGGATTCAATAAATGTCATTAGAAACAGCACTTTTTCCCACTTTGTTCTTATCATGACACCTTGGCAAAGTGCTAAGAACCATTTCTAAGGAAAAGGTTACAGATGCTGGCAGATAGAAGCGGATAGGATCACAAGAGCTTGAACTTGAAGAACATTATCTGCCAGATTTTAAAAAAAAAAGAACTTTTGGAGCTGGTGATGACAGATCAAAAAGAACTAACATGGCAAAGTAACAACTGCAAAGGTAAAAATGACAGAAGATATTTTTAAATTGTGTGTGAGAGTCCAAGTATCATAAGGGGAGCAAGAAGTTTGAAACAGGAGAATTCTATAATGATCTAAAGCAAAGAGAAAGTGTAGGCAGAACACTAAGAAACCTTTGCAAATAGATAGAGAATAATTTATCTGGGAAGAAGAGTGAAGAGAACAGTTAAATCTGTGCCATCTAGAAATGAATTAAAATCAGTGATCGAGTGAAATGAGGGAAACTTTAAAGCTAGATTTTGGAAAGCAAAAATCTGTCATGCTTTCCCTTTGAATGCACTGACACAAGTACTTCTGAAATTGTGTAAACTTACAAGGAGGAAGATAAATAAACCCATCACTGATGAAAATTTAACAATTTAACAATTTAAAGCATAGTATTACGGAGGACTATTACAGAAAAAGAGATCTACCTCCCTGGTGCCATCAGTCACAAACCAACCAAGCATTACTAAAGGCTGCAAAACTTGGACAATCTGACAAGCTTAGCAGAATACACCAAAAGAGTCTTCTGACAGATACTGCAGCCCCATCAGTAAGGAGAGTTTTAAGGCCTATTGAAGAAACAATCAAATTAGAAAAAGTAAAAAAAAAAAAAAAAAAGAATGGGAAAGAATGACGGTGTTCTGAGAATAGAAGCAAAAGCATATTCCTGTGTTTAGATCATTCAATTACAAGCTGTGTGGATTAACCTTGTGGTGAGGTAACATGTGCCTCCAGTCAGCTCCAAGAGCTAATAATTGTGTTGAAAATGTTGAAACGCAAATCCTGAGGAGCAATTATGCAAAAATTCTTACCAGGCAAGTTTTTTTGGGAAACCTTAAAAATAAATTGTAAAGAACAGCATGAGGCAACACTGTGTAGAATAGTAATTGCTATGCCAGGGGAAAGAAAAGAAAGGAATGTGCTAAGAATGTCACCTATGACTGCTGTGAAACACTGAAGTTCCCCAAAGCACTACATGAGAGCTAACAGAGCACTGAGAGCCACCAGAACAGGCACCCACCCCTTCTTACAGCAACAGAGAAGATCTGGGCATTAGAGACACATGATACAGGTCTGGGAGGACAGCCTGACCTCCAAGAGAGAGCAGGGTTACTTTCAGATCATGTCTTGGAGTTTCGAACTCTCAAAGCTACACAACATACCATCAAAAAGATTCTGTGCACCTGACTTTGTTTAGGAATGAGGACCAAGACCTCTCTTCAGGCATCTTCAGCAAGTCTGGATTAGGTGAAATGGATTCCCAGGTACAGGCAGAGGGTTTTTGGGAGTTCTGCATGTACAGAAAACTCTGAGACCCAAACCCTCTCATAACCTGTGTGCAGTCACCAATCAGCTTTCTGACATTTATTTGATGAGGATAAAGGAAGCATGTTGCTTTGTTAAGTCCTACAGCAATGAGGCTTCTTGTAAGGAACAAGCAACCTCAGGTTCTTTTCTGCACCTTCATCCACTCAGAGGGGAATTACAACCTTGACAAGTGCCTAATTTTAATAATTTACACGGAATAATTTTTGGCCCTGAAGTAGATTACTCTGCTCAACAGACTGCGGAAATGTCTGCCATTTGGCCATCACACTGAAAAAACAGGAATGGAGTCCAGTGAACCCCTTCCTTCTGTCTATGCTCAATAATGACTATATGCTACCTGTCCCAAGCTTGCAGAAGGGTGGTTTGGTAAGCTCCCAGAACCAGTATGAAGAGCAGCCAGGACAGCAATACCAGCCTAGGTGCCTTTTGGGACAGGAGAATCACAGAATCAAATGAAAAGAGCAACAACTGTGTCTTTGATCAATCTCTGCTGTCTGTTTTTGAAGATGGTCCCTTCAGACAGGGTTATGTGGCAATTCTGGCCAGCTGCCTGTGATCCCAGACTGTGCTCTGTCTGTTTTAGAGATGCACTATCCAAACTTGTCTTCAGAATTTCAGCCATGCAGCCTCCCTGCAGTACTGCACTAGTAAGGAAAGTGTGACCTGCATACAGAAGCAGGGACCTGAAAACTTGGTTCCTTTCTACTGCATGTTCTGTTGACCTCAGAGAGTAAAGGATGTGCTGTTTCTCCAGCACCTCGGTTTTGTATCTGAGAAGCAGGGGAAGCAGTGCTCACTCCCTTTGAAAAACGCTGGGACTGTGATGGGATTAAGAGAGAACCAAAAGGAAACACTGCAGTAGCTGAACAGATGCAAACCTCTTTTCTGATGCTGGATTGATATAATGTAAAATATACAGTTGTAAACTCTGTAACCTCATGAACTAGCACTGTGTTAGAGGCATCACTTTAACTCTGCTCCCTTGTATGTGTGCATCACAGCACATCTTTGATGACATGATTATATACGGCTTCTAAAATAATATAATATCGGGCAGTTTTGTTCTACAGCCTTATTTATTACTTCTGAGTCTGTTGTCTCTATTTAATCTTTTCTTGCCTGGAAGAACATCACTCCATCAGTGAATCAGCATCTCCAGAGAGGAAACGAAATGGAGCCATGTTCATAATATACAGCAAATCGCTGTCTTAACACTCAGTTAATGTTCCACAGTGGATTAAGAATTATTGTCCTAGTATTTCAGCTTAGTCCAGATTTAGTGCCCCAGTGGAAGAATTAAGGAGTAGATGAAACAGTGCATGTAAAGCTAGTTTCCAGAGCAATAGAGGAGAATGTTGCTATCACAGTCACTAAAGCAGGTACGTAAAAATCGAGGAGATATCACAAAGTGGTTCCCTTTCCACAAAAGCTGTAGTGAGGGGAGAAAAATGCATTTGGATACCACAAGAGATTACAATGGTATCATTGAAAGCAGACAAAGATAAGCTGTTTAAACAAAATTGTTTTAATGCATGAAATCACAGACAGAAATAGGACTAGTGCTTCCATGGTTTGTGTGTTGTTATGCATCATCCAGTTTGGTGCTGCCTGGATTGGCCACAAAAGAGACTTTACAGCAGCTGACACACATGTCCTAAACCTTTACTCACTAAAGATTTCCCTGAGGGATGAGGTCTTCAGTGAGGATCTAAACTTGGGAGGGATTTTCTCTCAAACTCCTACCCCTATCCAAGGAATATTCCTGCAGCTCCATATCTGGCCACTATGGTGCTTTTCACTTCTCTGGCTCTGACATGCTCTTGCAGGTTTGTGGTGACTAAGTGTTGTTGAACAGTGTATTTTGATGTGATCTGAGCTATAAAACCCAGGAAGAAATGCCCCCTTGAAGGTTCCTGTGATCCTCAAACTTCCTGCAGCTTCAAATATCAGCTGTGCAACCATGAGATCACACATCTGACTCACCACTTCTAATCTATTTCCCTCAACTCAGCTTTGCTTTGGCAATATTGCCACCCCCACGTCTCTTGCTGACTGAACACCAAGCAAATTAAATCCTGATCTTTCTCTTTGACTGCTTCCTCTTGTTCTCTCTCTCTAAGATGCTGCCATATCTCTTTTACTTCAGGTGAGTAGCCAGACAGCTCCAGTAGCTCTCTATACTCTTTTGTACCTTAGGCTATACTTAAACACCAATGGTCCTTTCTGCACATTTCTGCTTCGCTTTAACAACCTGCTTATCTGTTTCTGACATTTACTTTGCTGTTCTCCCCTCCATTTTGACGGCAGTGTTGACTCTGAGCACCAAGTATGACTTGTTTGTCACTCTATCCTCTTCCTTTCTCTCATGCTGGCCCGACATAAGTGACTTTTTTTTTGACCTGGCAGATCAGTGACTCTCCATTTGCCAGTAGAGCTGTCTCTGTCCCAATGCACAATGCCGCATATTACCCATTGTCCTTCAAATACCTCATCAAAACCTATTTCCCTGTACGACAGAGAGCAACATCATGTTACCAGAATAACCAAAAATCACAGTACCACTGGGCTTGCTGAGAGAACTATAGCCAGACATTTCTTCCTTGTGCTTCTGAAAAAAACCCACCCAGTAGCAGAAAAGGACATGATAAATGGTTTTACTGAGTATGGCAGAGACTGAGAAAGAAACTTCAAAGTTTTAAGATCATTCTAAACTTATCACTTCTTCACTGATATGATGTCTACACTGAACTGTACAGTTGAACTCACCACTTCTAGCTTCATTCATCAGTCATTTTACACATCCATTCCTGGGAAAAAAACATGGGGCTGCTGGTTCTGCTGGAATACATGACACATTTTCCAGTGACCCTGTGCAAGCTAAGCATTGGCACAGGCTTACATGCTGCAATTATTGATCTCTTTTCTACAGCTTAGTTGTTTACTAACTGTACTAATTGCATTTCGTTGCCAGTTCCTTCATGTCTCTACACTTGTTAGTGCAAGCAGATACTAGACACAAATCTTAAACATTCTGGAGCTATCCCATTGTTAGGCTGTCCCCTTCTAATTGCACTTGGGGAAAGATGAAGGGAAGGCAGTTTACTTATGTTACTAACATGGGGTTTCTTTCCAGAGCCCCAGGAACGCCCAAGGCTCATAATGCCTTCCTGTTACCACATTAGAAGGTTTTCTGATGAGTCAATTCCTAATGCTTGCAAGTGTGCCCTCACTTTGAAGTTGGCCCCCCATGTTCAGTGGAGCTCAGTTCATGCTCAGTGCAGCTCGGGCTATTTGGTCTGACCTTGACCAGAAGGCAGGCTGGTAAGTGCCTTTACAGAAAGTGTAAATAGGTGGATCTTGGGAGAAGAGCAGGAATAGAATGCTTGTGCTACTAGCTCAAGCTCATACTGCTCTTCATTTTCCATGCTTGTCCATGCCTCATGCCAGTAGACTTTGCTGTCCGAGAAAATGGAGGGACATTATTCCCTGGAGGGGAGGTAGATAATGCTGCTAGTGTGAAAGAATGAAGTGGACTCTTATGAGCTCTCTGGACTGTGTTTTCCACCCTCAGTGTTCTGTGATTCATCTAATTAAGGTACACAGCCTGGAAAACAAGAGGCAATTTGGAACTTCTACTCATTATCTGGGTATGAATGGGATTTTTTTTTCCCTCTTGACTGTCTTCATTTTGTCTGTGGCAGTTCTTCATGACTCAGACTCCAGAAGGGCTCGTGATTGTGTGGGTTGCCTCTGGCAAAGGCAAGTATCTTGAAAGTGTCTGTCTGTCTGACTTTTACTTTTCTCTGAAAACAAACACTGAAATGCCTATTCCCTATGTGGCTGACCCAGCTGCTGTGTCTTGTCTGCTTGTTGGGATACAAAATGATTAATCTCCTTCTACATAGTTCAGTACTTAAACCATATGTGAAGGGAGCACAAGGGCTTTCATATAAAGCAGGGATAAAAAAAGACTTGTTTTACTCTTAATAAAGAAATAATTTCCTTAAGAACAAAAAGCTCCTCGCAGCCAGTGCTTATAAATTGCTTAATTGGAAATACACATAACAGTCCTATGAGGATTATCCGAGTGCTTCTGGCTGGAATTAGAGTCAGGAAAGAAAAGTTATTTTAGAGATGCTAATAAAACAGGAGGCTGTGAAGGCTTCTGGGATATATACAGATGTTTTATTTTAGGCTTTGCATATAAAGCTGATTTTTAACCAATTTGTTATTGGTTTTCAAGCTCTGCTGATTAGTCTTCAGGCAGAGATGAGTGAAAATAAAGGGAGAGACCCCCAGATAAGAGGGAGATAACTCCAGAAAGGTAGATTTATTTTTTTTTTAGCTGACACTTCAAGCTATTGGGCCTGCTAAGAATGTCTGGGGACTTATGTGAGATTTAATCAAATTTGCCAGAAACACAGCTTTGGCAGTACCTTCCCTTGTTTCCTGATAGGTATCAAGCCTCTCAACAATCCTCTGCTTTCTGCAGGAGTTGACAACTGCACAGGCAGGCTCCTTGCCAAGCCACAGTGGAAATGCCTTTCTCTACCTCCTGCCATAGCCAACCTCCTCCTGGGAAAGGGAGAAGTGGTGGCTCTTGCAGCTCCACCACTGCCAATTCCTCCATTTAATGAGCTTTTCTGTGCAGGAGCAGTGCACCAGCAGGGCTGCATCAAATCCCTGCATTCTACATACTTTGCTAAACACAAATATTGAACCTCTCAGCTGCCCCCAGCCAGCTTCAGCCACCACAGCTTCTCCTGTCCCTTGAAGGCAGCAGAGAGGATGGAAAATGTCTGCCTGCTCCTCAGGGCTGAGACTCATCTCTGCTCTGTGACCCTACAAGCCCTGTGCAAAACAACTTGCTTCTTTCTGTAGCTCTTTGTTTAGAGCCCAGCTCCGGGGTCAACTTCCAGGGCACCTGAGGCCCTTCTGTCACTGAATGAACCCCAAACCTTTGGTGGCTGACAGGAAAGGCACTTGCACCACCTTCCTGCAGCTGGGTTTGCTTATTTGGGTTTGGTTTGGGTACTGCATCCAAAGGCGGTGCTGTCATCACCAGCCAGACATGCTGAGGGGCAGCTGGTAGTGGTGGGTTCCCTCACCACCCCAGGGTCCCCCCACGGGGGTGGGGTCCCCTCAAAGCCCCAGGATCATCTTTTTGTCCACAAAAATTGGATTTGTTGCACAGTGTTCCGTAAGCCAGTAATTACACACTTGAGAGAGACATTGATTATTTCAGAGTTGCACAAGCCTAAGTGCTCAGTGGTATTCCACAAATCAAACAAGCCAACTATTAAAACTTTTTATTATTTATACATTTTATCAGTCAAAGGCATTAATGTTCATTAGCTACAAGTTACATAGTTCTTTTATTAATCAGTATTTTATCTTCTATTGGTTAATAGTTCTCTCGCTTCTCATGCTAATCAGTCCGCATGCTCAGTCTTCCTCTTCTTTTGGGTCAGTGGGTTTCTTTGGTCGGTGATCCATGAGTCAGTGGTCACAATCTCCCTCTGCCGGAATTACATTTTACCCAGTTGGACCTGATTCAGCACAGTTGCTGAGTTGTCTTTATTAGTTTTCTTCCTTGTCTGGGAAGTTCTGCCAAATGTCCTTGTGGCCCATAAACTCTGCATTCTTTGTGCCTACCATCAGTGGTATACCCTTCTCCCCAAGCTCAGTTAACCTTCCCCTTGGTCTGAGATCACTGAAACATGTCAAGGCCCTAAACCTTAACAAGGCAATTCCACCAACAAGTAATTTGTCTTTCTAACACCCGGACATCCCTTAGAGCTTACTTCTCAGCAGCTCTCTGTTTCGAGGATTAAATGTCCTTTTTTGTTTGCTTGTTTGTTGATTAGTGTGCAGAGAACACCCTCTCCTAGGAAAATTTTTATACGTTCCTTGTTTTGCGACACCTTCCCGGCTCCCCGTCCCTCACGGCGGCCGCAGGGCGGCGGCGCCATCTCGCGGCCGGCGGCAGCACCACGGTCCCGGCCCGGCCCTCGGGAGCCGCAGGGGTGCCCTTCTCTCTGGGAAGAGTGAAAAGAGCCGTAAAAAAAAATTATTAATAAAAAAATAATAATTAAAAAAACCCCACCAAAACAAAACACAAAACAAGACAAAGTCGATGTGTGGAAATGATCGCCGGTAGCAGCTGCACGGGTGTACGAAGCTGCTTTTTACTCCCCCCTGTGCCGCAGCTCTGGCAGCCGACAAGCCAGGGCATGCCTGGGAGAATGGCGGGCTGTTGGTAATCCCTTTTTATTCCCATCCTGCCCTGTCCAGCTGAGTGTCCTTCCTTGTATGAGTTGCAATCTTTATTTTAGCTTCTAATAAACGGTGGTATTCCAGTTCAAAAGCCCCAGAGGGGTCATATGCGACTGATGATGAGGGGAGGTGGAAGAAAAGGTCTCTCTTTGAAAGACGGATCCACTTCAAAGCTGTGGCGATTTGAGGACTGACTGGCAAAGCAGGGAAGCAGACAATAGCCAGGCAAGACTGGCCTTTCAAGCAACGCTGCAGAAATGAAAGAAGAAGAAAAACCACTTAAAATGTTTGAAATTTAAAACTTAAACACGGGGTTTTCATTTTAAAATAATTTTTTCTTTTTTTTTTCTCTTTTAACTGGTGAGAGCATATTCATTAGCAGTTCTCCCAGATGTTATTGAGGATGGTATAAAGATCCACACAGACAATAGAAGCAGTAACTACTACAAAGTACAACTGCAGTTGCCTATTTAAAGTCTGACCTGCTCTTAAAGGCAAGGAGCCTGCCTGAATCTTAGAGCAATTGCACTGACAGGTCCAGCAGGGAGACTTGGAAAAACCTGGCAGGCTGGCACCAGGAATGTTAGTCATGGAGTCCTGCCTGGCTGAGGCAGGGTCTTTTTACTCTAAAAATAGGTAAGAGTCACACAGGACATCTTCTTTCACATCAGCCGTGGTGCCTGCATGTGCATGCTGCATGCTGTATATCGTGCAGTAATTTCAGAGCTTTAAACTTGGGTGTTCATCCCCTCCAAGGCAGTGGGGGCAAAAGCTCAGGCCAGGTTCCTCAGGTCTAAACATCTGCAAAAGGGGGATAAGAATGGGCATGGACAGATCTATGGTTGGACTTTGTTATTTAATTGATGGGGTTTTTACTTGAGGGGATGATGATGATGTGTGTTGCGGTAGAACTGAGACCTTTGGAAACCTGGTTCATGTTTTCAAGAGAACACAAAGCACCAATCTGCTTCTAGAATCTGTTAATTCTCCAAAAGGAGAGCTGGGTAATTTTGTGGGAAAGCTATCCCCAGCCTTCCTGATCCAAAATTTGGGTAACTAACCATACGTTATGCCTTCCTTAAGCTTACCAGATCTGAGTGAGCCTGTCTAAGTAAGCATGTGAATTTCTGAGCACTTAGGGAAGACACTTTTAAGCAGAAACTTAATTTAGGCAGAGCTCTTTCTTCATATCATTTTGGCTTGCTTTTCATTAAATCCCAAATTAGGCATGGAATGTAATTTTATCTCTGTCTGTCGCCATGCCGGGCTCTGCTGGCTGATAGAGAAGTGAGCCAAAGGCTATAGCTATCACCAAAGCTCAGTTCTACCCACAGAAGGAGTACCATAAAAAAAAACATTTGATCAAGCAGTCAACTCTATCGGTGAGAAGTTTAGCGTCAGAAAATATGTGTATCACAGCTGAAAATAGCATCTCCCTGAGATCTGCAAACTCAGAAGAAGAGACTGCTTACAGTGTCACTGCCTGACACCTTCCAGGCAGAAGAACAGAGATATTTATTCTGTAGTTGCTCATTTTCAGCTTCAGTCAAAACCTCAAAATCAGAAGTGACTTTTAAAAAATAGTATCTGGATTTCCCTTGCAATCTCAAGACAATGTGTTTTACAGAACCACAGAACAAAAGAATATTCTGAGTTGGAAGGGACCCACAAAGATCCAGCTCATGGCCTTGCACAAGACATCCCCAAGAGTCACACCATATGCCAGAGAGAATTGTCCAAATGCTTCTTGAACTCTGGCAGACTTGGTGCTCTGACCACTTCCCTGACAAACCTGTTCCAGTGCCCAAAGGTGAAGAACCTTTTTCCAATATCAAGTATAAATCTCCCCTGACACAGCTTCGTGTCATTCCCTCATGTCACTGGTCACTAAAGAGAAGAGATCAGTGCCTGCCTCTCTGTTTACCCTCATGAAGAAGCTATAGACCACCATGTGGTCTCCCCTCAGTCTCCCATTCCCCAGGCTCAACAGATCAAGTGACCACAGCCATTCCTTGTATGGCTCCCCCTCAAGGCTCTTCACCATCTTCACAGCCCAGTGCTGGGAGTTGCTCCAGAGGGACAGGCATTACCTCACTGATAGAGACCCTGTAAGTACTTCTTTCATTATCTGGACCTAATTATGTTGAATGCCACATACACATGATACAATCATGTTCTTCAGGAAGTTTTGGGATGAGGTCGGTAAAGTGAGATGGGAGTATAAAAGACAGTCTGACTTGTACTTGTCCCAGTATGAGAGACAGATGTACAATAGGATAAGAATTCCAGATCTGTGTATGCATTGCTATATTTTACAAGCCTAAAATACAGCATTTCCAGTCTTTAATGGGGAAGTACCATAGAGAAGTATTGAGCTGCTCTGCTGACTTCCATCCTGCATGGGACTACACATCCATGCCGGGGAGATGCTTCTGTAAGCAGACTTTGCACAGTTTATAAAAATCCTTCTGACAGACAAACCTTTTTAATTCTGCTGTCCCCTGTTTTACTGCAAAATTTACTTTCATAAAATTTGAATTGTTTGTAAATTACTTATCTAACTTAAAAGGAGAGAGGATAAAGGAGAGATCCAGTGAGCATAATGTATTTGGATTCTCAAAAAGCTATGGGCAAGGTTCCATGCCAAAGACTATCAAAGAAATGAAGATGTCATGGATCACAGGAGGTATTTCGTGGAGTGAAAGCTGGTTACAGAATGGCAAAACGTAGGATTTAGTGGTCAGCATGAAGAGTCAACAGTGGGGTCTCCTGGAGATCCGTGCTGGAACCAGTATTGTTTAAGATATAACCTATGGCTGGAGAAAAGAATGAGCAGTGATAGTTCTGTGTTCACAATGGTACTGGAGTTTTTCAAGTATGCAAACACCACAGAGATAGCAGGAGGCACCTGAAGGAGCTCACTAAACTGTGGGAAAAATGAGTGGCAGATGGGCTTTGGAGCAGATAAATGTAAATTGCTGCTGTGAGGTGTTGTGGATGTGATGGTATCAACAGGCTCAAAAAAGAAGTAGACAAATTTGGGACCCTAAGTCAAAAGATGAATACTACAGGACTAGGCAAGGCTATACCCTCTAACGTTCCCAATCCAACCACTGTGGATCCTGAGGGAGTAAGTAGGGAATGCATTGCAGAAAGTGGCCAGGCAAAGCTACTCTCTTTACCTTGCCAGTGCTGGAGATGCTGGGAGGATGATGTGATGCTGGGAGGACCCCACAATGTGGGGTTTATGTTCCTATTTTGTCAAAATTGCTGGTAGAAGAAAATCTGGACAAAGACTTTCAACTATCAGAAGAGGGTTTTTTGATAATATTTTAATTATTTTTTAGTGCTTTAAGACTATTAAAAATAAAAAAAGCAGAGTATTGCAACATTATTAAAATTTTGCTATTCTTTAGCAATTGTTTTGATAGATCCGGGTCAGTTTTCTTCCTTGTAAGACTGTGTTCGTATAAATTTTGATATTTTGAATTTTCATTCTGAATCAGAACCAAAGTGTATTTTGCAATATTGTCATTTTTGGTGGCATAGAAACATCAATTTCCAGTCATCTCTAATGATTATTTCCTTTTCTAATGCTTGCCAGCCTCTTCTTCACCCATTTCAGAAGCCTTCACTGTTTTAAACGTATCGGGTCTGCTCTAACTCAGGAGACAGTTAAGGTATTTCTTCAGTGCACACAATGTACAGCATCATTGACAAAGGCTTTGTTCAACATTAGTGGAGATCTCCCCTGTTTAATTCTGCATCAAAGAATAAGGTGTTCTGAAGTTAAAAGCAACCTTAGAAAGCAGTAATACCACCTGCCTGGTTGCTCATTCCCATTACCAGACCCCCTGTCCTCTTGGGTGGCACCGGCACTGGTGTGCCAGCACCATGACCCAGCTTTGCTGGGGCTTGCTTGGTCGAGGGCAGGAGTAGGGAGCAGGGAGGCAGCAGCAGGCTGGACCTGTGTCTCTGAGCTTCTTGTGCAAGTGCCTGCTTACACCAGCCTGAAGACTTCATGACAATATCTCCAGAATGTGGACAGCAAGGGCATTATATTGCCTCAGTTTTGAGTCTGGTTCCTAACATTCTCTATGATCCCAAAGCCAAGCTCTAGGAGAAAGTGGGAGGGGGTGGTGTCTGTGTTGCTGTGCTTCTCATAGCTTGTACTGTCATTTGGGATTCTCCAGACTATTTCCCCTATTTCTGTTCAACTGTAGGATCTGCTTCCCACAAGGCATCTTGCCATACTGCCTGTTCCAACTCTTTTCTTCCCTTCTCCCAGGTTTTCTTGTGTGAGTCTGACAACTCTGTGATAATCATTCCTCCTCCTCACAGCTCTTCATGGGAATCTGTGTGGGTGTGCACAGAGCACAGCTATCTTCTCTGTGTATGTACTCATGAAATTTGCCAAAAGCCTTCCCACTAGCAATAAAATTCCCCTTCACAGGAGATCCATAGCAAAATGGAAACACACTTTACTAGAGCTGGAACTGGGACTGGAAAATAATGTCTGATTTTCCATATCAAGATCCCTTAGGAGTCACCCCCAGAGAAATCTGGCTTCTTGTCTCCAGAGGAGCTTCCAAAGTGCTAGAGGCAAGTGCAGGCGTCTTGGGAGCTGGAGTCCTATGGCTGTGCACTGTCATCCATATCATCAGCTGAGCACGGTGCTGCAGCAAAATGCAGTGCATGCTCCCAGAAGGTACTGCTGCTGTGCTGGCCAGACAGACACAGGATAGTATGGGACATGCCAAGCCTATCAGCTCCTTTTGGGGTGACTCACTCGGGGAGGTGCACTCAAGTAACTGAGGTGTGGGCAGGATTTTGGTCAGTACATCATCTGCTTGTGACAGTGCTTCCCCCCACACTAGGGAATATACCCTTTAAATTTCTCACTCTATTGAAATATCTGTCTTGCTGCCTGCTGGTGCATGGGCTCCAACTAACTACAGTTGTAAAAAGCCTGATACCTAGATGAGACTAGCTCTGAGGGATGCATCAGCCCGGGACTCTCTCAGCTGCCAGAGAAACTCGCTAATGCCCTGATTGTCAGCCTCAGCAGAGCTGCCAGGGCATGAGAGAAATTCAGGCAGATTCTCATTCTCAAATGCAGGAAAGGTGGAAGCAAATAAGCCAGAAAATTTATATCTTTGGGGACCACATTCTTATGGTGAAATAGTCAGGGCTAAGTCTCCCACTATGAAGGCAAAAAGATAGTCTTAACCTTCTTTAAGTGAGGTCAGAGAAACAATTCCCCTCTCTGCATTCTTCCATGAAACCAATAACTTACTATGCAAGCACAGGCTTCTTACACGGAGGAGTTATCCTTGGGTTATGTCTTGTACGTACTAGGGTGCACTGAGGAGATCTGTAGGTACAGTTGGTGGTGGGGGTCTACTGGTATGATTATCATCATCATCATCATCCAAACCAGCTACCCATCACCTGAAACGCTTTGGGTAGCTGTTTGTGACAGAGCTTGTGCACAGAACCTGGTGGATCATCACTTCATGGAGAACACAGAGGATGGGAGGTGCACATCTGCCTGAGGGCCTTCAGCAGCAGCTGTGCCTACAGGAGAAGTTGGTGCTGGAAGCCTTGCTGGGCATCTTCCTGTACAGAGAAAAACCCTAGAAAGGAAGGCATCTTGTTGATGGAATACAAACCAGACAAGGAAAGGAGGCTACTGGCACTGTTGAGTTCACTGGCAACATCTGTGTGAGCTGAACTCAAACCTAAAAAATGGAAATCTCCAATTACCATTTACCCTGTTGAGCCCCTTCTCCTGACTCATCAGTATGAGTTCACCTCATCACTTGGGGTCATCTTCTGACAGCACAGCCAGCTACTGCAAGCCTGTGAAGGAAAGTATTATCTTCCTTATATCACATTTTTTTGAGGTAATGGCTCAGCAGTCAAAAATCATCATCAAACAACTAGATGAGCCAAAGCAAAAGCAAAAGACACTGGCAGGTGGTTTTGACCAACTGGCTAATAAAAGACACATCAATTTTATATTGCAAGTTTATTGAAGTAATACAATCAGATTAAATTATTTTCACAGCTAATATACCTAACTATCAGGCTATGTATATATACTTTATTCCAGCACATTACAATCTTCTTATCTTTAATCATGCAGTGAGTAATGTACAAATACAATTATAGGGAAGATTTTTTTCCCCTAAAAATTACAAAAGTATGGCTTTATAAGAAAGTCGTAGCATACAGTGAACATTCATTTGTATTTGGGCTTAGCAACATTCAGTCTTAATCAATCAACAACAGCATTTGTCACTGCCATGCTGATTCCAAAAAAGTCAAGGGAACTGGGAACAGGGAAATGCCCATCAGTGTTAGAGAGATCGAAAATATATATCTATACATTCAAGGTATGAAAAATGTAAAAAATTATTTTGGGGATTAAGTATCACTTTTATTTGTATGCTGAAGTCAGAGTTATGGAGTCTCAAAGAACATAAATGCACAAACAGTTCCTATCTTCCTTTAGACCAACAAACACCAGCAGTGATACAACTGACTTAAAAAGCATTACTTCAGGTGTGAGGAGGTCAGAGTCTGGCCTGTTCTTCCTGCTAATGGTGCTGCAAAAATAGACAGAAGCATATGGTTAGAAAGTCATAGGCGGCTGAATTTTGCTGGCAGCCCAGAGAAAAGAAAGACAAAGATGTATGTTTAATAGATTTTATTAACAAAAAAAAAAAGGTATTCTAGAATAAAATGTGGCCAGCATCACAAACCCTTCGCTCCACAATTGGAGTTGCTCGCAAACAGAAGCCCTTGTGCTTGGTATTCAGGAGTGAAACACTCATTTCAAGAGCAAAGCTGCTGCCTCTTTACAAGAGAAGAAGAAATGTCCTTACCTGTCAGCAGCACAGAGCCTGGGACACACACTGAACTCGTGCAAAAGCTGCTTCCTTAAGGCATCGATCGCTGGGTACGAGCAGTGCAGTAAGTACTGTCAGTCAGTTACGGGTTTTACCAGGAGAGGGCAGCCAGACACAGACATCCGTGTGCGAACATGCACCCGCGCGTTTTCACTCACACACACCCACACAACCCCTCCCTCGCCACACCACCCCCCCCCCCTCAAGTCACTCGCTGTGCTCACTGAAGTGGTTCTCACCAAAACTGTAGTCACACACATACACATACAGCTCATATTGTTGCAATGCTACTCCTCAAAATTGAAATTAAAAAGATGTAATCTGCAGAGCCAACCTGTAATCCAAAGATTAGAAAAGACTTTGCCGTCTCCCCTTTTCTCTGTCGTTTTTATTCTTTTCCCCAAGTTCAGAAATACAGATTTTAGCAACACTTACTCAATATGCATATATGCAAAATGTAAACATCACCACACAGCACCTAGCACCCTTTTTGATTTACAAAGTCATCAACATATTTTTCATGCAAGCATAGGGATTTTTCCAGACTGTCAGGTTGCAGGAAGTCTGCAAAATATTTTGAGCTTACTTTTGCTAATAACCTTGGAAAGAATGGAGAAAAAAAACCCAATGCAGACAGGGCTGAGGTAGATTTGGCCGTATCTGATGTAATATCACTGTACTGAGCAGGAAGAAAAATAGGATCTCAAATTAACAGATGGGTCACCAGAAGATAAGCAAACCAGGTTTAGGGAGAAGATTCTCCCATTCCATTGGAAGGGGGACCCATCCTGCAGTCATATTGCTATAGGCAATGGAAAGGGTTGTCACCACAATACTTATGGCCCTAAACTTTGGCCCAGTAGGACTGCACATGGGAGTCCAATGGTAGCTCCATGACTGAGGGCCATCTAGTGCTTGATCAGTTGGTTCCCCCTCCAGGAGAAAGAGAAATGAGGGGGCTGTGGAGTGATCTTTCCTGTGTGGGTTTCCTGTTACACATTGGGGTGAACACACCAGAATTTTTGCATATTGGCCAACAGCGGACCAGGCCATGGTACAGTCACAACTATGCCCCAGAAAGAAACTGCTCAAGACAATCCATCTTCTATCCTCTCTCTGGGCAACTGGATAGAGGGGAGCCTCCCACATGGACAAATGCGTGCACACAAGCATCCCACTGTCTGCTACAAATCCACCCATAAGCCTGAAGGGCCTGATCCCTGACCTTTGCAGTGATCCACAATTATTATGGCCAACAAGAGATCCTTGTGCCATTTTAGACTCACTTGCTCCCAGTGGGTTGCTCTGGCTCTCTGACTACAGCCTCCTGTCTTATTAGAAAGTGCTCTCCATTAATGCCAAGAATCCCCACCTGCTGCCTTGGATTTGTAAGTCTAACAGCCTTCTCCTCCCTCCTGTCTCTTCTGCAATTCCTTATAGCACGAAACTCTCATGGTTTTGAGCCAGCACAGAAACAGTGGATGATTTCCATTCCCTCCTTTCCTGGGATCTCTGCTCCTGGGGCCTAATTACTATTCTAATAATATCCATCACCAGCCTCCTCCGCCTCTCACCCACCGACATCCGGATGAAGTACCGCAGTGCTGCTGGGAACAAACCCAATCCTACTCCTCTGGACTCCAGGGGTACCATGGGAGTCATGCTCTGCACAGTTGCTCTGGTCAGTCACGGGTAGCGAGCGCCTGCACTGTCCTCTGTCTTGAGCTCCAGGTTTTTGTGGGGAGGGCTGGGGCGTATGTTCCAGGGCTTGGAAGCCTGCAGGGCTTGGAAGAAGCAGCTGAGCCACCGCTTATGATGCAAATCTGCCTTGGGCCCTGCTTTGCTTCCCAAGCTGTGACAGCCTGTGTCTGCCGCAAAGCCTGCCGAGGGAGCAGCCTCCCTGCAAAACTCTCACCCAAGATTGACCCTGAATTTCCCTGTTCACAGCCTCTCCCAGTGAACAAGCAGGAATAGACACAGATGGAGAAAGTCTCCAGGGGCAGGGGCAGAAGGACACTGCAGCACCAGGGATGTGGGATTTCAGGAGAAGATTTAACCCCTTCATGGCCTGCTTGCCACCTTTAGGGCTGGGCTGACATTTTCTCCACTTCACAAGCAATCCTGCATATTCACCTGCTTAGCGCAGGTGGCACCAGCACTGAGGTCCTCCTACTGCATGTGGGAAGGGATGGCTGGGAGGAGCACCCCAGGGTCTCAGAAAGCATGTTCCTGTTGCTGTGACTGACATGTTGTGCATTCCCACAGGAAATCTCCACCTGGCCATAGCTGGCATCACCAGTGCCCCAGCATACAGGAGGTATTCCATGCAGAGGAAAACTGAGTGGAAGTGCCCCCTGTACTGATGGAAAAAAAGGGTCCAGTACAGGTTCTTTGGCACAGGCAGGGAATTAGCCAGATGAGATACGAGCCATTTTTGCACAAAGCTATTGAGATGTGACTAAACATCCTTTCTTAGCCAGACTCTTGCTAAAGGGGTTTTGTGCCCCACTTTGGCTCCAAGCTCAGTTGAACAGCTGAGTTCTTCACTGCTGCTCAGTGCAGATCTGGGAATTGAGTTACATTACTCCAGCAGAACAGAGGCTTGTGCTTACCAAGAGAGGAGAACACTGGGGTCCAAAATAAGGGATGTCTCCCAAAGGGAATGGGGGCTCTACGGCTGCTCCGTTAGTGCTGAGAACAGCCAGGAGAGCAGGACCTGTGCCTTGAACAGAGATGGTTCTAACTGAGCAGTGAGGTTCAGAGCTACCCAGAAGGCTGGGCATCCCCAACCCCACTTTCTACAAACACATCCTGCCTTCAGTGCCCAGTCAGTGGGAACATTTTGTCATTTCCAGAGTCAGACCCCGTGTCTGGACCCGGGTGGCAAAAATACTCTAATTGACAACAAATAACAACTTTTGGCAGCAGAACATCACACCGCAGTTTAGGATAACTAACAAGTGCTGGTGGCTCTGAGACCCACTGGGAAACCAAGTTTGTGAGCTACATCTCCTGTAGAGATGTGTTCTAAAACACAAGTCAGGGAGAAATAGTGTCACTTATGAAGGACAGGGCTTCCACTGGCCCTGCTCCAATTGCCATTTGTTTACTGGGCAACAAGGAAAATTGTTCCTTGCCCATTGCGGGATCTGTAGAGGCATCAGGGCTGGCATTGTCTTTAACCCCCTCATTCCCAGGTGAGACAGGATGCTTTCTGTCAGCTGTTCTGTGGGTTTCTATTCCCCAACCCTCCAGGAATATACACTCACTGCCCCTCTCTGAACTCATGCCTTCCACATGAGTCCACATGAATGCTGTAAAGTATCTTGATAAAATCAGGTACCCTGCAGGACTGCCTCTGCTTCCCTGCAGCATCAGCCATGGACTTTGTGGTTATTACTAGATGATGCTAGATCATTGTTAGAAAGGAAACCTGGTGTTTGAACCCTTTTGGTAGAGAATGATGTTTCTCCCAGCTCTATCAGAACACGGTCCCATAGTTACACCATTTGAAAATCCCACTGGGCGTGTGGGTAAATCCCACATGGCCAGTGTGTTCCTTTTTACCCAGGTACATTACAAAGGATAGAGTTATCATATTGGGAATTCAGATACACTGATAAAAGTTGACAGCTAAGAAACCAAACATAACACAGTCTCAACTACAATTAACCCTTCACATGCACAACAAAACAGAGAACAAGGAAGGCTTTTGCCTTTAAAAGTGCCGTGCCTGCAATCAGTTAGAAAAGACATTTAAAATCATGTCACAAAATATTGGATTTTCCAGCATAGCCTAATTGGTTAAGTACTAAAATCACACTAAAATGCAGAGGGTAGTGGATGACCAGCTCCCCTAAGATGCCTTTGAAAATCCAGACCCAGAGAATAAAGTCAAGGAAAAACATTTACCACATTTTTTGTTGGTAGCTTTTTGCCATAGGATGGTAAGGGCTTTAGTGCCTGAGGTATAGGTAGTTCCTGGATGCTTTTAGGGAAGTGAGAAGGGGGAAGAGTCTGAAGAATAGTTTGCATAGCTTGAAGATATAAAGAAGCAGGTGTGTTCCCCACCAGGCTGTTGAATTTGTCTTCTCCCAGCAAAGCTGTCCAGTGGTCTGGATGCTCCTGCAGATCTTTCCGCATCTTAAACTGTGGGTTGGGCATGAAGAGCAAGAGGTAGTCGAGGCAGAGCTTCTTTGATGCAACATTGACTTTGGAGTCCCACATCTGCTCCAGGATGACGTCCAGAGGGGTAAGCCCTTTACTGTCCTCTATCCTGGGAGAGGCTCCATTCCCAAGGAGGATGAGCACTGTCTCTGACCTCAGCAGTTCACAGGCAAGGTGCAGGGGGGTTTTCCCATCTTCCAGATGAAAGCAGCCAGCCCTATTGATGTAGGAGTTCAAGCTGGGGAGCTTGTGTGCAATTTTGATGATCAGTCCCAAGATATCTCTCCTGTCATATGTGACCGCCATGGCCAAATGAGGAGCAGAGGATGGGCAATAGCAGAAGTGTTCCCCAGGCACCTTGAGAGCCTCCTCTGGAAAATGAGACAGCAGATACTGAGCATAAGGCAGGTGATTATGCACCACTGCATAGAGAAGGGCTTCTGAAGGTGAGTAGGTTCGTAGGCTGGCATTTTCCTCCCAGTAAAAATATTCCATAGTTCTCATGTCTTCCAGCATCCACACAGGCTTGTGATCTCTCACAGCCTGGTAGAACATATAGGATAAGAACTTGCAGTGCCTGCTCTGATCATCCTGCAGGCTGGCCTGGTTACTGGCCATGGCTCAGCAAATAAAGAGCAGCTCCACGCAAAATCACTCCAGACTGTAAGATCAGTGCACTTGGAATGCTGATCCCGATGCTGCTGCAACCTTCAGGCTGTCATTGCTGCCTGGACTGCACTAGCTGGAATGCATGGGCTGATCATCTCCACCCATTCATTGTTTTTCCCCTCACTGCAGTGGTTTTGTTTAGGTAAGCACAATCCCACAGGCTCAGTTAACCCGTGCCATGCAAGCAGATGGTTAGTAAGTACATCCCGCTCTGCGCGTGGCACAGGTTACTGAAACGCTGTCAGACTGACAGTGATTTTATACACACACAGTCAGAGAGAACAGAGGGAGAGACTAAAATTAGCTTGAGAGGTGAGGCGGATTTCTGTCTGCATTTCATGTCTAACCAGATCAGCTCATACACTGCAGCAAGTGGAATAGCAATATTCCTCTTTTTTTTGTGTATGTCGCTCACACACACACACACACATCTCATTATATAGTAAAAAATATGTAGCAGTGAAAAATACTCCAGAGCTGATAATACGCATGATTACATGCTCAGGAAATCAAGGAATTGCCAGCAGTAGCACTAGGAAGGGATCCCTATTTTGTGAATAATGGTATGGCTGGCCACTTAGGAGACACTGATGTTAATGGATTGTCTATAAGGCATTAGTGATGTTTGAGATCCCAGCATTAATCTCTGCAGAGGGAAGAGTCAAACGGCGTGTGCAGTAACGATGCCCAGAGTCATAAAGCATATTGCTGGGTTTAATCGCCTGCCTTTGTTCAGCAAGGAAATACCTGAAGTGCCTCTGTGCTGCCCAGCAAGCGCATAAACAAAAGGTTAACAGCCAAACCCCACTGGTGGGTGGGGAGCTTTGATCATTTCTCAGATGTCAGTTCTCTGAGACTGGGATCAGAGCAAGCAGCAATGGGGGGAAATGGGATTAAGCAACCAGACTTGTGCAACACCCTGGCACGACACAGAGGGCGAAGGCCTACAGGTGTGAGGGGATAGTCCCTGTTGGATGAGGCAGAAGGACCTGACCAAAATTAAATTCACTGAAAAGAAATGAACTAAACCTCCTTTATGGTAAGCTGTGTTTAAGGAAGGAGGGTTTCCATGCATTTTATAAATCAACAGATTGCAGTTAAGATGGTATCTCACCATTTTTAGGAAAACAGGGAAAATACAGCAAATCAAGAGTTCTTTCTTCATTTGGCAAGAAGACAAACATATATTCAGTATATTCAAACTAAAGAGAATTCAAGTATTAGATCTGAACATCTCCAAATGGGGTTTGGGGTCACGCAAACAGAAAACCAAAGCCGCTCACAAAACAGGGTCTCAAATTTGTACATCTTCCAAAGCATCTGAAATTTGGACTTAGATTCTAAGAAGAGAGGTGAATTAGTATTTAAGTGACTACGGTCTTTCATCTAAAGCTCTCACAGGGCTTTTCCTACTATACCATAGAAATTATACCATAGAAATGACATGGATTTCATTATTTCCATGTTGCAGTCCAGGCTTACAGAACAGCTCATGGATTGGGATGGACACTGAACCAGGAATTGCTGTATCTTTGCGCAGGTGTTATGGCCATTAAGCAACCCTCACAGCTGCAGATATTAAGATAAGGTTCCCCAGGGAACTCTTCACCCATACTGTTAGAGCTCAAGGAGCATCTGGATGATGCTCTTAGTCATATGGATCAGTTTTAGGCAGTCCTGTGAGGAGCAGGGAATTGAACTTTCTACAGAGACACATAAAATCCAAGAGAAAAATATTCTGCAAGTATCTCCAGTGAAGAGTGAAGCTAAAATCCCAGAATCAGGAATGGCCACTGGGCTTATGGCAATCACCTCTACACCACAGGTCCAGGATGTGCAGGATGTGAAAAAATCTGTAATTACAGGTGTCCTTGTAATTAAAGGTTACACTGTAATTCTGCCCAGGAAGTCCAGTATAAAACTATGTAGTCCTTCTTATGGTTTGCTCACCTCTCCATGATTTCAAATGGCACAGATCTCCCTGCTGTTCTGGCTCCTGTCTTTGGCCTGTTTTGGTTTTTCCAGGAGTTTAGAAAAGCTGGAGCTGAGGGGACCTGTTTGATGGCAATGCGTTACTTCTGAATTTTATTACAAGCATAATCCATCTGTAAAACACCATAGATCCATTAGAAATGGAAGACATTAATGTGGAAACTTTTACTGAGGAACTGGAAGAAGATTAGGAGTTTGGAAGTTTCTATTTATTTCTTTGAATTTTGGTTTGTGGCTAAAAATAATGTTTCCTAACTCATAAGGTCTTTGTTGTGGTTTTCCTCTCAGACAAAGTGCAGTCTAGAAGATTAATAGAATCAGTTTTGACTAACAGAGAGAGTATCCAAGAGAGCAGGAAGAATTTTGAAGGGAAAAACTGAAAAACAAAAGCTGATTTTACCCAAAACAGCATTTACCTTTTCAGTTGAGGCCAAGAGGCTCTTAAGACCTCTCCTGGGCAGATGCATTTTTCACATTTTGATGGTGATTTCAGCTCATAAAGTGGTTTGGTTATTTTGAACCTGTGAGAAATATTGCTTGTTTGTGAGCTATTCAGGAATCTTCTTACAGTGGTAGGCTCAAAATATTGTTTTGGGGCAAAAATAAAAATTAACTTATATATAAAGACAAGAATTGAATGTTAGAATAACTGAAATCTTATCACTTTAATAGAATACAATTATTAGGCCAGGTCAAATTATTACAGAAAAATAAATAATACTCCTCTACAGAAAAAGTTTCAATAGTAGTAGTAGTAGTAGTAATTGTAATAATAATAAAATAATTTGAAAATCTTATACACACTTTTCTTATCTTCTATCCCTATTCCTGATGTTATTCTCCTCCTGCCCATGCTCATCTGGATCCCAAGGTTGGTGGTTTCCTTCTGGTGGTGGTGTTACAGGGAATCACCAGCATCCAGAGTTGTTCAATGGGAGGAATGTGATGTTGATGGTGATGGTTTCTTTTTCCTCACTTTAGAATCTCCTGACGGTCAATTTTATGATTGTTAACATGCTTTTACATCTTGTTTTTTCTTCATTGCATTGAAACTCCATTTTACACCCGAATTTACTATAGATGTTGATTATAGACATGTGAGATACTAATTCCTTGTCCTCTTTGCTACTTCTAAAACCATTTTTATCTATCTCTGTATCTGCATTTCTGTCTGTAGGTCAGTTGTTTGTAGCTGTGACCTCTCCGGAGCCAAGTCTGTACCCCACTGGCGCCCCCACTGGCCCTGTACCCCTCTGCACGGCATCCTGTGCTTCCACTTCTCAAGACCTCTGCAGTCATACCAGGCCCAGGATTAACTCTGTTAACTTTGTTAAGCTGAAGCTGTGAACGCCTCATGGTGCACAGAAGAGTTACTTTTTATTGCCATCAAAACTATGGTTCTACCATACAGGGCTGGTCAAAGGAAATCAAATCAGCCACAGCTGCCTGGCTAGAAGGAAAAAAGTGCTCCTACAGCTAAACCAAATTGAAATGAAGCAGCAGGTACTCAATAATAGTCCAAGCAAAGCAAGCTTGCCAGGCCTCAGTCCTGGGCCTTTGCAAACCCAGTACAGAACCTGCAACCTTTTGCCAGCAATGGCCATACTGTGCTGCAGGAATAGAGGGTTCCAATAGATCCTGTTTCTGGAATAAACTGAAGCAGAAAGGCTTTGTGTACTGCATGCTTAGGCTAAGGCTTGTCATCCTTTTCCTGTTGTTTCTTCCCCCAGCCACTCTGTACAAAGACACAATGAGGAACACCATGGGGATAAGAGTGAATGAAGATACCTTCTGGAAACAAACAAAAACAACAGCATATTTTGGTCACTGGAACTGAGGATAAATAATTTGTTTGGCTGGGAATGGGGCTTTCACGTTTGTCATTTCATTGCCTAATGGGAACAACACATTTCTCCCCCTTAAGGGAAGAGCAGGCATGCCACAGGCTCCAGCAGTCTAGGGGCCAACTTGGTCTCAGCTCAGCTCCTTCCCCCGTGTTTTTGCCTGGGCATACACAGGAAAAACTTAAAGGGAGAAGCTGTTTGTGAAGGAGAAGAACAAAAGGCTTTGGGGAAGATTGGGACCATGTCCAGCATTCCACATCTGTCAACAACTCCAATGAGATGTTTCTTACTCTCTTTCTGCCTTTCGCCAATGTTTTTCATTGGCATCTGTTTCCAGGTAAAACTGATTTCAGTTCCTCTGTACCCTTTGTACAGAAGGAGCATAGGATGATCCAGCCAGGACATACAAAGAAGCAAAGCAACTGCCAGGTATCAGGTGCCTGAACGTCAAGAAAGAGAATTACAGAAACCTGATCTCGATTTAGAGGCATGCTGTTTTTCAGGATCCTGTCTGCTGGTCTTCTTCCTTTCCTTAGGAAAGAAAAGATGATCTGGATGATAACCCTTCAGCCATGGTAAGCCTCTAACAAATGCTTGCTCTGTGCAGATTTCAACATCCAGCCCGGGCTGTGCAGTGCAGCCTGTGGACATGGCATGAGACAAATTAGCACCCTTATGCAGAGCCCTACTGCACCACAAGGCTGGTGTTACAGAGCATGAAGGGTTTCTTTTATGCCCTGCTACATGCTTACCAGCTCTAATTCACCCAGCTGACCAAACAAGGCTTTGGGATGGTGGAAAAATCTATAGTCTGACCTGTCCTGAATTGCAGAATGCTTCACTTCTGCTTGCAGGATTCAAACAGTGAATGAGACAATTTCTGACTACATTGCTAGAGGGAGGAAATGAAAATAAGCAGAGATTTACTACTTTGGAAAGCATTTGAATTACTTGTAACAGGACCAGCTGATGTGCTGCATGCAGAACAGATCAATCCCCAAATGGTTATTTACCTGCAGAAATTTGGAAGTAAAAGATAACTACTTCAAATGCAACAGCCATCTGCAAGGCATGTAACAGGGAGTCATCTAGAGACAAGTGGAGGACTTTCAGAAGATGTCCACGTTGCCGGTTGAGCACTGCTGTAATCCAGGCATGTGTCCTGCTCACAGTGCTACATCCAGATGCTCACCTGTACATTGTACCAAGACCTGGAGCACTTACAAGAGTTAGGGAAGCTGAGGCAACACAGTATTTTCCTGCAGGTTCTTGTTTATCCAGCCTGTAAAGGTTTGGCTTGTTGTGTCTGGGTTTCACCCAGCTCTTCGCTTCCCAAGTGTGATTAGTCTGAAGCTCTGCCACAGCAAGCCACAAACAGTGTGTGCAGAACATGCACTTACCAAGAGTCTGAGCATGCCTCCACCTGTTCCTTTGTCCACTTTTAAACTCAGGGTATAGGCAGTGTCCTTGATGTAGGAAACATTTCCTGCACAACTGGGTGTTGACAGGGAGCAAACCTTTTAGAAGCAACGAGACAGTGTGTTGGCCACCGGGAGCACAGGTCAGTGCAACGTGAGCGTGGTGAGAGCAACATCAGATGATGAGCTTCCTTGCTTATGGCAAAGCAGAGCCTACTGCAAACGTGATGGCATCTCCACAACTGGGAAAGAAGGGAAGTGTAAGACTGAAGATGGATCTTGGCACAGAATCTCCTGTGTCTCCAGTTTCACAGGATAATTTATACAGACTGCTCAGGTCAACCTGCAAAATTTTGTTCTGTTTCCTACAGGATACCTAAGCAAAATCCCTGACACTGTAGCACTGTGGTCACCTAGTGCTAACACGTGCTACATCTTCCATGTCTGTGAAAGACTGGCTGAGAGAGACGCAGATAGCAAAGCTTGTAGTGTCATGGGGTTAGCGAACTTCTGAACTCTGGCCCCACATAGAAATCATCCAAAATTTTTTACAACATTTCTTAAGTTATGATGAATATTTGTTCCTTTAATCCACCTTCTTGCTTCAAGGAACAGAAGCTATAAAACACCTGGTAGGTGCCTATCTCTACCCTAGGTGAAAGCTGAATGCTTTTTTTCAGAGCCATTCTCATCTCTGCTGGCATATGCAACCCCAGTTCTATCTCTCACTGCAGGCACTGGCCGACTGCAAGGGCAAGCTGAAACTGTCTGATTGTCACTGTGTGACCTGAGGGGCAGAGACCTATGGCATAATACAGCTCTGGCTGCTGGCTTTGAGGTACAGCCTCCCTTGCCTTCGAATGAGGGATGAGGGAATATTAAGTGTTTCCCAAAGCAGTTTTCCTCCTAAGACTCAGCATGAGGAATGCTGCAGGAGGCAGTCGTCAGGGTCTGAACAAGCCTAAGCAAGAGGGATGGGTGCTGAGGTCTCAAGCTGGACAATGGTTTTTGGATGAAGAGTGAGCGGGGATAGGAGATGGGTCAGCAGCAGGAATAATGGAGGTGCCAGAAATGAGGATTGAACTTTCTCAGAGCACTGGAGAAGACACAGAGCAATAAGGTGCAACTAGTACCATCCTGTGTTCTGGACAGGGCTCTCGTGGATATGAGATCCAGGGCCCAAACAAGCCATTGGGCTCACTGAACTCTCCATTTTCAGGGAAACTGCTTGTGAGCAGATGGTGGGATTGCCAGAGCCTGAGAACTGTCAGGTGCTGCAGGATGGTAAGGGCAGAATCCTGACCACCACCTATGAAATGCTTTTTGTTTGTCAGCTTTCTATTTTTATTTCTATTTATATTTCTATTTCTAAAGGCAGGCACTCAACAAACACTGGGATAACTCCAAAGGAAGGATAATGATGTTCCTAACTCTCACTGAACGTCATATGTATCTTCAAATGTAGGTTAGATCAAGCAGTATGTTCGTGTCTGGAGGATGAGATGTCAGCTCAGTTTAATCAGCTATAAAAACAACCAGGCTCATTTTATTCTGTTTTTTCAAAATGCTTTTGAGATTGCACAGAGCCTGCACACCAAGAATCCTTGTTTCTTCCATTTCTGTGAGCCCATTTGTTTCAGTTCCCAATCCTGTCCTAATTTGAGGCTACATCTCTCAAAGACAGCACATAAATAGACAGATTACCATGCCTCTTCCAGAAAGTAACCTGTCAGCTGAGCTTTGTTTAAAGAACAAAAAAGCCCTTGTAGACAGTCTGTGCCCACAGATACATTGAACCAGATGCTCTTTTCCCAAGGAATGGCTCAGACTGTGAAACAGTTTTATATTGTTGGACGTTTTCCTTCCTCGGAATGATTACAGGTATCAGTGCCCTGTTTCACCACACCTCTATGTAAGTGTGAAGGCTGACAACTGCTGAGAAAGCATTTGGAAGGCGTGAATACATTTAGCTTCCAATACTGATGAAAAGCAACACTTTTTTACACAACCCATAATTAACTCGTGGAATTCAGTGCTCCACGGTATCAGAGAGGCTAAATGCTTTGCAGTCTCCAAAGTAAGATTTTATTTTTTCTGTAAATTAAGCTCTTTGTTCTGTGCATGTGCAGAAGCTGACACTACACCAAAACTGCAAATCCAAGGCCGTACCACCATGTAGGTGGGCAAGTAAATAAAAAACAAAAGCTGTGCCATTCCTAGCAAAATGATGACAAATTTGTCTGAACCTTCTTAATCATTTTAGTGCTTGCAAACAAGAACTGGTAGGAAAGTATTTTTGTGGGGGAAATGATGGTGCCACAAGGCTGAACTGCTACGCAGAATTGCATCTTTTGACAAAACTCATGGTCCAAAAAGGAATGAACATATTTTTTAAAGTCTTTTTATTGAATCCCTCACAAAAGAAGAATCCAGGCTCTGAGTAGCTCTGTTAAACCCCACAGTCTGCAAGTTGTAAGCCCATAATTAACTGCTGGAGGTCACTGAAAACAATCTTCAGACTTGGTATAATTACAAAATTATTTGTCAGGAAAGTTTTTGCAGTGTCTTCCAAGGCCTCAGAGGCTGAGAGAGACTTCAAAATTAATTCGGTCATCATGAGCACCAGGGCCTTCATTTTGTTGTCTCACAGACAATAAACTTCACCCAGACCCAAAGATAACCCCCCACCACGATGTTTCCAGTGGGTTTATCTACAGTGAGTTTTTAATCTTGGGTAAGTGCACAGTCTGATCAACGATTAGCACTTCAGAACTACCTGAAAATTGTATTTCTCCAAGTAAGTTTCCTCTTGACTTCATTGTCTCTGGTGCTTTGTTCAAAGAATTGTCTTTGGATAGTGGCATTTGTGATGACTCAGACAGTGACAAGTTGCTTCTACTATTACATATAATCAATTCAGAGCTTTCTAACCAGTTGGTCACCTGTTTCTTCCATCTTTATGGTTTAATGTATATGTGAAGTAGGCCAGTGAGAGTTCACTCAACAATGGATGGATTACTAGTAAAATGAAAACAGGAAATTCTGTAAGGCTGATTAAAGAAGAAGCATTTTGGTGCCTACAAATGCTTTGAGCACAGTAGATTCTTATTAAGTCCATTGAGGTACAATGTTTGCTTGGAGTGTGAACTTTCTGTGGGAGGGCTGCCTCAATGCTCCTTCATCAGCACTCAGGAAAATATAATCCTGGACACCTCTGAGCTGTCTGACTATACAAATACTATAAATATCAGAAACCCTGAAACAGCTGTTGGTGCATAACAGCCTTGAATGACATCCCAGCCAACAGCTGTTGAATTGAACAGTAAAGGGGAATTTAAAGATCTTCACAAAGTCACCCTTTTTTCTGACCGAAGCCTCTGGTTCACGTTGATTCAGGACAGAAAAATAAATTCTATTTATGCCTTATTAAACAGAATAAAATATTCATCAGTAGTGTTCCAAAGATATTGAATTGCCTTAGCATACTGTGGCATTTAAGTTAATCACTCCTATATTTTGTTTAAAAAGAGTCTTCTGTCCATTATGATCAAAACTGTCTCCTTTTGATGAAGCTGATTAAGAAAAGAACTTTTATTGCAAAGTAACTGAAGTGAGAGGCAGAAATCAGCTCAATTTGCAGACCTTTGCTGGAATTCAGAGGGATGGCTTAAATTTTCAATATACATGTCAGTTGGATGCTGGTTGTCTTTTGGGTGCTTTTGTTTTTGTGTTCTTTAGGTAAAGACTTAAGAAGTAGAAGCTCTTTCCCTCCATGAAATGGTGTCTGCACAAGCTCATGTTTACAGTCACTTTTCAGGGTTTTTCCAAACACCAAACACTAGTTTGAGATCTCAAGACCGAAGTCCTAAAATCAAACAAAAACATCAGCGTGGCCCTCTTTTCTTAATGGGATATGAGATAATTTGCAGAAGAAGAGATATACTGGCAGAAGAATTCCTTTGGGTGCCTCTCTAATAGTAACGCAGGTTATTATAGGGCCATGGCCTATATTCATGTTCCAGGATTGCAAACTCCCCTTTGCTCAGCAGCACATGCTGCAGTTGTCTTGTGTGTTGCACAATGAATGTGGTTTCTCCCCTCTTCCTCCCTGTCTCTTGCACTTCTACACCAAGTTGTGGTCAGTGAATCAGAAATCCAGGCTCTGGAGCACCAGGAGTTAGACTGGGGGGATGCTGCTCTCCCTAACACAGACCATGGTAAAACCTCACCAGATAGCTGAGGTGCTCTCCTTTTGCTTTGCCTGGCAGTGATGACAATGGCAGACTATTCAAAGGGGGCTGCTGTCCTTAAATGCAACATCTAGTGATATTTGAGATGAGCTGAGACTCTTACACAGAGCACTAGAAAGGGCTACTGAAGCTCCTCACCTTTCTACAAAAGCAGCTGGGGTTCAGGGAAAATAACCTGGACCTCCTGTCTTAGCACTAATGTTTAGACATCGTGTGTGGCTTCACATGCTTCAGTAGCCACCCTGTGCAGCATGAGTGGGGACTCCTCCCTCATCTCAGAAGTGTTGCTTGAGGATGTGTGGGTGGCTTAGTGCTGGGCATACACCTCACCTTCTGAAAACTGGCTCAGCTGTGGGCACTGAACAGTGAATGCTTGTTCCAAACTACTGCAGTCTTCAATGGGAAGACTGGAAGGTTTTTATGGAAATAGTTCTCCTCTGAACTGCTCCAGAAAAACCTCTGGTGAGGTCTGACCCTGGCAGGGCTAAAGAACAATCAGGGTTTCTAGAACAGCCTCTCTTTGGCACTTTTACTTTCAAGGCCACTGTGGAGCCCAGGAATCCCCTACCACAATCCTGCCATGCCAAGTCCCAGGGACAGCCCATGGTCTCTCAGGCTGGCTTGTTCCCTGAGCACAAGAGCCCCTGGAAACCACATCCCACCCCTGAGTAAGGTTCCTAGCCAGCCTTCGCTCCTGACACCCCACAACTCCATCAGGGAGGTGATAAGAGAGCCAGGTCTCATCATTCTTCCAACAGCCTTGATAAACACCAGCAGTAGTCAGAGATCAGCAAGAGCCTTGATACTGACAAGATAAAATGTTATTCATCCCTAAATGATATTTGAATTCAGAAATTTGGATCTTGATCTGGGATCTGAAAATACTCTGAAAATAGAAGCATTTTGTGCAACAGGATTTCATTCTCCCAGCCAGCCCCAGTTGTCAAGGCTCACTCCTTCTCAAAATGAGGCCATCTGTCGTGGAGACAGGCATCTAACTTTAACCCACATTTGAAACTGCTGGCTTGGAGGTTTGTAAATAAATCCCAGCAACCACCCAGCTGTTCTCAGGCTCACACTGAGGGACTGCATCTGCTCAAAGCAAAAAAAAATCTGAATTTACATGAGTCATACATCACTTATTCTATGCAAAAACACTGTAAGAGCAATGCCAAAAAAAGCTGTCTGTGTGCCAGCAATGCCATGTTTACATTAAAGCCTGTCAAATACAGCCCTAAACCACTACATAAATAGGTGGAAATATTGAATGTGCTGCTGCATGATAAAATCAGAAGTGTTAAACTATTACAGGTATCTAATATGCATTATTTTCCTCATCCTCTTTGTCAGGTAGAGGCATTGTCCTCCTGACAGCCATGACTCCTGCAGCAGAAGGGGACTGGCGTGAGCAAGCCTGTTCTGCAGTTGGAGCTGTCCTCTCCCTGTACAACCCTGCTGGTCTGCTGTCCTATTTGGCAGCTCAGTGCTAAAACAGAAGCTGCAAACAGTAAAAAAATTGGTGTAACTATATATCAGGGCCGGACCCTACTCTGGTCCCACATCAAAAGTACGTTGACATTTAAAACCTTTATGACTTTTGTCATGCAAGTCTTATAAAGAGTGAAGAATTACTATTCACCCTGCTTTACAATTTGGAAACTGAGGTTAGTTTTAGTTAGTTTCACAGAGTTAGTGATTTCCCCGAATAACAGAGGCAGTCAATGTTTCTTTCCTTCCCATGGTATTATATTTTTTGACATGATATAAGTCTTTCCAGCTACCTCAGACTCACACAAGAAGTTGGATCAATATTTTGAGTGTCTCTGTGACCTTCCCTAGTACCTGGTGAATGAACACAAAGTTTTGGAGTCTGGGCTAAACCAGAGTGAAATACACTGCTGTTTCTAGCCAACTTAAAGTCTTTGTGTGCATGATTGGCATGTTCTGCTCACACGCTCAGGCTCCACTTGCTTGCCAGATATCAAGTCAGGAAAGACTTTTCTTGCAATCAGTTTGGCAGAAATGGTTGGATTTTTTTCTTTGGGTTTGGCGTTTTTTTTGGCTTACATAATGTAAATCATGCCACACACTGCATTTCTTGGGACAATCTTAATTCATGTTTGTGACCATCCTAGATGCTGCGCAGGGATCATTTTCCTAGCTAATGGCTACAATTGCCTTTCTTGGATTCTCCCACTAGAGGGGCTCCCTCATTCCCTTTAATCCATGTTGCAAACATTCACTACTCATCTCCTCAGCCTGTAAATCCCCATCCTTCTCACCACTGCTGTTCAACAGCTGGATATTGATGGCGGTCTCTGACTGATCCAGGAGGCCACTGCTCTCATCAGTTTTCTGAGTTTCCAAGTAAACATCTCCATCTTTTCTCCCACACAGGCATTTCAGGACAGTGAAGAAGAAATCCCCATCACTGTCTCTAAGACTGGCTCATTTTCGTCTTCTGGATCCATGCTTTAACCTGTGTTTCACTGTCATGGCTGGAAAAAAGCACCCACAGAGGTTAGGCTGGTGATGGACTGGCATTACTGCCTCTCACAGCACCCACCCCTTCTCATAGCACACACTTTCCTCTTGGTACATCTTGGTCTATCGTTATGTCATAGGCTCTGTGGGGACAGGACTGTCTTTTATTCTGTGCTCATGTGACACCTAAGATGATGTCATCCTGGTGGATGCCTGGGGTTATTGGGAGCACATAGCAAACTGCTCCCTGGCTGCAGGTGTCTCAGGCTCAAGAGGCAAAATCAGCCAGCAGACATCAGGCAGAAGGTGAGTGATGGGAGGATGACCAAGAGCCCAGAGCCTTGCTTTGCTTGGCCTGGTACCTTCCCTGACACTGCTCTCAGAAACATCTCTAATCCATTGTCAGGGTTTCCTCATCCTTTTTCCTGACACTCTCCTTACTTCATGGACCACGTTGGTTTGACCATGTTGTTCTGCCCATGGGTTCTCTAGCACAACCTTGCACCCAGCACAACCTGCCCTTGTAACTGCGCCTGGAAAAACCCTGGGTGGGCACACAGCTTGGGGGGACAACACTGTAAAAGGAAAACGCTCTTTCCAAAACTGAAACTGAGTTTGAGAAGGAGGCCTGAGAAATTTAATTGGCAGTTTAACTATTTGTGTCTATTTATGGTTTTATTCAGTTTCTCACAATAGAAGTGTATGAATTTGTCTGCTCACCTGCCTGCGTGGTGCTTGAGATTCTGTTCCATTTTCTTCATGTGGTCTAGGCTAAAATATGTCCTTTTTTTTTTCAGGACATCATCCTATTCTCTCTGCAAAATGTTATCTGGGTAGATTTCATGAAGCCGCTTGGATTTATATATACGATAACCCCAGTTGACCAAAAAACCTAACACTCCATACATGTACAGTCACACTGACTCATCTTTGAGTTGCTATTTAGCATCCTGGGTTCCTGTATACCCATGATAACATGCATCCGAATGCTGTATGAAATACATACCATGCAGCCAATGCTTTCTGGGAAGTTTTGGAGCCTTTGTATACAGGCTGTTCTATTCATGAACATATGTCTGATGCTTCCCAGAAACTTCACTTAAGGACATGTGCTGTCATTGCCAGGGTAATCCCTAAAGGTAAACACAATAGTACATATGGTAAATACTCCCATTACACCTTACTTTCATGAATTTAGTGTATTTTGTGGTGCATGGACTAGCTGACACATGGATTTCACACCTTGGAAAGAGGGAAGACATTGTACACAGGACAGATTTTTCAGAGTTTTTCCTCTGCATTTCCTCTATGGTTGAAAAGTGTTAATTATTTAATCTGTTTACAGTTTTCCAATGAGACCTCTAGCAAAGGCAAAATCAGTTAAGCTCTGAAAATCAATGGCTAAGGGCTAAAATCTGTTTCTGTCAGCTGACAGAAAACAAGCAGAAAAGCAATTTTTGGTGACTGCCTGGTCTTTGAGAAGCAACATGAAAATGAATCACCTTTTGCATTCCTCGCTGTTGAAATGTACCCCTGCAGAGTCGACACATGGAACAAAGATGGAAAAGTCTCATTGCCTCCAAGTACCCACAAGGTGGTGCCATTCAATAATTTTAGGAGGAGAGATGCCACCAAGGCATTAAGCGAGGAAACTTCAAGATCCAGCTCCCCTTACGAATTACTATTGCACATGCAACTTGGTTCTCTAAACCGTAGGCCAAGCATCACCCCAACAGCAACCTGCACTCAGTCAGTCCAAAGGATCATAGGAAGGATTTCTGGCTGCTGCCTCGTGTCTCCTCCAGCCTCTTCCCTGTCGCAGGGTTGTGTGTATCTCCATGTGCAGCCCTGGGGACTTTCCTCCATACGAGATGGCTCAGCAGCATAATAAACCTTGCAGTCCAGACTGCTTCCCTATCAACACAGGCCTCTGCATTAAATAGAGACCACCTTTAAGCTCATGTCCCAAAATAGGCCTTTGAATGGCTAATAAACATGGGGAAATTCCCTGGCAAGGGTTACTGTCAGCTCCATGATAATTCCAGTTCCCATACTGAGGCTGTTTGTTCTTCCTTCATCATCATCTCTTGCTCACAGGATAAACACTGCCCTCCATTAGAGATAGACTCAGGATAACTGAGTCAACAGAGTAAAGAGTGGGAAGTCCTTGTTTTGGAATCAGCGGTATATCACCAGCTGTACTGCACATCAGTTTTCCCATTCCATGGGTATTTTCTAGCAGGTCTTGGATGAACAGATTTTGAGTATTTGGAGGCCTCTTGCCTGTGTCAGATTCAGACAGGTGGCTTAGAAGTGTACCCCTCCCTCAGCCCCTGCCTGAATCTCTTACTCCAGCAAAGCTCTTCTTGAGACTGGGGTTAGTTTCTGTAGGGTTCAGCTGGTTGTTCCTAACCTGCAGGATGATCTCCTTCCCTTCAAGCCATGTTCTTTGCTGAATGTCAAACTGGCTGCAAAATCAGTGACTTCTATATCATGTAAACAACATGTGTCCAGCAGATGTTAAAACTGTTGCTTGGGGATGCATACTGACTGTCCTCATAAACACAAACACCAGATTAGCAGAGCAAGAAGCCAAAACAACCTTTCAGAAAGAATTACAGCTCTTTTTTTGCAGCTCTTTAACAGATTAAGTTGCTTCGTTTGCCAGTCAACTACATTAGCAGCACTATTCAGAATCCTAATGAAATTCAGATGATAATCCAGGTGGGAGTCTTGATAGCACCTCTGCCTGTGGCTGTTCTTGACTCTGTGGCCTGGAGGAATGCAGAGGCAAATTTTGTTAGCCTGTCCTTCAAAGATAAGGCATTAAACTTGTCAACATTGTTGTCTAGACTGTGTCAGTAAATCATATGGTTACCATTAAGCAATTGCCGGAACAACACAGGTAAATGAGCAGGAAAATGGTTGTTTGTAGCCTCGGTTATGCTTAGTTGCTGTTTACTGATGGAGTGCCATAAAGATGAAGGAGAAGGAAACAGAACATCGTAGAGAGTCTCTAAAGGTGACACTCAAACAAAGCATGAAGGGTCACATGCTACAGGAAACAAAGGGTCAGAAAAGCAGAATATAACATTTGTCTTACTCATATATTTTTTCCCTCTCTTTTGTTATCACTGCTATAGAGATCTATAAAATCAGGAAAGACAGGGGGACCATAAATACTTACCACGATTCATTGTGCTCTCTTGTATGAGAACAAGAAGTGAAACTAGCAATTAGCAAGCTCTTCACAAGCAGGAGGAAGTGGTTCTTCACACACCGTGCAAGAGATCTGTAAAACTCCATGATGGAGGAGATTTTAGATGCAAACCTTTACAGAGGATCAAAAAGCAACCAGACAACTTCGTGGATGTAAAGAATCCATAAGTGCCTTCGACAGCAACCCCTCCCTCAGAAAGCCTGTATGCTCTTGGGTAGGAGGAAGGCAGCCAGCATTAAGAGAAGCTACTTATTCTGGACCACTTGGTGGTGGTGAGACCCTCCCTGGATTGCTGAGTCTGGCCTTGGCTCCTCTTCCCAGGTCAAGGGGGACTTGGGGAAACTAGCAGGGCCCAGTGGGGCTGCCTGTGTGTTCAGGGGCCTGCAGGATGTACCCCCTTAGGAGGGAGCTAAGCTCTGAAGGAGCTGTGTTTGCTTAGGCTGGAAAGAGGTGCCTGAGAGGTGAGCGCGAGGTGACCCACAACCACCCAACAGAGACATACAAAGATAGCAGATATTTTTCAGTAGCAGACAAGAAAGAAGTGGTAGCCACAGTTTGCTCTTTCAGAGACCCAGGTTGGGGAAGACATTTGCACCAGGATGTGGGAGTTAAGTTAAGCCAGCAGCACCTGCATTCAGTTAATTAGAATCAAAAGGGAGTGTTTCATCCTTGGAGCTGAGAAGGAGTATGTGAATCAAAACACTGAGTTTGCAAAGAGTCTTAGGATTTTTAGTTAACTGAACAACAACAGCAGGTGCTGTTTACCAAAGAACCCTAATAAAGGCGAAAGGCAGAGAGAACTCTGTGTAAAATTCTGAAAACTGAATCATTGTATGTGCAGCCTCATTTCTTCATCGTCTGTACCAGGAGACCTGAAGAGGGGACTTTTAGCCAACATTTCCCTGTTTTGATGAGTATCTGCTCCAAAACTGAACATTTGCATTTTTCAGGACCCGAAAGAAGTGGTGGGGGCTTTCTGAGACAAAATCTAGAGAGAGCCAATATATCTAACATGATAGTTGGGGCATCTCTTTCTTCTTATCCCCTGATTTGTACTGACACCATTACAGGTCTCCAGTGAGACAGTCTGTTATTTATGCACCTCATTAAAAGGCCTGTTCTCAGTGTCACTGGGATGACACTGTTCTTTGTTTGTGTCGTAACAGAAGCAATGCAGTCACATCACGTTCCAGTAAATAGGCCCTGACCTCCAACAGTAGTTGTGTGCGAGATAAATAAGTACCTACAAGGAAGCTGGGTGCCTGTCACCTCAGCCTGCCCTGGTCAGGCATTCACAGGCTATTTTGGACCCCAGCTGGAAGTCCACTTTCAATTCTGTATGAATGAACTTGTCAAGCTGTGGTTCTAAAGCAGTTCACTATTGACAATATTAACATTTTGTTCATAAAACACAGGGGTAACAATCAGAGTACTGAATCCTCTCATGCTGGCTGAGACACAGACACACACCAAAACAGCCAAAACGCTCCCAAAGAGTCTCCAAGGCAGAGGAAAAACCTGAGCACTGGCTGGCTGGGGGTTAAAAGTCACCATGATAGTAACACGTCAGCCTTCATGCTGCCAACTTTCATTTAAGCATTTGGGCTTCCTGAGAAGGATTTTAATAGAAAACAGCAAGTGAGATCTGGGGTTGAGCTGACAGATTTCCTCCCAGCCACAGAGAGCATCATGAAACTCTGTTTGTTAAGGAAAGTGTAACAAGGGAGGGGGAAAGCGCAAAACATGATATGAAGAGCT
>VYXB01008002.1:131724-249974 GCA_013397135.1 Pachyramphus minor | reverse complement strand
TTTATTATCATTATTACTATTTATTTGACAAATAGCCATCTTAGTTGTAAATGTTCCTTGCTTTTATACATTATAGCTTCAACTTTTCTTCCTTAGTGCAATGCTTTAAAGCCAAAATTCCTAATTTCACCAAAACCTTGTCTGTAACGCTATAGGTTAAGAAATTACCTTTCTTAGTAAGAAATTATCTTTCTTACACAGTATCTTCACTGATGTATAGCTATTTTCCAGAAATTGCTACCTTCCTAACAACTTACCTCACTAGTCTCAATTTAGTAGGATTTAGTTTGCCCTGTGATGATACACAAACGTACATAGACATTGGTGCAAATAACATCCACAAAAAACACGTCACAGAATATTAAGGCTGCAAGATAAAGCCCTTGAGAGTGGATATATCTTAAAATTAGCAGCACCCTAATGTATTCTAGTTAATGTATTATGGAGGTGTCTTTAATTTCTTTTCACATATTACTTTTCCCCTCAAAGCATCTGTCTCAGTAAAATACCTGTGCCCTAGGATAGAACTGACTGTGGATACTAAATGAAGATCTTGATGTCACATCTTCTGCCTCCTTTCTATAGGGATTTGTTAGAAAAGTAGTCTTTTACTATAAAATACCTGATGATCTCTGCCTATCGGCAGTGTCTTTTCTAATACATGCATGAGAGACAAAAAGAAATAAGAATCTTCAGGCTGAAACAACAGGCATTTACACTAATAAGCATTCAAATTATAGGCATCAACCTTAATTCTATCTCTATACACTTGTGGCCATGTCCATATTTACTGGGGGCTACAGAGCTGGTTATAATATAAGACTTTGCTCCTTCTGTAAGTTCTATTTGTAGGTCCCAAACACACTACTTCTGATTTTAAATTTCAGTTGTTAAATTTCAGTTAGATTTCAGATATTTTTGAAATCTATACTTTCAAGTATTTAACTTTTTTCAGAGAAATGTTGCATATTCTGGGAAAACAGGACTTAAAATTTGGATGCTATGATTACAATATGGGTACTATTTGTTTGAAGTGAGTCTGAAATAAGTCATTGTTTCTTTTAAACTGACATGTGGACCCCAAATTTTTTAAAAGTTGATTGCCTCTCCCCCCCTCAAAAATCATCCAGCAATTTGGAGATGAGTCTAAATATCTATGATTTTCTTCCAGTTCCTAAAATTAACTTATTCCTCTTCTGATGTAGACCAGAATTAAAATGGCTCTTTCTTTTTGGACTGGAGCAGCAATTTGTGAAACATCTGAAGATAAATAGTGGCTTTTATTGAAGTGTAAAGACAGTGATCATTCCCTTGTACCTGACACTGGTGAGGCTGCACTTCAAATTCATTTTTGGGCCCCTCACTACAAGAAAGACTTGGAAGTGCTGGAGTTTGTCCAGAGAAGGGCAATAGAGCTGATGAAGGGTCTGGAGCACAAGTCTGATCAGCAGCAGCTGGAGGAGCTGGTGAAAAGAAGGTTCAGAGGAGACCTTCTTGCTCTCTACAGCTATCTGAAAGGAGGTTGTAGCCAGGTGGGGGTTGGTCTCTTCTCCCAAGTGACAAGTGACAGAGCAACAGGAATCGGCCTCAAGTTGTGCCAAGAGAGGGTTAAATATTAGGAAACATTTCTTCATGGAAAGGGTTGTNATTTATGCCACAACTGGCTCAGGTGAGAGATCTTTGGCTTCTCTGCAGTTTACAAGCAACAAGGAAGCCACATTCTTACCAAATTTTAGCAAATTCTTACTATTTAACCTTGAATGCTACATCAGAAACTGTATGTAACTACAGCATTATCAGAACTTCACAAACTGTTACCAAAAAAACCCCCAGTTATTGAGACAACAAGTAAAAAAAAAGGGAGGAGAAAAAATAAAAAACTTGTGCTACGCTTACGCTCTGTCAAATCAGCTACACAGTCTCTCTAAACAACCAGTTTTCTGATATATCATCTTGGAACCATCATTAGGGTTAATGTGTTTCAGTATTTTTTATGAAAGGGCAGAAAACAGGAAAAAGTGAATTTATTTTGGAAGAAAATACAGTATGTTGAAATATTTATATTATTACCTTTTTTCTTTATTATCATTATTACTATTTATTTGACAAATAGCCATCTTAGTCGTAAATGTTCCTTGCTTTTATACATTATAGCTTCAACTTTTCTTCCTTAGTGCAATGCTTTAAAGCCAAAACTCCTAATTTCACCAAAACCTTGTCTGTAACACTATAGGTTAAGAAATTACCTTTCTTAGTAAGAAATTATCTTTCTTACACAATATCTTCACTGATGTATAGCTATTTTCCAGAAATTGCTACCTTCCCAACAACTTACCTCACTAATCTCAATTTAGTAGGATTTAGTTTGCCCTGTGATGATACACAAACGTACATAGACATTGGTGCAAATAACATCCACAAAAACCACGTCACAGAATATTAAGGTTGCAAGATAAAGCCCTTGAGAGCGGATATATCTTAAAATTAGTAGCACCCTAATGTATTCTAGTTAATGTATTATGGAGGTGTCTTTAATTTATTTTCACATATTACTTTTCCCCTCAAAGCATCTGTCTCAGTAAAATACCTGTGCCCTAGGATAGAACTGACTGTGGATACTAAATGAAGATCTTGATGTCACATCTTCTGCCTCCTTTCTATAGGGATTTGTTAGAAAAGTAGTCTTTTACTATAAAATACCTGATGATCTCTGCCTATCGGCAGTGTCTTTTCTAATACATGCATGAGAGACAAAAAGAAATAAGAATCTTCAGGCTGAAACAACAGGCATTTACACTAATAAGCATTCAAATTATAGGCATCAACCTTAATTCTATCTCTATACACTTGTGGCCATGTCCATATTTACTGGGGGCTACAGAGCTGGTTATAATATAAGACTTTGCTCCTTCTGTAAGTTCTATTTGTAGGTCCCAAACACACTACTTCTGATTTTAAATTTCAGTTGTTAAATTTCAGTTAGATATAAGATATTTTTGAAATCTATACTTTCAAGTATTTAACTTTTTTCAGAAAAATGTTGCATATTCTGGGAAAACAGGAATTAAAATTTGGATGCTATGATTACAATATGGGTACTGTTTGTTTGAAGTGAGTCTGAAATAAGTCATTGTTTCTTTTAAACTGACATGTGGACCCCAAATTTTTTAAAAGTTGATTGCCTCTCCCCCCGTCAAAAATCATCCAGCAATTTGGAGATGAACCTAAATGTCTATGATTTTCTTCCAGTTCCTAAAATTAACTTATTCCTCTTCTGATGTAGACCAGAATTAAAATGGCTCTTTCTTTTTGGACTGGAGCAGCAATTTGTGAAACATCTGAAGATAAATAGTGGCTTTTATTGAAGTGTAAAGACAGTGATCATTCCCTTGTACCTGACACTGGTGAGGCTGCACTTCAAATTCATTTTTGGGCCCCTCACTACAAGAAAGACTTGGAAGTGCTGGAGTTTGTCCAGAGAAGGGCAATAGAGCTGATGAAGGGTCTGGAGCACAAGTCTGATCAGCAGCAGCTGGGGGAGGTGGTGAAAAGAAGGTTCAGAGGAGACCTTCTTGCTCTCTACAGCTATCTGAAAGGAGGTTGTAGCCAGGTGGGGGTTGGTCTCTTCTCCCAAGTGACAAGTGACAGAGCAACAGGAATCGGCCTCAAGTTGTGCCAAGAGAGGGTTAAATATTAGGAAACATTTCTTCATGGAAAGGGTTGTCAAGCATTGGAACAGGCTGCCCAGGGAAACAGTTGTGTCACTATCCCAGAAGGTATTTGAAAGACGTGGAGATGTGGCACTGAGGTATATGGCTGAGTGGTGAGCACAGCAGTGCTGGTTTAATGTTTGGACTTGATCTTAAAAGCGTTTTCTGACTGAAATGATTCTATGATATTGAATAATCTTGCACTTCCTAGGCACTTCATCTGAGGGACTGCAAATATCACTCTCAACTAAATCCTGAAAAAGGTTGAGAATCTGAGTTTCTTAAAAAGAACCAAATCCTACAAGTAAAAACAGAGAAACAGGGAATAGAATAATATGATTTTCATAGAGGACACTGGACTACTCCTACATGACTAAATCTCTTTTTGGTGTCCACATTTAAAAAATTAATGTTAAAATATTTGACAGAGGTCAAAGAAGCAACTCAAAATGATTTGAGGCCAATATATAAAACATGCCTCAAAGTAAGAGACTTACAGTAGAATTTATCTCAACTGAAAGTTTGCTGGCTAACTCTGAGCTAGTTACTCCAGTATACTTCTGCAGGCAGTGGAAAGAAATAGGCACCTTCTGAAGGCAATTCACAAAACCCTCCATCATCATGTATTTTCAGAGGAGAAGAAATTCCTCCATGTTTAAAATGAAAAATCTCAATATTATTATTTCTCAGGTTCAATGCCATGAACACTACTAACATAGTATTGTTCATATCTAAAAAGGCAGGACTAAAAGCAAACAACGTTATCCAAATATTCAAATATCTGCTACTAACATACATTTTAATTTAATTTTTCTATTTTGTATCTTATGAAGATACAACATTTCATTTAAGTAGACTTAAAAGTTTTTAATTTAAAAAGTTAAAAGTTAAAAGGTTACTTTTATGCTTCTCTTGTGGAGGATGGGCAGCTACACATAGGCTCCCTTTGATTATTCTGGTGAAGGGATTTGCATACAATTACAGACACAATTTCACTTCCTAGCAGGAACAAACACAGGATGAAGTAAGTACTCACCATATGATTAGACTAATTTATTACATCCCACTGAGGAAAGCTATATGCCAAGAAGTAATCATAAACTCATGTTCAAAGCTCCAGTAGAATGAATATATTTAAGAATTCAAATTAAACCTCAGCTGTAGGAACTGACACTTAGTGGGAAACATGAAAATGGGAAGGGTATAATGAAAAGATAACAGGTAAAGGAATATAGACATTAAAAGTTGTGATTGGCCTGTCTGAAAACAGACCATGACAGTAAATTGTGACTAAAATCTTGGGAAGTTTTTAGAATGTTGATCTGGACTTCGGTTAGTTTTAACTGACCTTGGCATTAATGTATGAAAATGAACACAGTGACCAGTCAATAACTGCTCCATAAAAATTAAGTGCCTGTGACGTTTCATTATACAATGGCACTTGCACTCACCGTTTTGAAAGCAAATGATCTTAAGAAGTTTGTTCATTTTAGAGCTGGGTATCTTTCTTCCCCTGAACAGCTGTTTATTCACAGAAAAGCGCACTCTGGTAACATCCGAAGTCTTAATGAACAGGAATGCCCATTTCTGCCTTGGACTCACCAGAAGAAAAAATTATGAGGGTTTCAAAAAAGTGGAAACAGCACCTAATAAAACCACACATTTTTAAAATACTTCCATTTAGGGCATCTTCATGAACAGGACCAAAAGGCACAATGCGGCACCTGTAAAACTGTTACCCAGGAGAGCAGTGGTAGCAAGATACCCTTTCCCCCTCTGAGAAAGCATGGGACTGTGCATGTGTCACTGGATGCCCCTGAGTCCACTGTGTCATGATCATTAGGATTGAAAGTGTCCTGGGTGATTTACTCTAAACCTCTCCATCTGGAGCAGCCTCACAGTATAAAAACAACACTAAAATACCCACCAAGGAAAGAAAGACAGAGAAAATTACTCTGCAGCATGGTACAAAGAATATTTATCAGAGAGGTGGGAAACTTTTATTGCAATCTTTTCTTCATTAGCTAAGTAGTTTATAAAGGAATATTTGAAAAAGCTGCAGAGGATGTGGGAATTGGCTGCAAAAACTTAAGGAGATGAAAAATAAGACACAACAAAAGGATTTTCTGTATCTGAGAGGGATGAGAAGTGAGAATTCAGTAAGTGCTGAATAGATCTAAAATACTTTTGAAATCCTAGAGCATATGTCTGCCATTTTAGACTTGATTATAGGTTGAAAATAAGATAGTAAATAGGATCTGATTTCAGTTGTACTAGTGAAAAAACAGAAAAATCCCAAATTTTCACCAAATTTTTTGCGGTTTCCGCTGTTGCACTTGGTAATAAACATTTATTTCTGAAAGAGCTACAGGAGATGATAATCCATCTAAATATATAGTTATTTAATTTTTCTTACACACTTCTGCCGGACCAACACTCTCTATGCTTTTTGCTCCAAAAGCACTGTGAAAAAAACCTACCACCCACTAATACTTCTTTATATATTTTGGCTTCTGCTTCCACTGCCCTCTTCAATGTGACTGACAAGTTATTACTTAATAGAATATCTTAAACACTAGAAATTCTCTCAACTGCCTTATTTTCCTAAAGAGATAGAATGTAGATTTGAATTTTCCAGTCTGCTTAAAGCAGTGATATCCAGCCTTTTCAACCTGAGCACTGAAACATTATTCCAAAAAGATCAGTCGGCCACAATTAATACTTGAGGGCATTTTCTCTGGAAGCAGAATGGAAGGGAGCAGGCAGTACACCCAGCTTTCTTGCTGGGGATCCTTAAGGGTCTCTAGGAGACCAGGCTGCAGCAGTAAAATTGCACAGAATTCCTTAAGCACAACATGTTCAGCCCGTAATGCTAAATTATGCCTAGTGGCACCCCAAAGGAACACTCACATGGCAGCTTTATGCTGTTACTCCAGGCTGGGATGTATGTGGTACAATGTCCCAAAGCAAAAAAGACAGGGTGACCTCATTCCTCTTGCTAAAGTTACCTGCTAACTCAGGTTCCAAATCATTGAGCCAAATCTCAGGCTAATTAATTGCAAATAAACAAACATCATCATTTCAAAAACTGGACATTTGCCTATGTCTCTTATGAGAGGTTTCATAAGAGACAATTTGTACAGATATAAGCAGAAGCAGGAGTTTCCCTGCTGAGCTGTTAACACTGGAGATGATACAAGGACAAAAATCTCAATATTGACACACTGCAGGACATTTAAACCAAACAACCTTCCTGCTGTTGGAAGGACGGTGTAAATTTGCAAAGTCCTCATGTGTGGTCGTGTTGTTCATTCTCCCTCCAACGACCTCTCCCTTGGGGCCAGGCTGATTCCATGGGCTGGAGCTACTCTGAAGCACCATGTTGTGTCTTCTGTGGTTGTTTGTGAAAGACACAAAGATATTTTTCCTTAACATAACAAAGCAGACATAAAACATCAATTCATGGAAGAGTATTTTACACGATACCAATTTTACTTACATTTAGCATTCTACTGATGACTTGTGTATCACTAAATGAACACTTTTAAGAAACTTAATGGTTTAATTTAGGATGTATTTGTCCAAGAAAAACAGTTGTAATTACTTGATAGCTATTTCTTTAAGGTTTTACCTCTGTCTGAAAACGTTAAGCCTTTCACTGTTTAGCTTTCATCTCCCTGGTAGTTAAAATGAACAAGTCCTTTTCCAGTGAAAGAGTCTGGTGTTATTTAATTTTTATGATTAAAAAAGTTATTCTGATCCTGAGACAACTATCATGAAATATAAGATAGGCCTGTACAATACACCCTACAGTAAAGACTGTGGTTAAAATTTTAGGCACGTTGATAGGAATAATTGTATTTTCATACATAATGTTGTGCTCAAAGGCCTCATTGTCCCAGGTATTGTACAAAGTATGTGGGAAGAAAAAGTCTTGAAAAAGATGACTTTGGAAATCAAATAGACTCAGAGGTAGGACAAGTTGTTTATTACTACTTTTATTTTTAATTGGGTCAACAAGATATTTCAAAAGCACTTTTCATACTTCTCAGTCTGAAAATAAAATAACTTGCTTCTGCACAGATATCCAGTAATTAATTTTAAAATAGCATGATCAAAAATTATACAAATATAAATTAGACATACATTTGAATACCTATATACTTTTATTTATACTAATATTTGTTTCTTTTGAAATATGCTTAGGAGTAAATTATTTAGATAATTCACTTGGCATTTTCCTTTCTGTCATTTTTTTTAAGCATAACATAAGTTAGTACACGGTCTATATTCTAACTCAAATCTTCTCAGAATAATAACTGGAGAATAATACTGGAGAGGGTGCTAGGATTTCTTATAAAAGGCAGGAAAAATCCTGTTGCATAACTCATAAAATATTCTTATTGACTTTAGTTGGAACCACTCATGGGAGAAGAAGCTGGTCCAATATTTGAAATCTGATGTAATTAAAAGTTCAGAGCATTTAATTCCAAACCTCATTTAATACATTCACTGAATTTTAACTGTACAACAACTAATTCTGTGCCAGGTGAAAATTTAATTGACAAAAAGAAGTTAAAGCTAGAAAAGAATCAGATATAAAAATGAGATCTGAGTATGCAAGCAACAACGTTACAGCTGAAAGGAAGGTAGGCAGGAAGGGAATACTTCTTTTTAGGACTAGAACTAAACACTAAAATTGCTGTCCTGCCCCAAAGAATATTAAATGTTATAGGTGAATTTGGGTAATAAACATCACAAATCACAGTCTGGACTGGAACTCATGTTTTGTCCTTATGTTAAATCTTGTCTTGATAAATGTTTTTCCAAGAAATAGCTTTTTCACTTTTTCACCTGTTCTGTGCAACATTCTGTAATGTATCTTTCATATACATGCAGTTTCACAACTTCAGGGTGGTCACAATATATATGGCATAGTTTTGGCACATCAAAGTATGGTTTAAAAAGCTACTGAATATGTCTGATGATCATTTAAAAAAGACATGAGGTGACAGATTTTGATTTTTAAATGACATGCCTTATTTGCAAACTGAACACTTAAAACATGGTCTAGCATGTCTACCATAGATAAGCATAGGTTTTCCTCTTTAGAATTCATGACATTTTTAACAGTTCATTGTCAGTGTGCCAGTATGTCAATGTTAGCTATTTTATGGCTGAGGAGAACTAGGAGGCTGAAGTGTATGAACTGTAATAGCAAAAGCACTTTTCCTCCCTGAAAGCAAGTCAGTCACTTAATATCCAAGACAGTTAATAGGTGGCTAGAAAAGAAACTTAAAAAAACCCAACCTACCTAATGTTAACAAACACTACAAAATATTTACCAGGGAGATAACTTGCAGCAAACTGATTTTGTCCAAGTCAGTTTGAAAAGCAATTTCCATTGTTTGGTACTTGCTCCATGCACATTTCAGGCTTACACGCCAACTGAAAGCCATGAGGAACTGAACTTGTGGTCTTGTGCTACTCAAAACTGGTACCAGAAAAGGTCTTTATGTTGCAACACAGTAATATTCAAATCTCAAACCTACACTGTTTTAAAATAATTCTTCATATCTGTTACACTCTGTCTTCGGCACTCCACAGGTTTTCTACCCTGCAGATTTATTACAATAGAAGTTTTACAATTCAGCTACAGATATTCTGACTTGATGCATCTAAGATATATAACTAAAATGGGGCAAAATACCCAACTTCCCTATATTAAGAAGACCTGTGCCGATGCCTATGTCATCCCTGGGCATTTCCATCTATGCCCTGGTAAGATTCCTGAGAATCTGCTTTTGTACAGTAAGCCTAACAGCAGCAGACATGTCCAAACAATAGTTCTTATAAATGTCACAGGCCAAATTCCGAAATAATACAACTTGCAGTACAAACTGCCTGTATGGGATAAACTCACAAAGTGTGACTCATAAAGAATGAACTTAGAGAGTACTGTCAATCACTTGGGATTCCCGAATACACTTAAACATTAAATTTTATACTAGATTGGCACTCTGTGAGTCTGCAAAATGTCTGGATTTGCTAACAAAGTGGAAAAGAAAATTTAGCAGGAAACAAAAACAAAGACTTAATCCACAAATGTTAATGTATTGACACCAAAAGGGAAAAATTAATTGGAAAGTGCCCAACAGCTTGGGAAATAACTCAGCATTCTATTTTTGTGCAACAGCATTAAAGACAAAAATCACATCCAGTCACTTCTTCCTCATTTTTTAGAAAACAGAGTGCTACACTAGTGTTTTGCTGCTCCAAGGCTGAGATTAAGAATTAGCTAAGGACTGAAGTAATCAAGTTCAAAGATAGTGATGATGATCATATAAAAACTGTGACTGTTCCCCATTATGTGGCACAGGTATACTATCTTGAGTTAAAACCTCCTCCAATTCTCTGGAGTGTTCATTATTGTTATCCTTGCCCACACTCAAATATGCTGAATTAGGAAAAGGGAATTAAACTTTTCTACGCTGTTTAGTCCCACCTAATTTCTAACGATTCAATACAGAATTTCATCTGGTGCTTTTGCTTGCAATCTGATGCTTTTTCTTGCAATCTGATAAATACAGATGGCTTGCTCCTGGCCTTAGTAAGCAGCTGTGCCTAATCCTGTATGAAACGTCTTTGTCATATCCCCACAAGTAAAACTTTGTACCCACTCAGTATCCCAGTAGGATATGGATCCTGTGCACACTATGGATGAAAAAAATTAACTTAAAATCAGATTTTTTTTTTTACACATAGTCCCAATGAAACCCAAAGTGCTTCCAATAATCTGCTGGGAGTATTCAGTCCATTATATGGCGATACAGGCAAAATACACAGTCAGCAAGACAGAAAATGCTTTTTAAAGGGCTTTTGCCAATTAACAGTTCAATCTTCCTTTTATTCAAGAGGGTGGTTCATTTGACAGGTCCAAATCTCAGTCTGGGTTTTTTTGACAAGTAGAACATAACACCCCAGAGGAACAGCAAGAGAAAAAAAGTCTTCCTGAAAATATTGGTTAGGTATTGGGCATGTGATGAAATCCAAAAGGAAATTAATTTATTTCCTAAAAGCCCTGTCAAAGACAGGTGTAGCTAACAAAGGAGAGGAGTTACTTGACCCGAATAGTCAGAAGAACTCTACTCCAGACGGTGAGACACAATAAAATCCTGCCACTTCTTGTTTTTTATCTTCTCAGCAGCCTGCTCTTTCTTTTATGTTAGTGGTCTTTCCAGACAGGCAATATTACTGACCCCCAGTTTACAAAACTAAATCCTAAATGTTCGTGGAGAATTGGAACAGGATCACTTTCTATTTATTGTGGAGTCTTCTTGGATTATTCAGATAATGTTGATTTTTCCTAACGGCAGTGACATTTGGAAAAGACAATACAAAGCCTAGGACTGGGGGAAAAAAGTTTACAGCACGTAAAACAGCAGAAGTTCTTATTTTGTACTATCAGCACTATGAAGCACATGATATTAGAACAAAACATATTTCCTTTTTCAAACACTAGAAGTAAAATTCATCCTGTGACAAAACATCTGCACAAAATATAACCGTAAGACAAGAATTATCACTTTACCTTTTAAAAGTATGTCAGTCTTTCCTACACAAAACTCATGTGATGACGGTTCCACAACCTTCTTTCACTTTTGCTTAATAATTTCCTTATTTCCAATATAGATTTGCTTTTTTTTTTTTGCCATTTCTACATTGCTTCACTCAACACTGTCCTTTAGCTTAAAAAGTTTTACTTCTTCGATCACTTTTATTCTCCTAATATATCTATGAAAAACAATAAATTTTTCATTTACAGAAGAGCCTCTTCCCTCCTATGACACGAGCTGTGCATAGTGAAGATCATCTTAGCAAGTATTCTCGGAATCCTTTTCTTGAGAGAAGCCACAAGAATTGCCATGGTTAGAAGTCTTCTGCACCTTATGTAGATTTCAGTTTTTCATGTAACCCATGCTCCAAATAATAATAAAACCCCCTTTATTTATCATAATTAGCATTATGCACATGAACATCAACAATCTTCTTTTCATAGCAAAAACTGCTTATTTCTTGTAAGTTTGGATAGAAATACAAAACCATTAAAAAGTGTTAGGAAATGCACAAGCTATTTAACATAAATGAGCGTGAAATCTCAGGAGATAATCGTATCCTACAGCACCTTGAAGAGTGGTAGCCAACTAAATTCAGTTCTCCAGAGGTACGATAATCTAATTTCCCTGACACTTGTCTCAGGGCTGTTTGAAAAATCTTTAATATGTAAAAAAACCCTTACACTTAAGAAAAAGACAGATGAAATATGGAGCTCAGAGAGAAGAACAGTAGTTTCCAACAAATCAAAGAAAACCGTAAGTTACAAACAGCAATCTGCCACTCTTTAGAATGTTTACTAATAATGACATTTAGACAGCATTTTTGGTAGGGGTTAGGGAAAGGTGTGAGTCATGCATGAGAAATACTTTCACATGCCTGTCAGATCTTCAATATTGCTTTTTAAGAAACCATTATGATATCTACTGTAAACACTAGAGATGAAGAAAGACAATTTTTTTTCTCCTCTTAGCAATGCATACAGACTTGAATGTGGTAAGATTTTATACAGGTTCAAAATAAACCTTGTTGGCAAATAAATTATTCCTCCATTAATGTTTTGTGGAAGAACAACAAAAGGCATGAAAAGGAGAGTAAGGTGTATAAACAATTATTAAAGAGACTTCAAAATGAAAACGTGGACATTCGTAAATTAAGAGATTAAAACACAGGAAAATATTTTAATGGGCTTAATACAAACTATTCCAGTCAGAAATTTCTAACAGTTCTCTGAGGAAGAAGAGGAGTGAAAACAGTAACACTTACAGTACACAATCTCATAACCAGTACTTAATATGTCCCTTTCTCTGTCTCCCAAATTCTAAATGCTCAAAAAGTTAAAAATTATGTGGAATTCTCTAAGGCCTTTGAAACCACCCCCCACAACATTCTTATTTCTAAACTTGAGAGATATGGATTTGATGCATCAGCTGTTAGAAGAATGCGGAATTGGCTGGACGGCTGCACTGCACAAAGATTTACTGTCAATTGCTTAATGTCTAAATGGAAACCAGTAATGTGCAGTGTTCCTCAAGGGTTCGTGTAGGGACCAGTAATATTTAACATATTCACTAGTGACACAGGCAATGTGTACATGCTCAGCAAGTCTGTATATGATACCAAGCTGAGTGGTCCAGTTGATATGACAGATGCACAGGATGCTCCCCAGAGGGGCCTTGACAGGCTTGAGAAGTTGGCCCATGTAAAACTCACAAAGCTCAACAAGGTCGAGTGCATAGTCCTGCACCTGGGTCAGGGCAATCTGCTCCTCAAAACAGATTGAGGGATTAATGGACTGAGAGCAGTCCTGCTGAGAAGGACTTGGGAGTAGTGGTGGAGGAAAAACTGGATGCGAGCTGTCAATGTGCATTTGCAGCCCAAAAAGCCAGCCATATCACAGGCCACATCAAAAGAAGCATGGCCAGTGGGTTGAGGGAGGTGATTTTACCCTTCTCTTCTCTCTGCTCTCCTGAGACCTCATCTGGAGTATATGTCCCATTCTGGGGACCCCAGCACAAGAAAGACATGGACCTATTGGAAAAGGTCTAGAGGAGTCCCACAAAAATGGTCAAAGAGCTAGAACAGAGTCAGAGCCTAGACAAGGAAAGACTCTGGGTAGACCTTATTGCAGCCTTTTAATATATAAAGGGGGCTTCTAAGAAAGATGCAATGAGACCTTTTGCAAGGCCCCGTAGTGGCAGGACAAAGGACAAAGGGCAGTTTTCAATAGAAAGAGGGTAGATTTAGATTGGATATGGGAAAGAAATTCTTTACAATGAAGCTGGTGAGGCACTGGAAAAGATTTCCCAGAGAAGTTGTGGATGCCCCATCACTGGAATTGTTCAAGATCAGGTTGGATGGGGCTTTGAGCAACCTGGTCTAGCGGAAGAGGTCTCTACCCATGACAGGGAGGTAGGTTGGACTAGATGATCTTTAGAGGTTCTTTCCAACACAAACCATGCTTCAATTCTATAACTGGGTGAAAATATAAGTGTTTAAACTATAGGTAGCAAGATCCACTAGGAAACAAGTAATATTTATTTATCAAAAGGACCTCTGACAATGTAAAGACCAGAATCAGAAAATATCAGAAAAATCCTACAGAAAACAGTGAGAATTATGCATCTGCTTTTGCAGACATACTCTTTCCTGTTGAACGTGCTGCTGAGGGATGGGCTGAGCATCAGTCAGCAGGTGGTAAGCAATTGTATTGTGCATAACTTGTTTCCCTTGGGTTTCATTCCTCCTCTCTCTTCTTGCATTACTATTATTGTTAATATCATCAGTATTATTTGATCTTGGTTTGTTTCAAGTAATAAACTGTACTTATCTCAACCAACAAGATTTACTTTTTCTTTCCGATTTTCATCCCCATTGATAGGTGGGGTGGTAGGTAGTGAGTGAGTGGCTGCATTGTACTTAGTTACTGGCTCAGGTTAAACCACAACAATCCCCAAGGCACACCACCAACCACCAATACTTTGTTGGAAATTGGGTTTTGTACAGATAATCACAACCCTTTCAGCATAATGATGCAGCCAAAGGTACATCCACCTTATCACTCATGCATCCAAAGTGTATCTCAGATATTGATAGCATAGGAGATAACATCAAAAGCCTAGTTAAGATCCAACTAAACCCAGCTACTCACAACATCTGTTCTTGATTTTGTCAGTGGAGCCAATATTTTGATCACAGAAAGCCATCAAACTGCTCAGGTACAGTCTTACCCTGGTGAATCCATGATGGTCATTCTAAGTCACCTCCTTGTCTTTCATATATGAAGAAATGAATTTGCTACATAACCCTCTAGAAGTCTGAACTGAAGATGAGCCTCTAATTCCCCAAATCCTCGTTCTTCCCCTGCTTGAAGATGGACAAGTTTTCCTTTTCCCAGTCATCATGAATCACTCTTGAACAAGATCTTTCAAAGACCATAGAGAACAGACTTTAAATGATGTCAGCTGGTTCCCTCAGCACCCTTGGATAGATTCCATCTGGTACTACAGGATCTGTATAAAAACAATTGGCTTAAAAGGTCTCTGATACAGTCCTTCTTCACTCCAATCCTGCCATGAAGCTCAGTGATTTAGAAGACCTGAGGGCAGATCTTCCCACTGAAAATCAAGATAAAAAAAGCAATGACATTTTTGTGTCCTTGGCCACTACTTTCACTGCTCACCAAGCACTGGACTCACAAGGGTTTTTTCCCTCCTTCTTCTGCCAATAAACTTTCAGATGCTCTTCACACCTGTTTGCTGACTTTCATTTTACTCCACAGTTCCATGCTTGAGCCATGTTTTCATAATCCTTCAGAGAGTATGTCCCTATTTCCATCTTCAGTGGACCTCCTTTTTGCCTTGGAGCTCTACCAGGAGTTCCCCATTCACTCCTGGTGACTTTTTGCCATGCTTGCTTGACTTGCTGCATATCAGACTGGACAGTCTTGGTGCTTTGAAGAAACTGCCCTGGAAGGTCAACTGGCTTCCTGGTGCCCTTCCACTGCAGGGTAGAAATCTGTTGGATCATGCCAAGAAGATCTCTAAATGAGCTGCTTGTCTTAAGACCAGGGCTCTGACTCTTCTATTCGTTTCACTTACTTGTCTGTGTTTATCTTCAGAATCAGACAGTTGCTGCTTATGAGGTTGCCATTGCCTTGTACATCTCCAGCCTTGCTCTTCCTTGCTTATAACTGCAGGTGCAACAAGTCTACCCTAGTTATTACCTTCGTGAAATCATCTGGATGCAGTTTAGAAATCTCCTACACTGCTTGCACTCTGCCTTACTGCATTTTGACCACATATCAGGGCAGCTGAAGTCCCCTATAGATACCAGAGCCTGCAGTTTTGACGCTCCCTTCAGCTGCCTAAAGGTTTCCTCTGCTTTCATGCCCTGACTTGCCACCATTTAGCGGAGGTACCATCACACCTGCTCATCTGTTCTCTGCTCCTGACACCCATGCTCTGGGCCAGCTTGTCCCATAAGGAACTTCCTGCACACTGCAGCCACCCCTTTGCACAGAGTACAGCTCCTGCTCCTGTCCATCTCCTCCATATCCTGTAACACTCCCACCCTTCTGGTCATCCCACTGCTTGCTGTAATGCCACATAATGTCCTGGCTTGTTGGCTGTACAGGGACACCTAATCCCACTTGATTGTTCCCTACACTCTCTGAATTCAGGTACAGACAACTGGGATGGGACTACAGTGACAATTTTTTCACCAGCTGAGAGCATGAGAGCCCCTCCCACTATTCAAGTTCCCCTGGTGCTTTCTCATGGCCTCTAAATCCCCACTGGGTCAAGCCCCCTGGCCTTATTCTAAATAAAAAGATATGCAAATAATTTTGATTTTCATGCCTAAATGCAACAGTTCAGACTAGGAATCAAATTAAGTTTTATGTTATCACAACACAAATGTGCCTCAAATTGTTACCATTACTCCTTATTATCTTTCTCCTCCTTCCTCTACTTAAGCTGAGCTGACTTAGCTTACATTTTGGAAGTCAATTCTTAGAGTAAAGCAAGGCCTCATAAGCAAATTTTAGGCTATTACATTCCTTTATTTATTTACTTATTTAGACTATTACTATTTCTATTACAAAGGAAATTCTGACACAATATTAACTGATGTAGTATAAACAACAAATAGTCATGGTATCTTGAAGCATCATTGTTAGGGAAACCATATTTGTGTTGGTTTCCATTCATTGTCCACTTTAGATCCTTATCAGAAATATATTATTTTGCAACATTTCTTTGAGTATAATCCCTGTATATGGGATAAAGCAGAAAACCTGAATACTTGTCTGATTTGACTAGATTTTTTTCCCATATGAAAAGACTAATAATAGGGTGAAATTCAAAGTGTCAAAAAAAATGCTATGCATGTTCTATCTTCTCTCTTTATTTCCCCATTAATTTCTTTCTTTTAATTTCTAGGCATTAAAAGTGGTATAAAATGATCAGCAGTCAATGCAATATGTCTCTAGTCTTGCATTAGCTCACACAGGAGGCCTGATAAATTGGCTATGATTTCAGAACTTTATATAGCTCTCATTACCTTTTTCTGAAACAAAAGAGGTTTAGAAAAGCAACATCCATCCTCTTGCATATTGTACTCTAAATGTAATATAAACCAGTTATATTAGATCTTACCTATATAATTAGTGGAACAAAGATCTTAATAGAACAATTTAATACAGGCGCTTCACACATTAAGCCAGTGTTATGCCCCTTTTACTCTCAAGAAATGGCTAAATTCTAAAAACAACCCACATATTTCCTATAAAAATAAAGCGGCAATGTGGCTACAGTGGGAGGAAAAAAAAAGTAATTGTGTTTGGCTTTGGAAATCAGCCTTTATTTTATAAGCTTATAAATATGCATATACCCTTAATGCACATTAGTGATCATTCTTTCCTCCCAATCAGAACTTGAATTTGTACCAATACTATATCCATTTACCTTTACATTTACTACTTCAATCTCCTTTCTCTCTAAGCTTTCTGAATCCATCCCTTTAAGTATATTTGTCTGCCCGGTCCCTCTCAGATCATCTACCTTCCCACCTATCCATCTGTATTAGTTAAAGTTTCTGCTTAGGCATTTAAATTTGCACTCTGTCCCTACTTTCCTATATAGCCATACATATCAAATGTATAACCCATGCATTTGCTAGTCTAGCCTGTGTTTTTGACAGACTAAACTTGTTCTCTGCCTTTCTACTCTGTCCTCATGAGCTTAGGACCAACATGAATGCTTTTCTTTCTTGAACTGTCTATTTAATTTCTTAGATAGTGTGACAGCCTAAACACCACCTCTTATTTATAAGGCAGGCTCCTAACCTAAATATCAGAACACTAATAATTTATCATATTAAACATTCTAACATACAATCTTATCTTTGCAGTTTAAATTTCTTAAAATTTGCATATTGTATCCAGCCTGCAGTGCAAACTCACCATATTTCAACATTATTTAATTAATTTCTGACAGACATAATTTTCCCCCCCTCATATCCTTCCATAATATTACTCAATTTCTCTTGGCTCACTGCTGTGGTGACAATGTCCCTTTCTCTGTATTCCTTTTACCCTGCTCTTCTTTCCTTATTGCATCTAATTTAAATATTTCTCCCCACTTTCAAGGCCCTTTCTGACCAGCTCCACCATATTGTCATTTAGTTTAGACACTAACTCATGTCCACTGACTAGATTTTCCAGCATTCAACTTTCTCCTTTGCAGCTCTGTAGGCTGAGCAGATTCCCTGTGAGCATTTGCTTAGTCACCTCATTATCCTCCCTCAATTACCGCTTTTCCATAACACCTGTAAGAAGGCTGAGCAATGAGCAGACTGCCATGATGTTAAGAATACTTTTCATGACTCCCTATATGACTGAATTCTCCATCTTTTGCCCTCTTTTTGCTGTCCTGCTTAGGATGTAGATATAATCACTTTAGGTAATGGTGATGTCTTTCTTCTGTACTTCTATGTGTAAGTAATTCACTACAGTTCTCAAGTGCTGTAATGATACCAACAAGTAATACTCAAATGAACGTACTACTTCCACTTTGTTGGTACAGTTTGCCTTTGGGTTGTTTTATTTTAATCCTGTTCTAAAATTGTCATGCTATTAATCCATTAAGGTTGTTGAGGAAGACCCATTTTTGGATTGCTTCTTGAGCAGTCAGGAAACCTGCATGCAATATGACAAAAATGGTAATTTTGTTCTGGAAACTGTGGATCGAGAAGCCCAAAAAGCAATCTCCCAATCAAAGCATAACATGAAGTGTAGGCATAACCCACATTGTCTTGACTCATTTCTTATTATGTTTAATGAATCACTTGTCAGCTAGCTATGTGAACCAATGAGTCTACATGTGAAAAGTTGAAATCTTAAAACCAAAGGTTTTGAATAATACTAGCTGAAACAATCACTTGGATATTTTGTTAGCAGCTATTCCATCCTACTGGAGGCAAAAAATAGTCTTGAGTATGTCACACTCCCACATGAATTCCTTTCAGCAAATCTGCCATTTGTAAGTGAACACATTTTGGGGATTGAACGCATTTCTACAGAGTAAAAAAGCCAGAGCACTGTGCAAGGGTTCCAGTCAGCAGGGTACCTGGGCCTTGTTACCACCTTCTTCAGTTTTGCCAGGACTCTCTTGGACATCTCTGCAGCCATATGAAGCTAAAAGAAACCAAGGTCTATGCCAGAGTACACCAAAAATCAGAAGGAAAGGTTGGAAAAGGAAAGAAAATGAGAAATAAACCCATTCTTGTTCATTTGCTAATGCATAGAACCAGTGAATGGGTTTATCACTTAACAATGGTGATTTAGTATTATCAGTATTTTTACTTTTTGTAAGTGCAAGAGAAGGCAGAAAGCCAAATAATGACTGCAAGAAAAACAAAGCAGAATGCCTCTATGTTCTCCTCTCTCTCTATTTTTTCATGTCATTTATGGAATATATTTCATAAGAGGAGGTAGAAGGCTATGGAGCAAGTTGCCTTTCCCATGCTTTGGAAAATTATACTTGACAGATAATGAAGTGAAATCATCCACATTTGATGGTTTTGGCCTTTTACATGTAGCTGACATCCGTTATTATTTTTGGGTGGTTTAAAAATAAGAATATGAACACTTGCAGCATAATGAATAGTTCAAAAAAGCAAAAAAGGTGTCAGTTTATATGATAAGCTGGCTTCTGTCTGCTCCACTGGCTTCTGCCTGCTCCAAGGATGTGACTGATGGCATATAAACTTTATTCTCTCCATAAACAAAAAGTCATTGGCCATGTGATTTAACAAATCACAAAACAGACTAAATGAGGAAAACCCCCTCTATTTTATATTAATTATCACTTCTTTCATAACCTTCAGATTCCTTTTTCATAGCCTTCAATAGCTACTGTATCTCCACATCTCAAAAATGTACTTTATTGCGCATGTTTTTGCAACAGAGACCAGACACTAACTCCATACTACAGGTAAAGAACTTGGCCTTATTCACTTCATGTAATATCAACCTTAATACATAGCTAGATACCAAGGCCTGATCCTTCATGGGTACCTAGAGATGATATACTTCAATGATCCAAGGGTAGGTATAATGTAGAATCATAGAACACTTGTATGTCACTAATGTAACATCATTCTGTTTTCAAAACATTATAAAGTTACTAATAAATAGAAATAATGAATACAAAATGATAAATAAACTCTGCAGTGTTATTATTGAGCTGTACAGGACAAATTATGTTACTTTTATTCCTGAAGACTATGAAGGCTTCCATTGACTGCTCACAAATATATCCCTCTCTATGGAATAGGGATAATTTGACTACTGCTAAAAAATATTGAAGTTCTCTATAAACAATTTTACCAACATTTTTCCCATTTATGCTTTTTTGATTATTTTTTCTAAATCCATGAGAAACTTCTTGCTTTCTGATTTTTAAAATTTTCTTAAGATCTTAATTAATTTTGCTACTTTTTAAACACTTAATAATATTTATCTGATTCTGATGGTGCAGCATCATCATTTGCATTTCCAAAGTACTTGTGAGTTATTGTTCTAGACTAGACTGACATACTTCAGCATGCATGTGAGGTAGCCTATTTCCAAAAAAGAGTCAGAATGATATTATTACTTCTCAGTCTTCCTCCCTTTCAGTTTTTAACTTTGTCCTGGCACAAGGACTCAAAATCTGATCTAGAACAAATATATCTATTTTAAAATTGTAGCCTGGCTGTTGTTGACAACATATTGTTGAATAAATGTAGTTGTTTTTCCTTTCCCTCTAGTGCTTTCTTCCTGAGTTCACAGAATTGTCAGTCTTTACATACAACAGCTTCACACAAGCAGTGACAAGAAGAGACTTCGGTGACTACAAGTGCTTCTGCTTCTCTTTATACTATCTCGTCATATGTGCATTTTTGCAAAGTCACAATACAAATGCATCCAAATCAGCACCAGTTCAGGGATCAGCTTCTGACATAATTACGTAGCATCTTTCAGGACTGTACACTATTATTTATCTAATTATCCTGCCTTCTTTCCTTACTTTGCTCTGATTCTCCCTGCCAACCCCTCCTCACCCCTCCTCCCCAAAATCAGGACCCACAACACTCTTCCATATACAGCACATTGGAAAAATTTATGGTGTGACCATACAAAACATGGAAAATCTAAATTAACAACATGCAGTAATTCTAAATCACATGTAAGGTGGGTGTGAGATAAAAATTACGTACAATAAAGCATTACTGAGAAATGGTAAGTTCTGCATACACCCAGCAAAAAGAAATTACAATCTGTGAGAAACAATAACTTCAAATTTTCTGGCATACAGACATTTACAATTGTCTGATGTTGGATGTTCTGCATAAATATATTTATGGTTCAGAGGAGTTGTATTAAGATCAAAAATGTTCATTCTGCATAGCAATTCCTTCAGGAACAAAGACAGTAAGAGGTATTTCTGTTGGAGTTTATAAAAACATTAAATTCAGTTATGAAAGCTTATGCTGTATAAGAGATGCTCAGCTTTTCAAAGAAAAGAAATAAAGAGCTGTCTCTGTTGGAGGAAAGTTAAAATGATACAAGCAACCTATCAGGAACAATTATGCTGATTCATGTTGTGAACACCACTACAATGTATGCCCACCAGAAAATGTAGAAGTATGACATTTAATGCATCAAATTTAGTTTTGTCATTGCCTTATCTACGGGGCTTTGCACATATCTCCCAGGAGAGAAAAACATCCAGTTAAACCCCTTCCAAAAATACCCCTCATTTGTAACTTGAAAACGAAATTTCAGTTAAAGAAAGAATTCTTTCAGAATTTTCTTTTCAGCATTTCTCTACACTCTGCTAAGACAGAGACAGAGTGCACTGCAGTTCCATAAAAGCAGCCATTGTGCCACCTTATCTAATAACAGCTACATGAAAAGAAGCTTTGAAATTTATTTAGATCACATAGTCAGCATGATCCCTGAATAAGGAAAACGTGTAATTGCATAGCTCAGGGGCAGATTCGGGTGTGCATGGCGACCCAGAAACTCATATTTCAGTCCCCTGCTTCCTCCTTGCAGTGGGAGCAGCCGGAGCCAGGCATGCACCAGGTGTACTGAGATGCCCTCCTGACATTCCAGCTGCTGTGAGGAGAGTGCTGTGGGTCAGAGGCACAGTGCTCTCTTATGTCTGCCTTCTTTATACTTCCTCCATTAGCTCACATAGGTGCAGCAGACCAGGGAAACAAACCTCATCTACAAAGGCAGTGAAGCAAAAAAATTTAGCCCTTAGCATTGTGCGTTTGCATATCTAAGAAGAAGGGGGACAATTCCATGCCATTAGATTATCCCTACTCCTTGTGTGACCAATTCTTCACGTGCTACCCATGGAAGCCAGGAACAATTTCAATCCTGACACTCACTGGTTTTTCAAGAACTCTTACTGCATTGAGTGTCTCAGAAAAGAATGGGCTGAGGTGGAGGAGAGATGATAATCTACAGAATACATAGTGGAGCACTGTCACAGGTTGTTTTTTCACCTGCTAAGAGGGCGTATAACCAGCAAAGTATAACCTACAGAGCGCATTTTCTGTCTCTCCAGTTAGTCTTACCTCAAGGCAGAGAAAAAAAATCTTCTTATTATGATATTATACTACTGACACTATAATTAAAACTGAAAAAGGCTATTACTGCTGGGACTCCAAAAAAGGTTCTTCACTCTTTTTGAATATCTATCCAAAATGAAGTATCAGAAAGGTACTAACTCTTTGGGGAACAACTGCTTCACCTACCTGAGGCCAAATGTATTGGTCAAAGCCTTTCCCAGCTTAAAAAGTTCCATTCAAATTGAGATAACTACATTCTTCATAGCCCTTACACAAGACAGAAGGCAAAAAACAGGAAGGGAAGGCTAACAGAGATCTTACTGGTCTCTCCAGCTGCATAATGGGGAAGTATAAAGGAGATGGAGCCAGACTCTTCCAGTGGTGCACAGTAAAAGGAGGAGAGGCCCAACAGATTCAAGTTCCAAAACCAAAGTTTGCAATTCTCATAATGAAGGTGTTCGAAAGAGGAAATTTATCCAAGAAGATCCAGTATCTTTATCCTTGAAGATACTAAAAACTGATTGGAGATACTAAAAAACTCATTAGAGAATGGTTTGAGCAACCTAAGACTGCAATTGGTCCATATATTTGGGTGGGAGATTGGTCATGTGACATCCAGAGGTCCCTTCCAACACAAATTATTATGTGTATCTGTGACTTTAGCAGGGCTATTGGTCTGGTTTCCTATTGACTCAGATGTGTGTTTCAGCATTGTGCTGCCCTTGAAACCTACTCTTTGGCCCTTCCCCTCAGATCACGGCAGTTATGCCTCTGGGACTCCAGACTACAGCTTCCCTATGGGGTTTGGGTCATCTGTCTTCACAAAAGCCATCTAAACATGGACAGACCGTTATTTATCATTGTTGAGATTATCCCCTATATGTACAGTCTAAAATCCGGCTTTAGTGAAAGTTTCTGAGCAAATAGAAATCCCTTGGAGAAAATTACCGCTACATTATTTATTTTACTTAAATTTATGTTCTGTGCCTGGTAAGCCATGCATTTGTTCAATATGTATGACTGACAAAACATATTTAACTAGAAGCACTCTTGGCTATGTGCAAAAATCAGAAAATGTTGCCCCATGTATGACAGAATGCCCAGGTGATGAACACAGTCAACTGACTCATTTTTATAACCCCTCAGTTCTCATTGAGTCAGACTGATGGGAATGGTAAAGCATGCTGCATTTCTTCATCTTTTATGTGCTGTCTGTCAGAAACATGCTGCTTTACAAAACAACATAATCTCTCCCCCTCTTTTCATCTGTGGTCCCATTTTTAAAACTGCATCAAATCTAACAAAGTAAGAAACTCATATACAGACAGAATATGCAAATGTAATCCAAGGTGAACAAACAACCCAAGATTTAGCAGGGGTGTTGATCAAAACTGCAGAAGCTACGGTATTCTTTCAATGAAGAAGACACAAGTTTCTTTTGTATACTAACTGAAGGCTTAAAAGGAATTTACTTCTAATAGCAAATAAACAGGGCTTTTTGTTCATACATTTTTGCTTTTTTTCAGTTTAGCAGACAAATTAAGCCTTCAAAGGGGATACTCCAGTATCTCCTTTTAAAACTACAGCTGAGGCAGAGCCTTCTCAAGTTAAAAATCAGCCAGAAGCAAAACTGCATTTCCTTTAACTTAGATACAGGTTCTTTGATTAACTCTCACAATGTAATTTGTACGTGAGCATGTTCTCAAATTAATGCCTGTTTCTAGCCAAGGAGGTAAAAAATTAATAGGAATATATCATAGCATCAGCTTTCTAATTAATATTCTTCCACTCATTAACAATAAACAGCATTTTTTTTTGCAGGTTCTTGATGTGAATTACTGCTTGGGTTATTCTGATTATTTATCCTTGCATTACTTATTCTTAGGATGTTGATAAAAAGCACTTTGTTGTGACATTAAAAATCTGCAAATATACCTATATTACATGAAAAAAGAGTTCCAGAGTGCAGACCTTGGTCTGTTCAGGAGCCTGGATGACAGAGTCCCTAGGGAAGGAGTCCTGAAGGGCAAAGGAGTCCGGGAAGGCTGGACATTCTTCAAGAAGGAAATCTTAAGGGCACAGGAGCAGGTCATCCAAATGTGCTGAAAGATGAGCTCGTGGGGAAGACCAGCCTGGCTGAGCAGAGACATTTGGCTGGAACTCAGGGTAAAAAGGAGAGTTTATGACCTTCAGAAGAAGGGGTAGGTAACTGAGAAGGACTACAAGGATGGTGTGAGGTTATGCAAGGAGAAAATTAGACGGGCCAAGGTCCAACTAGAACTTAACGTGGCTACTGCTGCAAAAGACAATAAAAAATGTTTCTGTAAATGCATTAGCAACAAAAAGAGGGCTAAGGAGAATGTTCATCTTTTATTGGATAGAGGGGAAAACACAGCAAAAGGGAAAACAAAGGTTGAAGAAAAGGCTGAGGTACTTAATGCCGTCTTTGTCTCAGTTTCTATTAGTTTTTATTAGAATCAGTTGTTCTCCAGGAATCCATTTCCCAAGCTGGAAGACAGGGATGGGGAGCGAAGTCCTCATAATACAAGGGGAAATGGTCAGCGGCCTGCCAGACCACACAGACACACAGAAGTCTATGGGGTGAGATGGGATGCTCCCAAAGGTACTGAGAGAGCTGGTGTAAGAGCTCACTGAGCCACTTTCCATCATTTACCAGCAGTCCTGGCTAACTGCAGAGGTCCCAGGTGACTGGAGGTAGAGCACTGCTCCCATTATCTTCTGCTCTATGCAAGCCAGCCCACTTGCTCCCAACACAATGGGCCCTAACTCGGAGAGCAGCCCAGCACCAATATCCTGCTGCTGACAATTGTTTAGCAACTTTTTGAGCAAGAAATGAACCTGAGCCATGAAACAAATACCAATATGTACACAATTTACACAGTAATAAGCATGATTTTTCCATTACTAAGAAATGATCAAAGGCTTTTTATTGCCCTAACAGTGTAGGCATCTGGACTTGCCTAGACTTGGCCCGAGACAGTTTTAGCTTGTTTCAGACAATATTTAGCAGTCAGTTGACTACTGTCTAAATACATGTTAGCTTCAGTTCAGCTGTGCATAGCTGCATGGTACAGCACCTATTCCTAACTAATAGATAGTGATAACACAGTGCTTCAGCATAGTGTGAACTGTCCATGAGTTAGAATAAAAGTGTAATGTAGAGAAGTACAGGTAGAGGTGAAGTGCAGATGCCCAACACTGCAATCACAAATCAAGTGGTCAGTCGCTGGTCACTTAGTCAGGTGAAATGGTTGTCAAGAATAATAAAAAGAACAGAAAAAATAGATAAGACAGAATTGGAAACCAATGAAGAAACACCAAGTGAGACAATCTGTGTCATAGCAGCTTGGTTATTAGCTATTTGCCGGTTTATCACAAATATTACTTCTAGGGAAGTGCTAAGAATATGCACAAATACTCTTTGCCAAGCAATGTAGATGTGTAAGAGCTGATAAAGACATCAGAGATCTGTGAAAAAACTTGTTTTAAAACTTCACTGAAAGTGATTGTAAACATATATCTATGCCTTGTTACATTTTAAATATGGCATTTTTGACGTACCGGAAACCAGAGGAATTTTTCTGCCTGTTTTGTGAGGTGGTTTTTTTTTTTTTCATTAGACACTAATTATTTGCTACAGTATTCACAGAACTTTTATTTCTGTAGTTCCAAAAATACGATTCTATTTTTTTTTGTGGGTTTGGGTAGTGATGGCCATCCTAATCATGGAAGAAGCCCCAAAGTTTTCTATGATGTGGATACTATTTTTTTTTCTTCTTCTTCTACATATTTGAGTAAGTTTTTCACTCTGCGGGAAAAGAATCTGCAGTAACTTTGACTGTCATGGCACCAGATATACAAGTATCTTTCACACTGCTTAGGCAACATAATGACAAACGATACAGAAACACACATATCCTTCTTTCTACCATTTCTTCATTTACAATTATGATTTTATTGCTCCGAAACACAATAATTTTAGATGTACAAAAAGTAACTTGATATCTAGCTTGAAGCCTTTGAATTTTCCAATTTTCCATACAAGCATTAGCCAACTGTACTACCTCAATGGCATCACCTGAAGCTGAGTTTTACAAGCTAACAGCAGGAAACATGGGAGCTGCTCCTTGCAAGGAAACTTCATGTGATTCAGCTTGAGAATCAGAATGAAATGTTGCTTCCCTGCAAAAACTAGATTTTCACTTTATGTTGTCATTAGTTTTAAAGATAATTTATTAGCTTTATGGTAGTTTTTTCATTCAGGAGTTAAAGATCCATTATTTCCCAGTGTTTGTTTTGCTGAAATCTCTTCTCTTAGGTAGCTTATCTTAGAGCTCTAAGAGCTACTGTCACCTGGGATAAATTACCACAGTTCTACCACACTGAATACAATTGGACAAATTATCCAAGAGAAATTTCGGCCATAGAATTTTGAAAGACAGGCTTTGTATCACTGTATTTGAGAGACATTGCCATAATTTTTACTTTACAGAACATAATACTTGACACTGAACAAAACAAAGCCTAATCCATCCAGGATCTTACACTACACAGCACGTGCTGCTGCACAAAAAAGCCAGAAAGCAGTTGCTATGCATACACTGTCTGTCAGTTTTATCATACTCACTAACATTCAGATACTGTGACTTAAAATCTGACATTGTCAGATTGTCTTCCTTGTAATACTGGTATAACTCAAGATATTGTTACTCATCGCAATCTCCAATTGATAACTGAAGCATGCTGCATTTTTGCCTTCAGCAGTATCCTGTGTCATTTTCATAATTTCAAAACTGTATCCAAAATTTTTCATGAGTTTTGAAATGACAACCTCTCCAAGGCCATTTCAATCTAGAATATTTATAGATCTATAAATCTACCATTATCTTTGTTCATATGCACTCAAACGAAGAAAGAGAACATCTGGCCTCTTGTAACAATAGCTTTATTTATTCTCTTTCTTAGATTCCTTCCGTATTTCCTCTGATTCATTTCAAAGGCAGTGAATAAAATCTAAAGCCATGTGTCCCTGGGTATTCGCTTGGTAGTTTCTTTTCCCTCTAGTGAAACTTTGATAGTCCTGCAGTTACCACATTTTACAATGTCTGGATTCATCCCACTAGGCATTTCCTGAGCCTAGGTCTCTGCTCCCTGAAGTTCTTCTTTGGCTACTTTAAAATAGTGTTTAAAGTAATTTTCCTTAGGAGTTTTTGATACCTAAATTCCTCACCCTGTTGGCAGCTCTTTTGTAATCTTACCAAACAAAAATAATAGTCTGATATCCTTCTTTCACTCTCTTTTCACTAAATTTATTGAAGTCTTACTGGGTATTAAAATTCTATTATTGAGTGAATCTACTGCTCTCTGCATTTTAAGCAGTCAGAATTAAGTTTGCACTTTGTATCTGATTCCTTAGAAGAGAAAAACAGTGGCACTTTTTTGCCAAAGATCAAAACCAAGCACTAGCTCTAATTTGCAAAGGACAAGGGACAGCAAGAGAAAGATAAATTAAATGGCTTATTAAATTTTATTAGCACCAGATAGTAACTTGCAGTGTTCAGTATTAACCAAATATAGTCATTATACTAACTTGTATGCATATAAAGTTGAGGGGAGTTAGAACAATTTGAAAGAAATACCAGAAATTAAAGTCTACATTGATGTGTTTAATCCAAAGTCATCCATCATTTATTAACTAAAGAATTAAATATGTTACTCGTCATTGAAATTTGCAGTAGTTCAAAATGACATATAATATCTTGATCTGCAAATAAAGAAAATTTCAGGCAGTCTCTGGCATGCATTTCTCCAATTTGTCTTCTACCAGGCAGACTTTGTCAGCATTTTCAGAGACGTACACTTTACTTTACAAAAAGGCAAAATACTGTGTTCCAATCATTTAACTGAAAATATCTTTGAAAAAAAATCTTTGCATCCAGTGTGACTTCTTTTTACTTTTCCAGTTGTTTCTCTGCATAAGAGCAGTGGCTTACAATGGCTCTACCTTCTTTCAGCATTGAAAAAAAAATAAAAATCAATTGCTTGTAGGCCACTACTATTTTTTCTTCATTCAAGCTGTGTCATAGTACATAAAGAAATAATCTGTCACTGCTATATATTTTCTTCACAGCTATGACAATAAATTCCTCATTTTGTGCTCATCTTACCCCAGGTAGCTCCACTGACTTTGCTGGAGTTACTCCTGATTTTCATCACTGTCAGTGAAAGCTGAATCAAGCTGAAAAGGCATAGCACGTGCACTCTATGAGTATATCTCTAAATCACAAAGTATTTTAAAGGACTTGTTCCTCTTGTATTAATTGAAAAACAATTCAGCTAGGACTTACTTTTCAGCCCTAAATGGTCGTTTTAATTTAGAAGGACAAGACATGCACATACATTAGTCATGCACTGAAAAGCTTTCATATTTGTAGTGCTGATATTAACTCATTGCTTACTGTGTTTTGTTTTGATTGATGGGAGCTGCTTTAAATTTCTTGTCCCACAAACCAGTGGCAGACCAAACCTAATCCTATGATGGAAAGATTATGCTACATAAAATATAAACAGGAATAAGAAAATTCACCATAAATATTTATGTCTTTGCATTTGCAGTTTTCTATTTTTATAAATCCATTATGTCTCACTAGAGTTCTTAATACATTATTTTCCTCTCAAATACCCTATTTGAAAATTCAAGTATATGTACAATTCAAAGTAAAGCCAAGCTAAATTCACAGATTTTCATTTATAATATAATAATTCATGTGGGAAAAGGAGAGGTAATAAGAAGTTATATACTTCTATTTAGATGAGACTAGAATTTTACTGTTTTAAGAGGTAACATTGGCCATCACCATATGAAGGTCAATACTCACTTGCCAAATGAACTGTAAACCTCAATGGGCTGAAGAATGAGAAATTAATATATAAGGTCTTGTATTTCCATGATCATTTATGATAAATAATTAAATGCAAAACCATTGCAGAGCATTTTAATTCAGAACAATAATATTTCACTTTCCATTTGCAGTCATTCTAATAGATATCATTACTATTCATGTCTGTGGAAACTAAAAGATACATGAAGCATCATATGGGAAAGAGGCCTGTTCTCAGCTTGAGTTAGACAAGACATACTAAGCTGAGGTTAAATTCTAAGGAGTACTTCTGATTAAGATACAGGGCACAATAAAATTTAAAGCACAGATATGCATATGTAGACATGCATGTGCACACTTATGTATGCACACATCTACTGGTGCACACATATGTACACATGTACTTTTTTAATAGTAAGCGAAAGAGTCCGTGGGCTATATCCTAAGTCTGTGAAACCAGCCCTCCCTCAGTGGGGATTCCCTTACTTAAGGTTAGCAAAACCTGCAAGCTCCTGGCACACTAGTCACATCTGAAGGGAGCCTTGGGAACCATCCTTCAGAGGATAAATGCATAAACGCCTCTTTTGTTGCTTTTGATTACAGTTGCGAGTCTAGTCCTCTTACAGAGTTATTCACAACCATTTTTAAAAGCTAAAGGATGGAGAAAGTTTATTGCTGTGGCCAGCACGTATTTATTACTATAGATTTTTAAAATATAAGCATATAAATCTATCTTCTTTGTCAAAGACTCCCCATCACCTCTCATTCAAAGAACACAGGAAATGACAATGCTGAATTGAAATACTTATTTCAATTATTACCTAGAAAATAAGCTACTCCGCCTTGCAATGCACACTGCACCAACACTGCTCACAGCCAGTAAGAGCTCAGTGTGTCCAATATGGTAATGTCCTCTCCTTGTGCTTAGACTGTAGGATACTGCGGGAAAAGGTGTTTACTCAGGACCCAGAAATACCATCCCAAACATCTCACTGAGTTTTGCCAAGGGTGACTCTGAGTACCTCTTGCTGGAAATGCAAAAAGCAAATTCACTAGTTATTCCAAGCTGGTACAGGCATTTGCTTCTTCTGTCCAGGTTATAAAAATTCTGACCAGTACACAAAGAAGGCACCAAGATTCTGGTAAAAATATATCTCTCCTTTACAGGAATATTATTATCTAAAAGGTAAGAAGAACTCAAAGAGAATAAGGGAGTAGGGGATAATCACAATGAATTACAATATTAGCAATTGTAGTTTTCATAGTATCTTTTGCAGGGATTTTATTTTTGGGGTTCATTTGTTGGGGGTTTTTTGGTAGTTTTTTGTTAACCGAAATATAGATGTGCAAAACAAGATTTAAAAATAATTGTTTGATAGTAGAAAAAAAAGAGAGACTAATAATTAAAAAAAAGGATTTAAAGAAAACATATATATATTCGGATTTTTGTTTTGTCCCCTAATTTCTGAGCCACTGAAGTGTTTGGGGTCACAAACATTTTTCTACAATGGAGGATAGAAATTTCCTTTTTTATACTTCCTTTTCAGACAGAGAGAAGTGCTGAGAGCTTCACAAAACCACCTGGCTCTTTGAGCGAAAAACTCAAGGAAGTAAACACTCATTATTGTTAGCTTTGCAGTAAAGTCACGTGGTTTTGCAGTATGGGGTGAGATGAAGTGCTATGAAGACAAGAAAAAATAGGTTTGACTACAGCAACCTAAGATAAGAACTGACTGTTTAAGAGCTCAGACCAGCCTCCAACGAGATCTATCCTGCCATGCCATGTAACCAGTTTTGGCAAAAAAAAAAAATTATTTTTTTTTCTTTTTTACAGCAATGTTTATCAAATTGTAATGTAACAGATTTAGTCATTGGACACTATAGGGATCAGACACTAGTTTGCATTGTTTTTAACACCATAACCTGAAAGAAGCAAGGAAAAGTAACCTGAAAAAAATACCTGACAGCATTAAACAGCTTTAAGGCTTCAGGTCTCATTAAAAGGCCTCAGGTCCTACTCTTCATATTGGACAACCTGATTTCAAGAAGCTATGTGTAAATCCATCTAATAGGATTTCAAGTTAAGTAGGTCAAATTTTATAACTTCAGTCTCTGCCAGAGAGTGGATTTTTCTTTACAAGCCCGATAACTTTTAGGCCTTCTGAAACTGTCTCTTTACTACAAATGGAGCAGAGAACCAGAAGGAATTTAGTGGCTTGTACCAGGCAGCTCTTTCAGACATATCAATTTGTCATATTAAGGTATTAACAGTGAAATAGATGGAAGATGGTCCTGGGGAACCAGGTGCCTCAAACTAGGTGACGCTTTCTGACCAGGACCTCACCTAAAAAGATGTTTTCTTTCTCTCACACCTCCCAATCAGGGCTTTAAGCAGCACCTGAGATCAGTTCATTACCAATGGGCACTCTGTTTTCATCACAGCCAATGTGGTATAACCCCTTACTAATAAAAGCAGTGGCTATATGATGTGGTAAAAGGGAATGTGATGTGGTAGATATATGCAACTCACATGCTGAGGGCAGAATAAGGCCAAGGCACAGCCGCTGACAGGTGGATGGTAAAGCATTAGAGCATGTTCGTATTTCTATAAAGAAGTTTGCTTTTTACCACACTACCAGTAAAAGCTGTCTCAGAATTGCTACACTGGGGTTTAGGGATGCCATTGCAAACAGTTAGTGTTGTCCTTTCCAAACAGTAGACAGAAGATGTAGGCTGCAGAAATAGAAACAAAAAGCTTCAGAACTGTTGCCTCAAAGCCTTGATGCCCAGGGGAAAACCAAAAGCACTGCAGAGAGCCGGAGATAAGCAGAGGATGCCATCCAAATATGAAATAAAGTTTATGACTGACATGTGTGATAGAAGAGAGACAGGAGAGAAGGGAGGGGAGAAGCTCAGAGTGTACCAGGATATGCTTGTTCCCCAGAGCACTGGGAAAGTATGATACCCAGCCAAAGCAAGCCACCAGTAGCTGCAACAGGAATGAAAGGTGCTAGGAAACAGGTGCCACAGCTGACTGGAGCATGATCCACTTCTTTGCTTCTGCTCTGCACACCATCATGCAGCTTCCAGAGGTCTCTGGAGACTGAAGTCCAAGTTTTCCTACTGACACAAAAATGAAACACTTTTTTGAAACCTAAAAGGAATGCTTGTCAGCACTTCTTGAAGGTGTGGTACTAACCAAGCACAGCTATCCCAAAGCATCTTCCACTTTCGACAGTTCATCTTGATGCTTTAAGATCTTAGATTCTGCTTCCAAATGGAGCAAAAATGATAAAACAAGATGAAAGAAAGAGAAACAAGTTAAGCCCACACTGCAGTGGAAAATTACTCCTGAAGATATAGCAAGTATGTACATTGCAGATATTATCAGGTATGATTCAGGTTTAGTACTTTCTCCCTCTTAGTTTAACCTTCACTCAGACCCTTCGGTTGCTTCAACTCTTCTGTTTTCAAGTCTGAAAATGAAAAGCTCTGCTCCAAAACATGGACGTCCACAGAGGAGGCAATGCCAGCTATGGCCCAGCACATGCACACACAGGGCTGAGCCCAGCCCAGGGCTCCCCTCCAAGGGTGGTTTGGGCCTGGGGCTGCACTGCCTCACGTGTGACACCATGGAGGAGCTGTGAGGACACGAACCACGTTGCCCTTTCCCAGCTGCCTTCGCGGGCACATGGGGAAGGCTGTGGCCACTTGCCAGGTTTGGCTGGAGTCCATCCACTTTGCACCAGCTGAGCAGAATGACATGGACTGTAAAATGTGGCCTAAAGGTTTTTAAACGGTTAGAGATGCAAAGCCAAAAGGGTAGCCTGAATAAATGGTGTGGTCCACCCTGACACACTTCTCAGCTCTGGGGGTATGAGATACTTCTTATTATCCTAGACAGGAGTTGAAAAATGACATCATACTGGAGGAATAGGACACAGGGGTTACTTTAGAGATGATTCGGATCTTGTTATTAATTCTCTCTACTTGGCAGAATGTTTAAAAACTCGCAAGGGAGCATTAGCATTGCTGGCAGAGCATCGTTACAGCTGCACAGGTAGAGAGAAGTCAGAAAGAAGCTCTTTCCAACCTGATGAGGGGGGATAGGGAGAAGGAAAGATTATTGGCCTCACATCCTAATGACAAAATCATGTGACAAAAATCAAAAGTAGGTCGGTTAAGAAACAAACAAGTGTTCTTTCCTAGAATGTTGGCACAAGGTAACTGAAGCATGTCATATTTTGATATTTGGCCTTTCTACATAGCAGATGTCTTTTTCCCAGGTCAGGTAGAGAGGGTGAACAATTGCTTCAATGGCTAGAAAAATGCTAAGAGAAAAAAAATGGAGATGATCCAATGTGTAGTAAGTATTTCATAAGTGTATGTGTAAGAAGGAGAGATAATCTTCTTCACAGTTTTTTTAGCAGGTGTTTAGCCATTTTGGCATTGCCAGCAATATTTTGTAGCTACACAGCAGACATGCAGAATAAAATTCCTTTCCACACTTGCAAAAAATAATTACCCCTTATGTGACTTACAGCTGCTCCAGTCATTCATTGCTGATGTCCTCCCTCTCCAAATCAACACTATGAAAGTATTGTTGCTTCTGGAATTTACTAAGAAAACTGCATAATCTCCAAGTTGTCTCTTTAAGAGAGTGACCAGGGTGCTACATTTGCTTCCTTTAAAAGCTAAGGAAGAAACTTTCCTATGAACACAAATAGAAAAATCTTGGAGGAAGTAATATGTGGTGTTTTGATGCTAAAGTGATAGGCAGAGTTTAAAAAGCCCAAAAAAGACAAGAACTAGTGCACAAGTAAAATTAAAACAACCCCTTTGCTCCCTAACAAATTTTACTGATGCATCAGATTTTGTTACCCTTTTGATATGCAGAGAGGTGTGAGGACATCTGCAAGGACAAGGTCAAAGACACTGGAAGCCAGTGTTTTCTCACTGAAGTAGCTGAGGTCAGTAACCACCTTTGAGTTAACCAATTCCCTCTGTAATAGCTTGAAAGTAGCTCCACAAAGATACCAACCACTGAAAAAAAGGGTATCTGAGCTCTTACTGTGGACAAAGCTAAAATCAGACCTGCCACAGTGATAAGACTTCCTGTGAGGACACATGGATTCATAAATCTTGAATGAGCACAGAGTATAGGATCTGTCCTGTGGAACAGGAAAAACTATATAACATTAGACATTTAAATGCAGTGCCCCAATTCCCTGGCAGTGCAGGATGCAGTCAGTAGGTTATGCTGAGCTGCTCTATCTAAGGATCTGAGCCCGCATTACACATGAAAATGTTCATCGCATCTCCGATGAAGCCACTAACTGCTATCCTGGTTTCCACATTTACTAGAACCATTTTATCTTGAAAAGAAATTAAAATATTCTTTAAAATGTTGTACCCTTTTTCAGCCAGCTTGGATTTGATGTGAACTGTGTTTTTTTTTTTAAAAAAAATCACTTTATGCTAAAATAAATAATAAAATGGCAAGAGAAATACACTGTATTTCACATATTTTGGGTACATTAGGCCAGTAATCCTTAAAGTGGAATGGACACTTCATATCAGCAATATTGAGCAAATATGAGATCTCTAACCTCATTGGGCATTCTCAGTACACCCAGAAGAGGAGTGTAAATAAAATACACTGTTTTCTGATGAGCTTTGATGAGCAGATGTTCAAGGTTTTTGTTGATTCATGTCTGGGATGTTTTTAAAACTTTTCTGCTTGTGTTCCATTTCCTGTTGAGGGAATTCAGAATGACCCAGATGAAAAGAGACAATTGTGACTGTGTCTGCCTGGATGTCGCCCAGGCCAGCAGCTGTGTGGTGGCCACCGCAACGTGCCTGACTTGCAGGAAAAGAAATTATGTAATTTGGCATTTCAGCTACTTGTGAATTCATCTTTTGGTACAGACAAAATACTGCACCTCTCTGCACCTCCTATTATCACTTGTCTGGTAGCCTGGAAGTGCATTTGAGGATACAAGATAATGCACCTGGTGAACCTCTCTTTTTGCTGCTTGGTGATTCATGCATGTGAAGTCCAGAGACATTTTTAGCAGCAATAAAGCAAGTAAATCAAAACTGGAATTCTTTCTCTTTCTAAAACAATTTAAACTTAAAAAAACCCCCAATCAATATCTAGCTGTCAGGGTTTTTTTTCATTTTTATGTCTTTTATGTTGTTCTAACTGGAATACTGATGCATTAAAATGTATTGATAATTATTTGTTCATCCTGGAGACAAGACTGCAATTTTTTTCTCTATGACAGCCACAGACATAGACTAGCTTTAAGTTTTATTACATAGGGTTTTTTAAATTTTCAAGCTAAAAATCTTGAGTTGTGATAATTGTGAATAGCAGAAATAAAAACAGGTGGCAGTGGGATGCTCCCAGATTCTCAAATAATGTATAAGAAATGAAAATTAATCAAGCTTACTGGAATGTACTGATAGAAACATGAAAGTGTGGCAAAGAGAGTAGAAGTTGTGGAAAAAAGCTAATGCTAAGTGATCAAGGAGGAAAAGCAGAATCAAGCCAATAAATCTGTGCAAATATGTGAAAGCAGGAATACAGAGGTAGATCCAGAGGTGACTCACAAGATAATGCAGTTGAACATAGTTAAACTTCCCTGCAGCAGTGGAAGTGTGAGCAACAAAATAGCTGAGTTGTTTTGGAAGGCCCTACTAAACAGACTTTCAGAAGCAACAGAAGACAGTTGCTGCAGTTCTATACACAGTCCATGATGCAGACACGATTCAGAACCCGTAAGTGGATCATTCTGATACAGAGGAGAAAGAAAGTTTCTCTTCTCACAAGGGGAAATGAATAGATCATGAAGGAGAAGGATGCATCAAGTGGGGGTCTAGGGGGATGTTTCACAGGATAATAGAAGTCCTGTGCAGAAGGGCATACTGTGAACGTCACCCTTGGCTTCGGAACAGAGATTTTCATTCTGCCTCAAGATCAAGAGCATGTAGTTGCATTAGGAAATACCTGGCAGAAGGTTTTGCTTATTTAAGCAGAATTTGGATGAGAAATCAATCCAGCACAAGGCACAAATAAAAAGATATATACAATGACTTGCTGGTATTTTAAAACATTTTTTTAAGAAAAACTTCAGAACAAGGATATTCTTTTCTCCGTAAAGCAATCATTTGATAGCATTAGCTGGGACATTTTCCCTCAAAATGTTTCTTTCAAAAATAAATATCAAAATGCTTCTCATGGGAAAAGGCTAGTTTAGATGAGTTTCTTGTTTCGAATAACTTTGAAACAAAATAATGCAGATGTTGAGACATACTAGTTGAAGACTGTAAAAGCAGTCTGGTTTTAATATAATGCTTAATGAGAATGAAAATATAAATTAAAAAGAAAATACAATCTAAAATTACTGCTAGAAGATTTTTCAGGGGTATTATCTGAACTTGTCAGACAAGAAGATTTTTGATATTTAAATGACTTCGTCTGTTCTGCAGCCAGAAAAAGGTAGGGGATATAAATATTATTAGACACACATATTTATATATATATACATATATGCATATATATAAACAAAACCATAAAAAGCCATCCACACCCTCAATACAAACAAAAGGAGATTTCCCCCAAAAATAATTTAAAGGTCTGCAATTGGGATAGTCATTTGTGTTTAAGGGTAAGTAAGGTTCATGACCTGTTTTGTACTCTAAATGCAACCTCTGTTTATAAGGTAATTTTGGCAAAGCAGCCTTATTTAACTATCCATAGTTAAAGATTCTTAAGAGTATATTGAATAATTTAGACCTATTTGAAACTATCCTTATCCTATTACATAAAGGACAGTACTTTGTTTTTTACAGGAAGGATATATTTGAATACAGATATATCATAATACCTTGCTTTTACCAAGTTACTAACAAAGAAAACTGCTTCCTTTCCACTTGATTTAATTCATATATATAAAATCATTTTATAACAAGCATCTGCAAACACATTTCTCTGGTATGAGGGACTGCTTTGAAATGTTGATAATTATGTATTTAAGACTTGTTTATTATGTGTATGTACACTTGAAATTTTTTATTTAGTTTTCTCATTCTGAACTCTGTATAGAGGAGAATTGGCTCCAATACCTTTTATGAAATTAAAGCATCTACACAGGATCTTCCAAAGTTAACGGTCCCATGCTGATTTGACTCTCCCTTAGCGGAGGGATGATCTAGGATATGAGTCCTTACTCCGAGGACAGTTTCTTTCTTTTTTTCCCAGTAATGGATTAACATAAAATGCATATTCGTTATAGGGACCTAGACTAGTAGCCAGTTTTGCATTCACAACCCTTCTCTTTGGGGACACTTTCAGCCTTTATGCACAGATCTTGAAAACTACATTAAATGTTCTGCTTGCCATTTGCAACACAAGTCACAGTGGAACAAAATGTATGTCCCTCATCCAAAGGAAAACTTCCTGCTGCTTCCAGGTGTGCATTAATATTAAAACCCACCAAGGTAGTACTACAAAAGAGGGATTTTGAGACCTTAGGATTAAAGGACCCTTTGGTAACTCTCTTTCCAATTTCAAAATTCTAAATACCTCAAACATGCATTGTAATTTTGGTAACAGAAGCAGCTGTTAATGCTATTATCTGTAAATACGAGTGCAGGAAATTCCCTGTACAGAGGCAGAAATAGCAGCTGTAGTACTGTGATAAGTAGTCAGTCGTTTTAAAAGGATCTCTATACCTCAACTACTCCTTTTGGAATTGACCAAAGACAAATTATTTGTATAAATATGTATGCAAATAGGATTCAGCTGTAATTTACGAGGGAAATGCCTAAAATGCATTTCACTTACAGGCAAAATGCATCTCAGAATAGTGCATATCTGAATACATTGGAATATGCATTCTTTACAGAAGCAGAAAATGTAGCCCTAAAATGATAGATACCAGAGATGATAGAATGACAGTTCAATCAATTGAATTAAGAATGTGCAAGTCCAGAAATGCCTTTGAATATAAACAGAGACTTATTCTAATGCAGAATTACCTTGACTTCGTGCTCCAGCTCTGGAGAAGTAAGTCACACTACATAAGGGATAAATGTCTCACAAAATATACCAAGGAGGGATCATGAAGAATCAAATGAGTTTTATACATTTGGATTCTTTTCTAAACAATAAGTGTGTAAAGGAAAGAATCCTAGGTCTTGATATTTGTAAGTCTATATTTTGTTTATTTATTTTTATTTTTAAAAAGCCTTCTTCATAGTTGGAACATTCATCTACACACAGATAACGTTCTCAAAAGACAAGCTAATTTTTCTAACTAAAAATGCATTTAAAAACAAATTGGCACAAGTATTTGTTTTACATTCAGTATTAAACTGGCACCATGTCTGGTCTCTGGCAGCATTGACTATACTCCCCTTTGTTTGCTACCACTCTGTGCTCCAGCACTGAAGCCAACACCTGTGGCCATATAAAAGGCTATGTACAGCAGCTGCAGGACTCGGATGTCCATACTGAAAGAAATTTCTAAAGCATAAGCATTTGGATGTGTGGCTGGCTTCCTTGTCTGAGTCTTTTCAAGGCCTTCTTTGGAGGTCCACGCTGCTGGATGTTGTATCTATCAAATGTCTGCAGTGTTATTACTGACCAATGAGTAGTGGTGACATAGGAAAGCCTCAGACTTAGAAAAGATGCTCCTGGTTATGCTGATGTAAGGCTGCCACCGTCCCTTCACTGAAAATAAATTTTAGAAGGTTTTGTCAATCATGATACGACTAATATAGATATATGTAAGGAAGGACAGAGTCTACCCTAAAGATTAATATGAAAGCTAAATATCAGTGAATCACAACACAAATTTCTGCTTAATAATTTGTTCTCTTGAAGTAACTTGTTTAATTAATGGAAAAAAAGAATACAAGTCCAATTAGTATGCATATAAACCATCTTCTCTTATTTGGGATCAAATAATAATAAAATCAATTTTTAAAGCATACAGTTCCTAACAAACAGTATTCACACCTTTCATTATGGCTCATCTGTATGTGGCAAGTAACTAAAATTGCTACTCATTACATACTGAATATGTACTCACTCAGGTACCGCACATACAACAGAAATGTGTTCAGAGTTGCTTTTTGTATCTCATAAAGCAACTAAACTTAACTTTGCTATGCAGACAATCTAGAGGAAAAATGCCAGAACATCAGCTTTATTTTTCAGAAAAAATGGTATAAAGTCACTCCCTTCCTTAACAGCATGGAAACCCTCTTAAATAAATGGGAAGAGATATTTAGAATTACAGATCACACTGCCCTCCTCTCAAGTAAATACAGCTAAAAAACAGCTAAAAATATGTGTCCATTTAAAGGAAAGTGTTACACATGTAGGTAACAACAAATTATCTATTTGTACCAGGTTTTGTAAATGCAATTCTCTGATACTATTAGAACAAGCGATTGGAAGTACTGATGTTATTTACATTAGGATGTTGGAATATAAAAGCATATAGAAGTTAAAAGCATACTATTGAGTTACACATGTGCAAAACTGAGATAAATGCTACTAAGAAAAGAATTTTGCTCTAAGGATTATACAACATTGTCACAAACAAATCATTAAAAGGGCAAAGCTGATTCACTGCCATGGCAACTTAAAAAGCAATATTTAAAATATCATGAGTCTCTTGTCTTCTCCATGGAATCCACTAACTTAGAGTAAAGGAAAGCAAATTCTTCAGATCAGGAATATAATGAGGAGTAATTTATTTAAGGTTTTCTAATTTATATATTTCATTCACATATTCTGACTGTTTAGCTAGATGACCAAACACACAGAACAGTTCTGACGCAGCTTAGTTTGATCCACATCTTACACAGAATATCAAAGTCAGGGGACTCATCAGTATACTTGATGATCAACTTTTGATTTCAAAACCCATATTTTCTGTTAATTTCAACCTTGATCTAATGTTCAACCATTTCAATCAAGAAGAAGAGCATTTTTACTTAATAAAGCAATCCAAAAGCTCTTGGAAGATTTTTCACATATAGTGAATTAAGTGATGACCCTGCTGGTTTACCATTACTGCTTCTCTTTGGTGGTAAGAAAAGGGGAAGCTGGAAAGTCACATTATCACTACTGATGCTGATGTTAGGATTCAGATGTATTTTAGTTTCACATGTTCACTTACTACCTATATTTTCAAGCTGCTACCAGCTGCTGAGAAGATGAGGACAAGCTGGCATGTTGCTGGTACAAGTATTAATGATCTAACACTGGCAAAACAAAATCTGATTCAAACCAATTGCTGATGAATAAGGCATATAACTCTATTTCATTAAAAACATGGAATTTACTGTTATGGAGTACAGACAGCAGCAGATCTTATGTCAGCATTAGTATAGTTCTCTAAACTCACTGATATTTGATAAAACATTTTTTTTTCTCTCTGTTTTGTGTATCAGTTCAGATTGGCCTGTGCAAAATTACAATATGACTTTGGTAAATAACAAACACAGTGGTAATGGGATCCTAATATGTATGGCATGATTCACTGTCTATGTAGAGTGTTTGTTGAAGACAAACAGCTTTTTTATCAAATCTAGTGAGTATTTTTTCCTGTTTACCTACAACATAAGTGCTGTCCTATTCCTGGGATGTATCTTGGCTACTGTAACTCCAAACCAGTTTGACCACTGGACTTAATGGATCTACTCTGAAATAGGTTAACAGCTGATATAATGAAAAAATGTGATTTTGACCTCAAGAATTGTAATGACACAGAATATGGAAAAGTTCAAACTTATGGACCAGGTGTCAGAGAACTCTAATAAACACTATGAGACCAGGTATTGGATGCTGCTTGTTTTCTGGAATACAAAATATCAGTATTTCTGCAATGTCACAACAGCACTGATCTGTATTTCATAAAAGGTTTGAGACACAACTGCATGATGCAGGCAAGAACCTTTCATTTTTAGTGGACACAGCCATGAACTTAAGTTTCTCTCTTATTGTCTGACATTTTGCCACAGGCTAGTAGGATAAAAAATCCTTATTGTGGGAATCCTTCCAAATTCTTCCAGGTGATTGTAATGAAAAAGGAGACCAAGACCAACCAGATGACTGTGACTGAACAAAATCAGATTTCCAACATAATCTTTACAATCCAGCATATAGCTTGTTTCTCAGTCTTACTTGAAACACCCTGTGACATTCTAGAAGTTTAAGGCAAGAGCGATGCAAGTTTGGGCTTAACATTGCTATGCAGAAAACACTAACTAAAGAGCACTTGCTGTCAAAATAATTTTTTTCAGGATTGTGTTGTAAAAGTTCATTTGCAAATTGCTTTTTATTAGAAACACGTGGTCCTTGTAACTTATTTCACAAATAAGATACCTGAATCAGTATTTGTATGCAGATAAATGTGTAGGTTATATATTTATATCACTACTGGCTTTAGTAAGCTTAGTTCTTTCAACTGAGGTATTTAAATAACTTTAAAACTTGCTATTTTATTACCATTTTTTTCATTATTGAGACATTGACAAATTTGTTCAGAAGTGCAGTAAAAATGTCAAGTAAAGCCTGATGTAGGGCCAATTCTTTCACTGCCTAAATGCTCAGCTGATGGTAACTTAACTTACTGAGTACCATATTACAATTGTAGTCCTTCAACCTAATTTTACAGTGTTTATACCTAGATCATTTAGAATGTTTTTGATCTGAGTTTTTAATAATAGAATCTACTAAAAGTTTTAAAAAGGCTATATAATTGAATAGCAATAATATGTTATTGAAAGTCGCTCAGTAGTAGAAAATTATCTTTTATGTTTCCCAACTGCTGCAAAGAAGCCAGTCCCAATTTCCCAGAGAAATCATGAAAATTACATGAATATCAATCCTGAGGGGATGGACATAAGAGATCATGTGAGGTGGATGCAGCAAAGCAAATTGCCACTGAGATATTTACTAACCTCTTCTTAAAAACCTCTAGTGGTAACAATCTTACTCTATTGGTAAGAGTATCATCAGCTTATTCAAACCTTATTGAAACATTTTTCCTAGTAATACTTTAAATATGCCTACCTAATCCTATATCTTGCCTTGATCTCAGTGGGTACAAATAATTGATCTTTCTCCTTAATTGTTCCAGAATTGAAAAAAAGAGAAAAAAAAAAAAGGAAAGAAATCTCATTTTGTGAAGTTTTTTCTTATGTTTGGTCATGTTTGTTTTTTTTTTTTTTTTTTTTTTTTTTTTTTTTTTTTTTTTTTTTTTTTTTTTTTTTTTTTTTTTTTTTTTTTTTTTTTTTTTTTTTTTTTTTGTTTTTTTTTTTTTTGTTTGTTTTGTTTTTTTTTGTTTTTTTGTTTTGTTTTTTTTAAATATAATTCCTCTCCTCTGGACCCTTGAAACTTAGATCTGTATGTGGTGGTCAGTGACCACAGTGCCATTCCAGCAATGGATCCTTGTGCCATGTTTATACCAAAGGCCATTGATATAACTGAAAACAGTACGTGGTGCTTTCAAAGGGCAAGGAAAAAGTAATGGGACACACTGCTGTCATCAAGATGTCCTCTATGTACCTTATTCACTTGATCAAATTCCATTTATTCAGCTTACTGAAAATTTTTCATGTTTTCTTTTGCAGTGAAAATCTCAGTTTACTGAAAATTTTTGATGTTTTCTTTTGCAGTGGAAATCTCAACATGTGACACAGCAGCATAGCCAGCAATATGAGGAGAGAGCAATATTCACCTTTCATTTCTTACGTGAACATTCTTTTTCTAAATTTGAAAGGAACAGTTACTTTACTGGAAACAGTATGACTTTCTGAATGTACATTATTCTTATGGATCACCACAACTCCTGAAACATTTCCCATGATACTAGTGCTGAGACAGTTATTTTTCACTTTGTATTCGTACCTGTGATTCTTTGCTACTGTTTCTTCTTTTTACCACCTTCATCACATTTCTCCTTCTTGATCTATCTATTTAGCAGGATCACTTTGAACCCTGAACCAGTCTTGTATCATACCTTGGCCAGGCTGGGTACCCACCCAGCCATTCTCTGTGCTGTCATGCAAATTCAAAGACAAAGCCCTTGCACCTCACCCATGACCTACTCTTACTTTTAAAATGTGTAATTAGCAAAAAATTTGGGGTTATGGTTTCTGCTTTTCAAATTACCATGCTAGAGTTGAACCTCTATTTTCTAATTTTTTGTTCTTTCTGTGAGAATGTCAGGCCTGAGGCAGTATCACTGGAGTTTCTAATCATGGGTACACCAAACCTAATGCTTACTGCGGGGCCAGCTACTCTGCCAAATGAAAAAATTAGATTAGCCTGATAAACTGATTATAAATAAACAACTCCATAATAGCCCTCAAAATAAGAGGGAGAGCTTTAAATTTCCTGCACCATTTTTTGCCTTTTCCAGACATTTCCTGTTCCCACCGGGACTCACCCATCCTCCACAAGTCCTTAGCGACAAAAGCCTAGAGATTGTTACACTAGGTACTGTAGGATTAATTCTAACAGGCCACCAGGACTTGTATAACCCTCCTGCCAGGTTTAGATTTTCATAGAATAGAACATTATCAACTTTAAAGGAGTTGCTATAAAAACATTATCAAGAAATGTGGGAAAATTAAATTTACCTTTTGCACAGTAGGTGAATTTTTCTCACCTCCAACCATTACTGTGTTGGCTTTATGAACATATACTTACAACAAGCAATGGAAAAAAAAAGCATTAACAAGGTACATAAACAGGGTCACATATGATGCCTAATTTCTAGAGAATATAACTATTTTATAGTCTTGCCTATAGTGAACCAACTGCTAGGCCAGCTGGTAGCTCTACCCTTTGCGCTACCGCTCTTTATCACAGTCAGGGACTGAAAACCCTTGCTGGGAAACACAGCTGAGTTCAAATGGATGCTGAAATCTTGTGAAAACAGTTTCCAGCTTGCTGGCTGCCATCCTGCCTGGTCTCCCATGTGTCCCATGCTGCTGTACAGCCACTCTACCACTCCACCCTGGGACTCCCTAGCTCTGGGTAATCTCTGCAGTTTTACTAGCAACTTCAGCCATTCCAGGTCTCACTAAAGCTGCACACAGTGTGGAAAACTAACACTGACCTCTTGTAGGCTTGATTCTTGCACCTCTCAATTCAGTATTTCATATTAGTAATCCTAGGTTAATGTCTGGACTTGATGACTTTAAGGGTCTTTTTCAACCTAAACAATTCTATGATTTTATTCTTTACAGCTTCTCACACCTCACACAAACTTCTCCAGCCTTCTTCTTTGATTACAGGTCCAAATTTTTCCTCCTGGTGCCAGAAAATGTTGTTAAGTATCAAAATCACATGGTAGGCACACTTGTGCTAGGTCAAAAATTCCACAAATTTATAGATACACATCTTCCTTTAATTGTATGTCTCTTAAAATTAAATACCTCTAAAACACAATAAAACATATTTATAAACTGAATGTTCTTCTGGTGTACTCATTTCTTTCACTTAATTCCCTTTAGAGGTCACATCAAATATTAACCGAGCACTTCCTTCCCCCCTGGAGTTTCCATTCCTCTGGGTGTCTCAAAGGGGCATAGCTTTCATTTCAGCTCTTTCCTACTATGCTTTGCATAACTCGGTGTTCTTCAGTGTGCTTTTTCCCTGTTCTGTCTCTGTTCCTGGCACTTTGCTGTTAATATTAATTGTATTAAGCATTGGGTCATAATTAAACCTTTTTATGGAAGGAGGCAAGAGAAAGAGGAATGTATTGAAACAAAAGGACCCTTCAGGGTTTAGCCTTCTGTGTCACTCTCTCCTTGCTCATTTTCCCCTGTTAAATAATGAGCTGAATTTTCCTTCATCTTTCTCTTAGGTCTAATGCCTTTTGAAAAACGTTTTTTGAAAAACATTTCGTAATGTCCCCTGCTAGATCCAATTAATTTTGTATTTTTGCCATTCTTCTTAGTATCTTCATCCTGTCACAGGACAGTGATTTTCCAGACTGTGACTTTGGCAGAACATCAGAAAGGAAGATTTAACATAATAGCTGAAGTCACCACCTCATCAGAGTTTGTGAGGTCCAAGACTACTACATGGTGTAAATTCAAGTGCAGAACGTGCAAACAACTTGGAGAGATGTGACAAAAGTACATTCCTGACCTGAAATGAAAAGTTAACACAGATGCTTCCAGTGGCAAAGAGTAGAATGGAATGATACAGCTGAGAAACCTACCTCAATAATATGATTTAATTCTTCAACCCCTAAGAGGCAGCAGTAACTGTCATATGCAACCAAACCAAGAAAAAAGGAAGATGGAAAAGCTCCAGGAAAGCAGATCTGAAAACAACATGCATTTGCCCACCACTGCTGCTGAAGGTTTGCCTAAGTTAATTTCATCATACTGCCTTCTGCCAAGGATTTTTGCCTTTTACAGTACTGGTAGCTGCTAAATACTGCCTTCTTCACAAGCACCTACTGTGTTGGGCTGGAATCTATGCTTGTTGCTTACCTTCCTCCATAAGAGCTTATTCCTAGCTTCCAGTTAAGCTGCAAAGATAATTCACAGGCCAGTAACAAAACCAAAAGGCTGAGGGGATTCACCTTCCTTCAATTTGCTTTTAGGGGACTGCTCAGAGAGACAGGGAGACTGGCACATAAAGGAAGTATCTCTGGCAAAAATCGGGACAAGGTTAATTTCTGGTCTCACCAACAGAGACCCTATGACTCAACATTAATGATTTTTTTTCTTTTTCTAGTTACTCTGAGAGCAAAAGATGATGCTAAGTTTTTTTCTTATCATATCTCAAGTCCACATTAAAATTTTCTCTCGTGTAAAGGCAGTGAAAATTTATTCACTGCCTTTATTATGTGTCTTTATTATGTGTCTTTATATTAATCTTAATACCAAAAGATGCATTGAATCTTATTTTCTCCTGCATTAAACTGCATCACAAGACCTATCTACAACTTGAGAGACTATTCAGTGTAGCACCCTGTGGGATGATGGATAGAGTTAAACCTAGAGGAGATTCAGAACTTTAAGGTAAAAAGCAGCTGCAGCTCCCTGGGTGGACTAAGGTCAACATGCTCCCCAGTACAACAATCAACATCTGCTCACAGAATCAGAACACAGTGTGGAACGAAGTGGAGACTACACGGTCCCTTCCATTCTAATCCCATCAGAATGGCAGAACATTGTGGTACTGAGACCATATAGTACTCTTCTGATGAGAGAGTATCAAGATGTTCTGCTGTTGAAAGCAACAACCATGTCAAACCCCCTCCTCAGGTGCCAAACCACGACCACCGCTCCCCCCACCATTAAATACACCAATCAGAAATAAAAGGTATTTATGACTAGAGACACTCAAACTCCACCCAAACATAAAGAAAACAGTATAAAAGTAAGCTGGGGATGGGGGAAAATGGGGGAAGACTTCCACCAAAACTGCTGGGATCACTCAATGGGCTGAGTCTGATTTCTCCCTACTCCAAGGGACGCCCTGGGTGAGAAATATACTCTACTCATGTTAAATGATGCTTTTAGGAGTAGAGCTTTTGCTTGTGCTTACCCCATAGCATATTAGTAGATTGTTTTTTATCAGAGCTTGTACTTGTTAAATATATGTATCAGTAGATTGCTTTAAAACATATTTTTGCAGTAGACACCATCACCAACAACCTTCAAACGTTATTAATCTGTCACAATTTCTATTAATAAAAAGCGTTATTCTGTAAACTATTCCTTGCAGTTGCCAGCAGTGGAAAACACCAGTTGCAGGACTCACTAAGGTNTTAAATGATGCTTTTAGGAGTAGAGCTTTTGCTTGTGCTTACCCCATAGCATATTAGTAGATTGTTTTTTATCAGAGCTTGTACTTGTTAAATATATGTATCAGTAGATTGCTTTAAAACATATTTTTGCAGTAGACACCATCACCAACAACCTTCAAACGTTATTAATCTGTCACAATTTCTATTAATAAAAAGCGTTATTCTGTAAACTATTCCTTGCAGTTGCCAGCAGTGGAAAACACCAGTTGCAGGACTCACTAAGGTGTCCTGGCTCTGTTGAGTTCCCCCTAACAAGCGAGGTTGAGGTACCCTCCAATCTTGTGAATCTGTTGGTGAAGGGTCTCATTATGAGATGCTGACAGACTGTTGGGCACCAGGGTCTCGATTCTCCCGAGGATGCTGACAGACAAAAACCTAAACTCCCACTTTTAATATGACACACCCCTTGCATCAAAGCTGGCAAATGTCATCTCTTTATCAAAGACATGCTGATGAGTTCAGAGCTGCTGAGCTCAGTGCCATAAGAATCATTTACTAACCATGCTGCTATAGACTGTGTTTTGAAACTGTCCTTGCTGTGATATCACATGCTTACAAATGATGTCTCAATCTAATTAGGCATGTGAATTTGGATGAGAAAGGTGATTGCAGGTTCTGTACTCCTTCTCTTAACAATTTCCTGAACTTGTAGAACCACATCTGTAATTATGTGTTTGTTTTCTTTTTTACCCATAACTGTATTTTGAGTAGAAATACTTTTAAAGTCCACTATATTTTTCTCTTTCCACTTATCTAATCCCAGAACTTCCTTTATGGGTCCAGCAAGTATTAAAAAATATTTAAAAACAACAAACAAACATTTATGGAACAATATAAACTCTTTCCTTCCATATTAATTTTGTTTTAAATTCAGGTATTTAGGCAGTATATCAAGCTAAAAAATTGCTAAAATTTAGTGCTTGTAGATATGAGAAAAATGACTTCTATAGCTGTACTCAAATACTAAAAAAGGATTCAGTTAGGTCAATGTAATTCCCTCTTTCTACTGCAGAGTAATTACACTGGAATAAAGCCACTTTAATTCCAGAATATACTGTCCACATGGGAAACTATATTGAAACAGCTTCTGTAAAATAATTATTTGACTACAGCTATGCCGCTTGCTTCCCCCCGAAAGCAAGTCATCAACATAAAATTCTTGCCTCTTTCACAGAAGCTCAGCTATGTTGGCTCAATCCTATTCCATGAACAAAGATCCTTGCCCTCAGAATGAACTCACAACTTGAAGGACAGATTTTACCTCTCAATTCCTCACTGAGTGGTGAGGTGCAGTAACACACTTGTAGTTTTTTACCAATTAACCCATTCTGAGGTGCTCTGGGATGTGGAACAGAGACTTTGGATAGAAACTGTACACTTTTCTGTAATGAACTTTGTCTTTTATAAAAGTGTAGTCCAGGACAGAGAAAACTCCAAATGAAAGGAGTATGTAGCACTCTCTCCCTCTGCTGGCCTGTGGATATCTCATGCCTGGCAGGTATTGCCTCTTGCCCCCACTACTCTGTCACAGCTTGAGGGTAGACCCCTTCTGTACCTTGACCTTCCAAAGTTTGGAAGTCCCACAGGCTCACTGGTATCTCACCTTACACCAATGCAGATGCAGAGAAGTGGTTGTTCCTCTCTATTTCTTTGTACTGCTGTCACTTACAAAGTGAGTTGAAGAGTGAACAGAGGTGTAAAATTCTGCTCACTGAACTGCGTCTTTGTTTCACTAACATTAGTTAAGGGGTTTTAGTATTCTAGACTTAAAGCATAGGCTTTGGCTGGTCGATTACATACTATGTACATGCAATATCTAATTTTTGCAGATGAAGGAATTCTAACTTCAGCCACACAGCTACACAGTCAGAGGTATTTCACCTCAAAGGCCCCTTAAAATTTGACTCCTCAAGCTCTCAATGGGACATAAAAATTCACAGCTCTTGCAAAAATCATTGGAACAATAAAGATAAGAAAGCTGGGTCACAACTTACCTCGATCTGTGTCATACAGGAAAACAAAGCGGTTCCATTCATAATGATCCAGCAAGCTCAGGAGGGCTCCCCGCAGGGATGGCCGCAGCTGCAGCACAAACTGACTCTCACCCTCTGTGGGGAAACTTGGCGTGATGAGGGAGATGTGCAAGGCGCTGCAGAATGAGGTCAAGGTATGTACTGATCTCTTATCATATAGTCCAAAAATGGCAAAAACTCCTCTAGAATACTGGGAGCAAACTGAAAGAAATGAAAAACCAAACAAACAAGAGTTTAAGTAGTGACAGAATATGTTAACATGTACTTACACATTCCAACATTCCCAAGTTTTTAATTTTAAGATTTCCAGTTCTGCCTGTATAGCTAAATTCAATTTTCACATGTGTTTTATTCTGGAAACCAATAAATGAATAGCTAAATAACATTTTGTGACCTTTGGGTCACTGTAGAATGTTACAGTATCTAGACTTTTTGTTCTACAAAAGTATAAAATAAATAATATGTATTTTTGCATTCAACATATGCTGGTTTAACCATAGCTCTGCATATTATCAGACATTAAGCATTTCCATTGGCTTAAGCTGAAAAGTGTTCACATTCTAAAATATGAAAGTGATAAAAAAACGTTACTGACCTTGTAAGTGAAATTTGGACATTTTGAATTGCAACCTTTGCTCCCTTTTAAGCAGGAAGCCCTTGTGGTACATTAACACTTCTAGAGACATTGAGTAAAAACCTAGTTCATGAATAATCTCCTTGACTTTAAGAGGGCAGTAGAAGTAAAATATTGTAAGTCAGTGTGATCAGAATTTTGCCCCAAACCTTTTATTTCTGCTCTGTGTTAATACCAAAACTAGGAAACAATTGACCTGAATATATATTCTGAGTTTTGATTTGCTCTTGGAGTCATTTAAGACATGGAGAAAGACTTTTATTTATCTCACCAGACTGGATAAGGCCTTTACTGATCTGTGTGCATAAAAGCAGGCATAAAATGCTGCCTTTCTAATTCATAAAGGGTCTAATGAAAAACATCCCACTTTTTTTTAAGCACAAAAAAATTATTAAAACCTGTGTGATCATTAACAGTGTTACCTATTCCAGAATCACAGAAAATGGAGAAAGGAACAATCCATCTCGGGATTATTGAATCCATTTTCTCCTAAGTATGTATTTCCTATGCTCTCCTCTTCCAGATCCTCTCTTCTCACAATGCATTCTTTCACATACCCTAACCACGGGGAGCTTAAGACACACCCTTTTAACCAGATGATGGCCTTCTCTCTTCTACCCTGGAGGTCACAGTCATCCTGTTAGTGCAGCAAGTGAGTTAAAGGTGCACACTATTAGCAAATGCAAATCAGTTCAGCTTTAATTTCTTTGATTTTACATTTACTGCATAAAGAGTTAAAAATACAATTGGTGCATTTCTCTCCTAAGATTTGGGTGATTTACGCAGTTCTGATGCCAGAACTGGAGCAAGTGGCTTAAGGGCAATTTTGGGATTTTACGTGCTGCTCCACTGTTATGAACTCCATCCTAAGGATGTTCATAGCCAGATTATATATAAATAAAGCTTTTTCAAAAGCTTTCCTTTCCCTAAGTTCACCTTTAATATATTGCTACATACCTCTTACAAACTCTCCCAGTATTTTCTTTGCTGGACCACACAACACACATTCCCTTAGACCCATCAAACGACTGGTCTGCCATTCCACTAATCACCCCAGGAAGCATTGTTCTGTGTTGTCCCAGCTTCACCTCATCTTGCTTGAACAGATGACCAACATGTTGAGAGTTTCAGCTGAAGGTTTTCTGCTTTTTTTTATATAACTCTCTGTAAATTTACATTTACGTTACATCTCTACCATATTTCTTCTGACTTATCCTAGCAGGACATTGCATTTTTGTAAACCTGCACCTCGGTGATGGCTGATGATCATGTCGGGATCAAAATCTGCTCCTTTTTCCTTGTGGGTCATTTGCAAATGATGAATTTCTGCTTATAGTACAATATTTTTATTAGTCACTATTATTTGTTTTCCATTATGTCACATCTATTACTGTACTCCTCAAAATTATTTACTTCCACAGCTACATTCTTAGCCTGCTCTGGTCTTATATCTATGTATTTATCTGCTTCTTCTGCAAATTCCATAATGGTACTCTGACTTTTTACCTCTGTGTCTACTGTGAAATTATCCACCCATTATATTCCTGCTATAGGTGTGCTTCTCCAGCCTGCTACCTTCTCTTCCACCACCATTTGTTGCCATCTTCTCCTTAGTTTCGTCCCTGCCTTTTAACTCTCGTGTTTGTCTCTATTTTCATAAATCACTTCTCTTAAGAGCATGTCCATTTTATTTCATTCTCTTGGCAACTGGAAGATATGGATTAATCCTATACTTTCTACCTTAATAACTTCTGGTTGCATTTTATGACGTTTTCTGTCTATAACCATATTTTAAAGCTTTCTTTTCATAAAACTTGTTCTGTAACTTCACTGATCATACGTATCACAACTCATTTAACAGTTCTACTAAGAAGTCTTATTAAGTATTGTTATTGTGTCTGTCCTTCAGCAAACCAATTCTTGAAGAAGCAGGGAAGAAAGGGGTCATTCCCCTATTCTCATTAGTCATCACACCTCTTTTAAGGTCAACATTCTCCTTGAGTGAAAATCAATGTGAAGTATCTATTAGTTTTAAGTCTCCAACTAGACTTTCCTGCTTTTCTGTCCCATAATCAATATAGAACAGCTTCAATTATTTTCCTATTTCCTGTATTTTTATTTAAATATGTAAGTGACCTTTTGCTGTTGTTTAAAAGTCCTTTAGAAGTTTCATTTTTTCAGTGAAAGTCCTAATTTAGGCTCTCATTTCTGCATCAAATGCCCTTTATACCTTCCCTTTTTTTCAACACAATTTTTCTTACTAATAATCCTTTTAAAATACTTATTTCTTATATCTTCCTTGTATAATCATTCATTCTGTTCTGGAGTCACATCCTGCATGCTAGTTTCTTCTGCAAAGAAATTTCTCAGTGTTTTAAAAGTGTTTCTGTGAGGATATGGCAGACCTCCTCTATTTTCAAACACAGTGCACTTAACTTTGCCAACTGAAATGACTGAACACAAATCTCATGTATGTAAGTGTTTTCTGTTTAGAGAAATTTCTTGCTAACGCACTATATTGTCTTACTTCTTTGAAGTTTTACAAGGGCACGGGGTACTTTTGTAAAACATGGTCCCTATAGTAAAATTCCACACAATGAAAAATTCAAGAAATCAATGTCAGGCTGTGAAATTGTATACTTAGTGGAGTTAAAGCTCAAATTCATTCTCAGGGTGAAGAAAAAAGTTAAACTTGAAATGTCATGAAATAACGGTATATGACCTTAAAGTACTTTTAACTAAAAGTATCAGAATAATAATTCTTCATGTTCAAAGCAAACTATCCTTGCCACAGTCTAGATCCAAATTGATAAAACATTATCTGAATACCATTAAAATCCTGAAATAGCCAATCCAACAAAACTTGTGCTATTATACTTCAGATCAAGACTGGGAAGTAACTGAATATTGTCCTTCTTTGCTCCTTGATAAGAAAAAAATACTAAGAAGAAGGTTATGACAATTTTTTTCCTACTCAGTCCAAAACCCACAGAGAGGAAAAATGCCTGTGACACTACGGAGATGAGGCTTAAACATATGCAGAGATCCTGCAACACTCCTGAATTAATTTTACAGTAATCAGCAGTGACCACAAAAATCAGCAAAGCCATGAGGATTTGCATTCTGACTCACTAATGTTCTCAGAAAATGCCTCCAGGCAAACATGACTACCTGGATTTCCCAATTCTTTATCCATTTCTCTTACACTTCTAACAGCATTTTACTTATTATAAATGCACTAAATTATGCTTGGTAAAACAGTCACATATTAGCATTCTAAGAAAATTTTGTTCAAGATTTTTTCCCTCACAAATATAAAGCAGTGAGAAATACAATTTCATGAGCATACCTCGAAATATATTAATCATTTAAACCAGACATCTCTTCATAGCTGACAACTTACTGTCCGTATCACACAAATGATTTTCTCCTGCAAATTTTGCAATGCCATCGGTTTCACCAAAGATAAGAAGAATGTGGAGGTGAGACTCATAGAATCATAGAATGGTTTGGGTTGTAAGGGAGCTTACAGATCACCTAGCTCCAACACTCCTTGCCATGAGCACAGACATCTTCCACTAGACCAGGTTACTCAGAGCCCTTTCAGTCTGGTCTTGAACATCTCCAGCATGTCCACAACCTCTCTGGGCAAACTGTTCCAGTGACTCACCACCCTCACAATAAAGAAGTTCTTCCTAGTAGTAATCTAAATCTAAGTTTGATGTCATTACCCTTTGTTCTGTCACTACAGGTGCTTGTGAAGAGTCTCTCCATCTTTCTTTCCTGTAGATTCCCTGGAGCCTTCTCTTCTCCAGGCTGAACCCCTGCTGACTTTCATGGACTGCAGACAGAGAGCCTGCCTCACCATGGTCTTAACCACAGGCTGCAGGGAAATCTCTGCTCTGGTTTGCGGATCACCTCCTCCTCCTTTTTCTCTAAACTTGGTGTCTGCAGGGCTGTTTCTCTCACATTTTCTCACTCCTCTCTCTCACTGTTCTTATGCAATGTTTTTTATCCTTTACTAAATGTGTTATCACAGAGGCACCACAGCGTCACTTAGAAGCTCAGTTTTGACCAGTGGCGGGTCCATTTTGGAGCTGGCTGAAAACTGGCTCTGTCCAACATGTCCAACATGATGCCTTTGGCATCTTCTCACAAAGGCTGCCCCTGTAGCCCCTCCTCCCAACAAAAACATGTGCAGAGAAAGCCAATAAACCTGGTAAACTCCAGACAGCAACAAATTTAAAAAATATATTTAGGGAGTCACACTTCCTTCCCACCACAATAGCATATGAAGGCTTTAATTTGAGGTGTGTCAGCAATGCTGTCAGCGGTCCATGACCTCATGGACACTCATCTACTCTCTATTTTGTTCAGCTGCTGTGCACCTGCATATGCCAGCACTGATACAAAAAACACTTTGTGAATTTTCTCAACCTAAAGAACTCCTTCCAAGAGGAACAGCCTAGACATGCAGAGATGCAAGCTTTACACGTGAGATGAAGCACAGAAGGGAGAATCATTTAATGCAAATACGAATCCACCTCTCAAGGTCAAATGATTTATCAACTTATATCTATGGAAGCTCTGACACCTGAGACAAGATTAGGCAGTATTTCTAGAAGAGCTTTGAGATTCAAGTTTCCTGTTAAAATGTCAAAAGATGTTTCAGTTCATTTTGCACAGATCCTCCTAACTGTCTCTTCCTCCTCTTGAGATCTCTAATCCACCTCTTCCTGATCCCTCCACTGACCTTCACCTCCTGGAGGAGGATACAAGGCCAGTCAGGGTTCTTGAATGAAAAGACAAATGATCTAAATTTACCCCCCTCTGTAGTTTCAAACTATCTTGCACTTAAATCCAGTACAGATTTGATACACAAATGGTCTTCCTTGGTTGTGTTTGAGACTACTGACTTAATATTAAATTATGCTGCTGTATTAAGAAAAATTCCCAGTACTGAGATCAACTTAATGAGATACCTTCATGAATTAAATCAGTGATGTAAGATGACAGATAGGATTATAAAAGAGAAAAGAGTGTTACGTAAAGTGAGTAGATGAAAAACATTATAGATGTATTAGGACCAGTTTAATACTACCCTAGGAATTGTCTGGGACAGAATAAGATACTTTTAAATACTCTTATTCAAAATAGGGCAAAAGGGAAACAAGGAGTTTCTTACAAATTGTATGGTAAATATATCCGACAACATCCTACAAACTATATGTTCTATTTATAGATCCTGCACCCTCTAAATCATCATGTACCTTTGCCTTTTGATCACAAACTGCTTCAAGCAAAATAATTATCTTCTGTTTAAGAGGTATACATCACATGTCAGGTAGCAACATACCTAAAGCATTATAACCAGAAATAATATCAACTAAAATCAATTTATTGGTCTACAAGTTAACACATCATTAATGATTGAGGTGAACAAAAAGAGACTAAATTAATATCTTTCCAGTTTAAAAAAAAAGAGAAAAAAGAAAAACAAAAGGGAGTGACAAACATTACCCTCTCAAGTATTTACTCCTCTCAAACATTTACGCTCCTATAATAGGATATTGCATAATGGGAAGTCTGATATGCTGGATACTGAATCTCCAAAACTAAATTCATACTCTGGATCAAGTCATTTTGCATTCCCATGTCTCAGTTCTCAGCATCTAAACTGTCTGTTCTGTTGAGGATTATACACATTTGGTAGGAAGGCCAGTCTCTTATTAGGTATTTGTAAAAAGTTCAACACAATGGTCCAGCTGTCTCAGATGTGGCTTCTGGATGCAACCCCAATGTGTATGAATATCTAGTGCACCTTTGTCTTGCAATTCTATAGTAAATTCAACAGACAGATCCATTAAACTTGAGGCATAGATAATTCATGAATGTATTTTACCCACAGCAATGGGTTACTTCTAGTACTCTCTTCTAAGTGACTTGCCAGCTTATTTAAAAATACTCTCCTAAGAACAATGAAAACCTTGGCTTAATGTGCTAGATCAAAAGGTAATTTGGGAAATGCAGTTCTGTTTGTTCAGCTGCAGATGTGAGAATAAGGTACAAACTTATTACATTTTTTAATTAATTGTTACATCTCCCAAAACCATTTTTGAGAATTGGCTCTAAAAGACAATTTCTGCTCAAAGTCAATTCCTGAAAAAATGGCAGAAAGTGATAGTGCATTTCTTGCCCATTGAGTGGAAAATGGAATTGAATTAGCTTAACTAACATGCACAGTACTTTCTTCTTTTAAAATAAATTTGAACATTGTAATATAGTATTTTGTGTGCAATATCTTTTATCAGATTACTAAGCTACAGAACATTAACTTTAGAAGGTTACCATGAAAGATACCCAAAACAACAGACCATCGAGACCAGGCAAGACTGGTTTGTAGATCCAACTGCTGAAATCTTCTCTAAGCTTCATATGGAGCAAGATTTTCTCTCCACAAATTAATACCTTGATTACAAGTTCCTCAAAGACAATTCCAAAAGAATTTGTGAAACCAGCATGTATGGGCACATGTCTTTGTGTATGGGCACACAGGGAGAGTGGGAGGGACTGTCTCAGCCAGTTCGTACTACCCAAAATCAGGGATTTAATTTCAGAGGTGGTTTGTTTTTTTTTTTCTGTCTCTAAAACAGATAAAAGTACATTCAGAAGGCAGATCATCCCTGCTTAAAATGGGGGAAAAATTAAGTGTACTGATTCATCCACCAGAGGTACTTCTTTTTTGCTGAAAAAGGAAACTACACAACCAGGAAAAGTTTGGCACCCACATTTAGATAGACACATTTAAAATTGTTTAAAAAAAAATCACTGTAGGAAAAACTCTTTTTCTCCTCTTTCCATCCCTAGATTCAATGTGATTTGGAGCTACCATTCTCTGAGGCCCTCTTCATATGACCAGCATAGATCCCTTACAGACAAGGGCTACAGGTATTTCTCATGTACCTCTATCTTCCTAAAAAGTGCTGTCAACTCTCATTTCTTGATGAAGAACACAAAGTAGCTTGCCTTTCATAAATTTCTAGGAGCGAAACTGCTTTAATCTCTAAGTACTTTCCATCCGAAAACTTTGGCACCACTAAAGTATTTTATTTTCATTAATATATGATTCCACATTATTTAAATCCAATGGAAAATTTTTGCAGAACAAGAAGAAAACTTCCACTGGGTTTATTTACAAAATTTCTCTTTCCGCTGTGCCTTGGCTAATCTCTTTGATAGAACACTCCTCATGAATTTCACATTTGCTGAATGCTAACAAATCTTTTCTCATTTTTAAAAACACTTTACAGCTCTGTCTGTAATAAATTATCCAGTCTTTGTGCCTTTGTCCTCCAGTCCTGTGCACTCCATGGATCTGATATTTATAGGTTTCTGACAATGCGCAGACACGTGCATATCCCCAACTCTGCCAAAACTTTCTTTCTGAAAGCTGTCCCCTAGAGAATCCACATGCAGCATTTACCTTTCACAGTCACATGAATGAGAATCCACATTAGTACAGAAGTTCTTTTTTGGCTGCTTTTAAAAGCTGATAAAAATATCAGTAACATGTGAGACAGCTAGGCTTTTCAAAACCATAGTAGTTTTTATAGAAGTTTAACATGAAGGTTTTGGTAGGCAGTTACTATGACACTGGTAGGTTTTCTCAAGGACAAAATGTATACAGCTATCTTTTATTTTTTTTTTTCCTCCTTCAGGACAACAGCTTAGAGAGGCATAACAGATTGCATGGAAATTAGACTGGACTTCAGTAAAAAACTGGATTATGGAATCAATGGTAAAACTCCCAGGTGCTTAATTGAGGTGAACATTTCAACTCAGATGCTTGTGGTGGTTAGAGATCTTCTTGCAAAATCATATCATATCTCTTCAGTTTGCAAGCTGAGGGAAAACTCATCTTCATTAAATGAGTACCTAGAGAAATCATGTTTCATAACTTATCTAGATTGCCTCTACGATTAAATATTTTTTGCTGTTCTCAGATTGATTCATTTCCTTATGAGATGTACTATTTCTTTCAATTCAAATTTGAACCTCATCTAAACACTTCTTTATAGAGAAAACAAACTTTGCAGCTTGTTTTCCCCAGCCCCCCTCTTTTAAAGATTTTATAAAACCATAAAACCTGCCCCCATATCCCATTGTAATGAAACAGAACAAAGAGAAGTATGGATTTTGTTTTAAGAAGTAATCCTTCGATGGCCCACTTCTCTAGAACATTAGCTTTCTTTTTTTCCTTTTATCTTGAAAAGGGAGAAAATAGGCATATTTAAACCGGTGTTTTTCTTTCCAGAAGAAAAAGAACTGGAAAAAAAAAATCAGTTTAATCAATTTTAAATGGGAGGTTATCTTATGAAGCATGTAGTTGATTACATAAAAATAGCTTTTTATACATAGCTATGTAACCACAGATTTTTTTTTTAACACATAAGAAGAACTATTTGTAGTTTACAGAAAAAAAGAGTGATAATTTTTAATTCCTTTTGGAGAAATACAAGTTAATTTTGCAGTACTCCTGCCAGCAAAACTGTCACGGACAGGAATGAACTGAATTGCATTTGCGATGTGAGACGTGAAGCCATACAACATGGCTCCTGACCTAAACTGTTTTGATGAATGCATTACCATCATTTACACCTCAAATACTGTTTTCAGTTCTGGGCCCCTCACTACAAGAAAAATATTGAGGCACCAGAAGGAGTCCGGAGAAGGGCAACAGAGCTGGTGAAGTCTGGAACACAAGTCCTGTGAGAAGCAGCTGAGGGAGCTGGGTTTCTTTAACCTGGAGAAAAGGAGGCTCAGAGGGGACCTCATCGCTCTCTACAAGGTTTTTTCCAACCTGAATGGTTCTATGATTTTATAACTCACACTTTGAACCAGTGTTGCTTCTTTATATCAAATGTTGCATTCTGATTTCACCGAACTGAAACAAAACATGAACTCTGCTATAACTTGAGGAAGCATAAGTAATGCATTTTTTAAAGTATTGTGGAAGTTTGGTACTATGCTTCCATATGGCTTTAGAAGAGGGCTAACCATTCAACCACTCTCTCTGACTTAGGAAATATCTCTCCAGATCACTAGAACACCTATAAAGAGGAAGAAACAGAAGACAGGTAACCATGAAAAATGTGACTAACTTGGTCCAGTTTGAAGATAAATGTGCTTAGATGTCTGTCATTCAAACTTGAATGAAGATGGGGATTTTCTGTCTGGTTTGTAGCTTTATATGTAGAATTAAAGCCTGTCCTTAAGCGGGGTTGCCCACTGAAGTGCAGTGATCTTTGTCCAGTCCAAGCTTTTGAATGTGTCAGCTCAGGTGAGGCTGGGATTCTACCTTCTTCCCTCAGTAGCAGATTTTACACCATCAAGAGTCCCCTCACTAGCAACTTAAATTATTGCTTACTTTGATTCATGCTATTGCACAAGGATATAATCTTAAATGATTCCTCTTACTTTGCTGTTTACCATTTAGAATGAATGAAGCCATGGATTCCTCTTGGCCTCAGTAAGATTGACAGACATTCATCATACAATGTTGATTAAATAACATTAAATAAAACACTGCTTTCTTGGCCACTCTTAGATCTAAATATCTTTTAAAGAGCCAGAAAACATGGTTTCTAATTTCTGAAAACAATGTTCATGTTAAGAGGATATATGTGATGAAAATGTTACCTATTTTTCCACACTTCCCATGGTTTAATAAAAACTATTACCTTATTTACACATAGTCTAACTTGGGAAAAAAAAGCCTTTTTGGTATTTTTTTTTTTTCTCCTAACTGAATTTTACATAGGAAGAGTTTCTGAATCCTTTTGATAAAATCTATTTGTCTTTCCTTCCTTCCTTCTTTTCTTCCTTCCTTCCTTCCTCCCTTCCTTCCTTCCTCTCTTCTTCCTTCTGATGGTAGGAAGCAGAAGTTGAAACTAGAGTTACTGTTGGATAAATGGAACTTGGTACCACACCATGAGATTATATACAACCCGATCAGAGAGAAAGAAACTCTTCACAGGATCTAGAAACAAAATTCTGCAGCTGCCTTCTGCAGCCCCTGGTTGTATATTGGTAGAACAACCTCACTCATCATGGCTTGGCTTCGCAAACGAAGATTTGGGATTTGGGGGCAGAACAATAGTTGCTGACAAAGTGCACAAGGTTCTGCTGAAGCTACTCCCTGGTCAAGGTGTACCTTCTCAGCCAACATTTCAGAGATCAAGATATATGAAGTGCCAACTTTTCTATTAGTCTTGCCACATTTGAGGACCTTGGCTTTATTTAGAGTGGACAAGAAATTTCTATGCTTCCATGAGTTTTATTGTGTGATACTGCAAGAGTGCTCTGAAGAGTAAATACATTTTAAAAATAATATGAAATTTACTATGCCACATACACCCAAAATGTACTTCATTATTATTTTCGTTGTTTCTTCTTACACATGATGATTGGTAATGATGGTTTTCCCAGAACACTCAGGTGCTTCTGACAGCCTAGAATTACTCTATAAATAGTACCATCTTCCTGTGTTTACTGCTTTTCCTAGCCTTGATCTAATGAACTGGCTAAGGGTACCTGGAAGAATAGACAAGTGAAAGCCAAGGAGTTGGTAAATTCTCACTGTAATTCCCATTTTAATTTCCAATAGACATGTCACTTAGCTATCCTGAGTTTTCCAATCTGAAAAACAAGGATCCTAACACTTCAGTTAGAATATAACTTCATATAGTTGGAGTAATGAATAAAATATTTTTCAAAGAACCGTTGAGTGTAGATACCCTTATTATCCATCACTGGCCTGTTCAGCAAAGATTCTCTGGGATTTCTTTCATCATTCTGCATATGATGATCTTCAAATACTTCATATTTCAACCCTCCCTCAAAAATCCTAGGTACTATTACTCTTAACTTCACAAACCAAAACCATCTAAAGAGATTTTCTCTCCTGCTCTTCCCAGAAATTTGGGTCTTAGCCTGTTTGGGTGACTACAGCTATCTGGGAATCATGGTTACTTAAGATGTCTCATGCTGAACTCACACTGTGTTTTTCATACTGGTACTTGTTCCTTTGTGTTCCCTTGTTGTTTTGACCACCTCACTGCACAGAAGTTTTTTCCAGCATCTTGAAGCTTGCCTGTTTTTCCCAGATAATGTAGTGATCATAGCTAAGGGATTTTTTCAGATGTGGATTCTGCTTACTACAGACATGTAATACCAAAATGACATTAGAGAATTACTGTCTGTGGAGTACTGGAAGTCCAAAATTTAAGAAATCCTAAGCTAGCCCCCTAACCCTCACCCATTTTTCCCGTGTGCCTTGCAGTTTCTTCTCTGTTCATTTTATGAGAGCTTGTTCTTAGCCTCCCATGATTGTGCCAGTGGGAATCAGTAACAGTACAATTAGGTGGTTTTAAAATCATATACTTGGCATGGATGAGTGGAAACTCATGTTCCATTGTCTTCCCTTTTTTTCTTTTTTGCCACCAAGCTGCTTTTTCTTTCTCTGAAAAACCAGTCTTTCAACTTCTTTTATGTACAAAAGGCATTTCTAAATAGCTATAGGTCTCACATAATAATTAAAATAACAAGGAAAAAGAATTATCCTTATAGAGATAAAATATAAATGAACCTTTTGACCAAGGTTATTTACAGTGAAAGCCATTCACCTTCTGCAGGGAAAACCAGCCTCATCAGATCTGAGTTCAAGATACATCCTGGCCATGCCCTGTGTTTAATGACTTCAAGCTCTAACTTCTTGATCTAAAGGCCAGGTTTCAGTGAAACCAGCTGAGACTGGCACACAGTGTCAAATGCTGTATTTAAATAGTGTATGCTTTCTAAATAACTCTTTCCAGATAATGCAAGACTTAAGAAAAGAAGTCTAATACATGCCTAGACACATTTGCCTATACTTCGTAACAATACGTATGCATGTTTTCTATTTCTGTGGATCACAAATTCTTCTATTCTAACGTAAACTGTACAGTTGTTTGTTTTAAACACATAGATCTCTACTATAAAAAGATAGATGTTGGCTTAGATGTCTTTAAAAGAAATATGCAGATAAGCTAAATAAAGTACATCACTTTGTAACTGCATCTAACGTATTTGTCTTACACACTTCTCTGTGTTTAACAAGGAGAGTTTATTTCATTTTAATTCTGGGACAAGAGATACTTATGGAAATGAATGTGCTATTGTCTGAGAGCCTAACAGTTGATGAGAAGAGAATGTTTATGTAGTCTCATAAAGCATAGTTACTACACACAAAACAATGTTTCACATGAAATAATTATGTCACACATTTTGTTATGAATGAACACCTCTTTTGTAACTCTGTATTTATAAAACATTTAACAAAATGGTGTCTTTATCCAGAACAGAAGCTCTTAAGAGCTTCCAGACAAAAAACTGACTGTAGAACACAGGTAAAAGTTTCCAGTGCTTGGCACAACCTGTCTTCCCTTGACTCAAGGAGCCAAACCCAACACAATCTTTAAATAGGCAGAATTTGTTTAGCGTACCTCATATTCTCCTCTAAGAGCAAAATTGCCAACTTGCATTAAAATAAACTGATGTTACAAAATTAAATTATTATATTCTTCACTACACTAATGACACTAATGACAGAACTTTTCTTCCAACCACTGCTGTCTTTCATGGTATTCCCCAAGACACAAAAATATGGTAGCACAACCTACTGACTTAAAATCATAAATCCAAAGCAGTCAAACTGCTTCTGAAAAGCTATCTGCCCATTGCTCCCCTTTGGCACACTGTGATACGGATATTCGGGTTCCTGTCCTGCGCATGGCACAACAATAAAAAATGCTGTTTCCATCTCTCTTCCTATGACATTGTCAGATTGTGAGCTTATAAATGAGAACAATAATCTGTAAAGCCTAACAAAAGCTCTGCCTTCTGAAGGCAGAGATCATGATTTCTGTAGCTGGAAACTGCTCAACAAAAAGAAGCGACAGAAATAAGTTTTTCAGTTATCTTCATATCTTCCTGAGTTTTCAGCTAATTGTGCTTTCTCTCTGCCATGTTTTCAGGCACTGTCTTAAGTAGTTCCACAATTTCACTAATTTAAAATAGGAGCACAAGCCCTCTCATTTTGTTCTCTCATATCTTTGGCAGGAATGGAGCTTCCTCCATAAGGCATTTTGAAATGGACTATCTATAATTGGGATTTCTACAAAGCTGGGAAATGTGCTGGTGATAGTTTTAGAAAAGACAGATAAGAAGGGAGCTGAGATTGTTTGGCTGGCACCCTGTTATCTCTGTGAATGGACCAAAGGTGGGTGAACTGTGGGGTCTGGGGGAAAAGGAGGCAGATTGTCAAACAGACTTTGCCATTCCAAAATATTTTCCATTATCACAGTTATCACAAGAGATTTAAAATAGCTATCAGGTTATGTAAACTTCTTTTGCTGTTCCAACAGTAGCCTTTTCAATTGAAAACTATGTTTTTCCATTTTATTTTTGGACTTCAGGCTTACCAAAGCAGGGTCCTTCACTTCACTGAACTGTCTGATCAACAAAGTGAGCAATAGGTCTTTTGTTCTTTTGTATATCAATCTTAGCCTGCAAAACAGACCACTGAAATTTAATAAAACATTTAACAGTTTGATATAAATAATGCTAGAACACATCTTTGTGGATGTACTGAAATTAATTTGTTGTAAAGACTGCTTTAAGAATAAAAAAAATATTATATATATCACCTTAGGCATTATGTAAGGCTAGTAGCTTCTATGTCAGCATTTGCAGGAATAGGCAAAATCAGTTCAGCACAGTTCATAGCTGTGATCACTAGAATAAAGCTCAGGGTCCAGGGGCTGCTAGCTCTGATACTCTGTTAAAAAGGAAACTGTATTTTACTATTGGTCCACTGGGCCTGATGCTAATAATTTTTAAATGGCCTGTTAGTGGCCTCAAGCTACTTTTTATTTCAAATCCTATTAACATTTGTGTATCTTTAAACTACTTTATTGTCTTAATTAGTATATTACCATTCATAATTTCCAGTCAGTCTGCCATATACAAAAAAATAAAATGAGAAAAAATCATTAACAGTGGCCAAAGAGTTGGTGAAAGAAATATGACTGTGGTAATGTGCAACCAAAGCAATCACACAAACAGCAAAGTGCAGAAAAGCTTCCACAGAACTGTTGCTTTCCCTACAGTGCCTCTGCATGATCAAACCTACTGCCTTAGGATAATGCATTGGTATTCCTTATGGGTATACTGAAGAAAAGCAAACCATTGTACGTAGAGTTTTTAAGAAACTAGGTTCAATCTTTTTTGTTATAAAATTAGATTAAAAAAATTGAAAAGTTTTCCACAGTTTTACTGATCCTAGCAACATGTACTCAAAACAGTTGTTATAAACCCAGTTCTTCCTTTCTGAGACTATCTGAGTTCTGTTTCAGACAAAATTTCATTAACAGAAAAAGAAATTTTCCTTGAATAAGGCTTGCAACAACATTTTTTAATGCATATATGCTGACATGTAAAAGTACGTCTGTTATTAACACCTATTAATTTCCAGTAGTTCAAAATTACCATAACATGTATTTTATTAAAAAAGTCCCATTATATTTGCTGTGGTTTATGATTTATCTTTGTTTTATGATCTTTACATTTCTAACATACAGAAAACTCATTAGCAATCAGGTACCACAATAATTTTATTGCATAAATATGCAATTACTGTCCAAAATCAACCGTTGCAACTCTATAAAACTCTGACCATGCTGACCATGATTTTCAATCACCAAAGTTTTAAATGAAATGACATATACCTAAACTCAATTGGTCAGAAACAAAGAATTTTTCTCTTCTACATAGTTATGCAGAATCTTACTAACTACTCTGCACTTCACTAATTTGTTTTGTTTATGGGTACACAAACGAACACAGATGCTACTAAAGCTAAAGAATCAAAATACAGAATATATATCACTGTTTGATTTGAAGCAAAAGAGTTGCTGTGAAAAAGAAATAATACACAGAAGCATAGAAAACTTGTTTTTTTAAAGCCTGACTTTCTCTACAATCTCTTTCTTAGCCTATTTTAATGGTATTTCCACAGTAGTTATGCTTCTATACTACTCACAAAAGAAAGAGATGCACCAACTACTCTTTTGCCTGAGATAAGATACAATCTAGGTAGGGTCATTTCTTCCAGGTTCTGCTATGTTTAAGGTGTGTCTTGCTGAAATCACACTGAAGAGATTAAAAAAGATCCAGTCCTTGTATTTTCTTGATCTTTAATGTGTGGATCATCTACTTCACATCCACACTTTGCTGGATAATTCTTCCTCTGTGTACAAGTATGATACAATCAAGAGTTAGTTCAAGCAAACTAGATGCTTAATTTGCTTGTTTCCTTTACTCTAGACTGAAGAAAAGAGGGATGGCCTGCCAGCTGGTGACCTGTGCTCAAAGGAATCTCCTCCAGAACCATGTTCCTTGTCATAATGTTCTGATCTCAGTGCTGACAAACTCAGCACAATCTCACAGGATTTCCTTACCATGGTACTTTTTATCCTCGAGTTTAACTGAGATCAAAATTCAGACAAAGCAAGTAGAGATTTCAAGTAACCCATGTGGAGGACAGGAACAGGATAACAAGACAGTTCAGACTGGGAGGGATCTCAGGAGGACTCTGGTCCAACCACTTGCTCACACAAGGTCTGCTCTGAGGTCAGACGATGTTGCTCAGTGTATCACCTGGTCAAGGTTGAAAATCTCCAAGGACAGAAACTGCACAACATATCTGATCATTCTGTGCCACTGCCTGACTGTTTTCATAGAGGTATTTTTTAAAAAATATTCACTCTGAACCTCTTCTGATTCATTTTACTTTCACTATCTCTCACCTTCTCACTCTGCCTCACTTCACTGAGCCCAGTTCCATCTCCTAGATTATCTCCCATAGGCAGTGGGGGTTGCTGTCAGGTCCTTCACAAAGCAGTCTCTGCTACAGCCTGAACGAGACCAGCTCCCCTAGCCTTTCTCCACATGGCTGGTGCTCAAGGTGAGTAATAACTTCCCATGATCTACTGGCTCTGCTGCTGTTCATACAGCTCAGGACCCTGCTGCCAAACAATCAAATATTGGTTAACAGGCCAGATACTACTAGATACTACCTGAATGATGTGACAGTTTTCATCTCCTATTGCAAGAAGTAATTAAGTACTATGATCAAAGTCAGCATAGCTATTAGAAAAAGACCCACCTGAAAACATTAATAGCCTAGGTTACCAATGGTAACTTAAATGAACACAAATGTACATATACTTTTGAAAATAAGGACTTAAAAGTACATCACATTTGCACTTGATAATCATGTTGTTCTATCTCAATGCACATTTGGACCATGAGCACAGCAACTGTAGAAACATAAAGAAAGTCACACCCACTTATGCATGGACGAGCCCATGACGAAATGTGATTAACACACTGAGGAATATGCTTTATTCCGAATCACTTACTAAACCCAGAAATCCAGACTGATCATTTATTATGGATTAGGTGCACTATGAGGTGTCGCAAAAACACAGCTCCAATTGATTAAATAATTGCATTGCCATAAAGGCAGAGGAACAATATCCCACTTCTGTGTGGAGTCACCTTGCTTCAAAGTCAGTGGAAACTGCTTCTGCACACACACAAGGGCAAAATCTAGCCTGAAGTCATCCTGCAGCATCAGAAAATAAAACAACATATATCAATGAGTATTTTAAACAACACAATTTGATTATTTGACACTGCACACAGCCTAAGGCGTAGGTCTAGACATGTGAGAACAGGGCAAAAGCCTTGCTCTAGAGGTTATATTTGTCACACTATTCTCTATTTACTGTTATACCTCCGTATTACCTCAAGGAAGTAAATGGCATAACAGAGCTGCAACAGAACACTTGTGGAAATCAGTTCCTACACAGGCATAGCAGATTCACTCATTAACAAAACTAGGAGTCTATGTAGACATAGGATCACATCTATAAGCGATCTACACACTGAAGTTAATGGAAAGATTGTGAAAAATTAGACGCAGGTCTTTGATTGCAGATTCCTTCAATTTAGCACTTAAGGAATATCACACAGATGTACATACCTTTAAGAGTGTCTGTTGTCTCCTCCCATTTCTTACCTCATCATTCCCTGCAACTGGATGGAGAGAGAACACTACTTGTGCTTCTCATCTCTCAATCCATCACCCCAAGACCCCAAAGTCTCTTGATTGCCCTTCAATTCTTGGTGCACCTTCAACACTACCTACCTGATAAATAAATAGCAGATAAGAATTTGAGGGTCATCCCCAGGGTAGGAGGCTTTCTCCTCATCTTTTCACATCTTTAACCCAGGCCCTAGGGAGACAGCCGGCTTCCCTAAGAAGTAGGCCCAGTCTGCATATTTGGCCTTCTGTTCCCTTCAGAAGTGGGTCTCCTATTGCAATGGCACTTTTCTTTATGAAAGTGGTTTTGATGCTGGCTGTAGGATGACTTAACCTCTGTGGCACCTCCAAGCTAGATGAACCATCACCCTCATCATTGCTTGGTTCCATTTTCAGAGCTTCACACCTATTATGCCAGGGCATCTGGAAAGGTGAGGCAGTCACAAAGGAGATGCGGCTGCTGTTCCAGGCAGGAATTTATAGCCATTGTTCCCTGTCCCTTAAGCCACACTGTTTGGCTAGATTGAGAGAGACAGGCAGACAGGATGCAAATGATGCATCCTGTCTGCCTGTTTGGGCCTGCCTCAAGGAAGGTAGGGTACGATTGCAGCAGCTCTCTCTTCCTCTCTCATGTTCCTCAGCCTACCTCCTAGAAGGTACAGAAGGAGCAGAACAGTTCCTCTACCTGGGCACACCTCCCACAGGGGTGCTCACAGTAGCACAAGAGCAGAGCCCATCCTGCAGCTGACACGAGGGTGGTAGTGTGTTACAATTGGATCTCTGTCTGGGCAGTTGCATCAGTCATGGAGGGTGCAGAGCTCAGAGAGGCCATGATTTTCTGCTGGGTGGACACCACTACTCCATGAACAAGCTGGCAGGGCCTCAGCACCCTCTCCGTATGTCCTGTGCCAACTGTCACATCACACCTTTGCTGACGCTCCATACCCTCTTTGCCTGCCCTGTTGGTGGTGCTACTGGTCACTAGTGCTCCCTAAGGGCTTCTTTTATATTTGCATGGGGGAATTGGCAGGGGGAATTGGGCAACACTGCTCCTGGCTCAGACCAGCTCCTGTCAGTCGCCATTGCATGTGCTGTAGGCTCCTGGCAGCTCTCTCAGCTTCCCCCAGGGTTGTCTTGGTTTGGGAATCCCCTGTGCACCAGACTAGAGTGCTCCACTGCTTTTCGTGCCAGCACTGGAACCGCTCCCCTTGGCAACTCAGGTATTTCCATGAAGAATAACACTCCACCAGCACTTCAACACAAGGTGTGTGATAGATGGGCACACTTTTTCTTAGAAATAAAGAAATGAACTGACTGCTACTGAGGAAAAGACCAGCAGTTCAGACTCCTCCTGATGCTTATGTTTTGCCTGACTCTGCACACTCTGACACTTCAGCACCGAGCACAGTGTTTCGGTTTACACTCATCTGGCTGGGTGAAGTGAGGTTATCGCCTTGCTTCACCTAAAAGCTCCTCTGTGAAAAACTGGGAAAGTGCAAGCTGTTTTCTGTGCTAGCCTTGCAGCAAAGAAATAGTGAACAATTTGTAGAAAACATGTAACTTTGCTTTTAGTGTAATTCCAATCTTCTGCAAAATGCTGAGCAATCAGGAAATCAAGCAGCTAGTGAGATATGCCTTAAGCGGTCTCTGAGAGAGGGCTCTCTCTTAACCAAAATGCTGCCAGTTTTTCTCCTTGCTGTCCTGCATCCCATAGACAATGAAAAAATAGCTTTTATTCGAGGCTACTGTGGTTAAATTGCATTTACTACATTACGCACATTTTTTAGACATATAACAGGGACAAAACATAGAATGATATGGTATACAAATAATGAAGCAAAAAGATAGATATACACACACATTATCATCTGCCATAATTATTTTTGTTCTGCATATTTAACACAAAATTTATTAGAAATTGTGATGTTTGTCTGGGTTGGATTTCCTAAACAACATGAATCTTTTTCAATTGTGCAGATGATTACTTACTGACCTTATTTTCCATAATTTTGGCTTATTCATCTCATGAGCTCCCACATGTCAAAACCCGAGGACTACTAAAAAATTTCAAAACAATTAAAGTATCTGATAAGAACTAATGGCTCTAATTTCAGTAAAAGAGGCACAAGGGTAATGTCACAGTGTACAGTGTGATCAAAAAAGCTCTCCTTTTCCAACATCTCCTAAATTTAGAAGTCTCTGCCATCTACTTAGAAGTACCTGAAGATTCCCATCTTTCATCACTAAAATCTAAACAATTACATTTAAACTAAGAGGAAGAATGACCCAGTGACACAGACTGGCCCTCTTATAACAACAGCTATGGAGAAGCTCTAACAGGCCAGCAAAAGGCAGAGTAATTCTGATAGATACAGAGCAGTAAACGTTATTTAGGAGTTGATTGTGGAAGAGGAAAAAAACGGCAGGAACAGCCAGTGGAGCAGGGGGAGAGAAACTTATGCAAGCAGCAGCAGCTCAGGAACTAAATAATATAATATGAAAAACATAAAATTTATATATATAACAAGATAGTAAGTTTTCACACACACAACCACACAGGCACAAGCTTTAGCCAAAAAGTGCTGGAAAACATAATGTACCTGGGGTTGGGAATAAAAACATTCCTTTGGATGAAACATGAGAAGTATGTACAATGAAAGCACAGAGACACTCAACTGTGTCTCTGTACAAGGTGTCAGCATTCAGGAACTGGCAGGGAGGGCTACAGGGACCACGGTGAGGGGAGGCCAGGGCTGCTCCAAGCTGGGCACAGTCAAGCCAGTCCCACCCAGTGCCAGCTGGCTCCGATGGCCCCACCACAGGGCATGAGCTGAGCCCTGCAGCGAAGGTGATGGCTGTGCCACCCAGGATGGGGGCAAGGACTCAGGAGGAAAAAGCTGCTTAATCAATTTTCCCAAAATCATGTCTGTTTGGTCCACAACAGTAATTGGTAAGGCCGCCCTTAGCCAAGGTCAGCCAATCACAACCTTTCTGAGATTCTTTTTATTCTTTAAAAAAAAAAAAACAAATATACAAAGCTGAGAAGAAAAGAGAAGAGAGACAGAAAATTCCAAAGAAAAAATAATTTTGAATTTGCTCCCTCAAACCAATCAGAAAAAAACATTTCTAAAGGATAGAAAAATAATAGCTATGAGTCTGTACACACTTAAATAACAGAAGGATAGGAGAGATACTTTGGCTTGTACAGATTGCACACTCAACCAGGACTGAATAAATGTAATGCATGACTTAAGATGAGTATGAAGGATCTACCTGGCCATTGCAATGTGTAGATGAACTGCCCCATAAGCAGAGGCAGAAGCTCTGCTGCCTCAGACACACTAAACTGCAAGCTAAACAGTTGGAAATTTTTGTGAGGTGGGGCTAGAACAACACAAACAGGACATCACAGAATCATTAACAAAGACCCCCAAGATCATCAAGTTCAACCTTCCAAAACACACTGGAAGATCAAAGCTGCGAGCTGTTAAAGACTGATTTCTAAGGGAAGTTCAACTCAGCTATTTCAGTAGATGCAGAATTCATGAAGACAAAAAAAATGTTAAGATTTGAAAGAAAAATGACACATCTTTAACTCATTTGTATAAAAAATCAGAACTTTGACAGAAGACCCAGCTAATACACAATATATACAATTTTCTGCATCAGCAAAACTTATAGTATGAGCAATTAATGCTCTTCCACTCTCAAGAAGGTCAAATACAGCCTATAGCTGAATACTGCCTTCTTCCACTAGTAGAAATTTGCCTGTCTAAGAGATGAGCTACTGTTGATCCAGCCAACTTTTCAGAGACTTTGCTGTCTATCAACCTACTACAGCACCCTGAACAGACAGATTTTTAGGTCAGAAGAAACCACACTAAGATCTTGTCTAAGCACCCACATGATGTAAACTACAGTATTTTATTTGCCCTCTCTAAATTGATATATTAAAAGTTTGATAAATTTTTCATAGATTTTTGAAAATTAACATTTTTTGGCTTTTTTGTTTGGGTTTTAATTGTAACAAAAATTCAGCCTAATCAGATCTGAGAAAGGCAAGCAAGGTGTATTTGTAAATAAGAGTTGTACTTTCACAGCAAGAATGGGCTACAAAACTATAAAGGTCTTTCTAGTTTCCAAAACTGCATTTAAAATTACACATGCTAGAGTCATAGCTTCTGGTACCAGATACTTTGATTGATCCAAAGTACAGTCTGCAGCTTTCAACCCATTAAGCTTTGGGGAACCTTTGCATAAATAACCTAGTACAGAATCCTTTGAATCCTGACAGTGACTGTAAACCCTTTTCATATGAGGAGCTGCACAACTGCAATGGCTTCCACTTGCTCTTGCTCATTGGTGTGAATGTGGGACATTATACAAATAATTGTTTGACCTACAATAATCTTCCTAGATGGTCCATTCTTATGTAACACCTTTGCATAAACTAGAACTTCAGGTTCATCTGCCCTAAAGTTGTGGGGTGTTCTTTTTAATCTTACAAAGTCTTAAACATAACCCATATTTAAATTAATCTGTAGTAGAGGACTTGAATTTTTTTATTTTTTTTTTTTTTTTGCTTACTTTATTTTGCCACCAGTTCCATACAGGCAAACTTACTTTTTGCACTGATTTATTTAAAATCTTCTTTTGGGTATCACTACAAAGCTTGTTCATGCCAATAAGGCAACAGAAGACACCATATCCTACTGCCGGAGGCAAACCCCCTGATTAACCTGGCTTCCTTCCATGTGAGACTGAAGCAATGCTTTTATGGGTAGCTGCTGCAGGCTGGTTATTGAAAATGGAAGATGCTTAGTGCTTTGCATGCATAGCCCTTTATAAATAATATATAAAGGTCAAATAAGTTATTTATTGGGTCTCTCTGCCCATTTACGTATGTTACCTTGTTTCAGTATTGAAGGCTGTTGTAAATTTAGACCGACTGACATATGTTAATTTACCATGAGCTGAGAAACTGGAAAACAGTGGCAATGGTCATTCTATATTTTTGGCTCAGTCAAATGCAGTTGTCTACCCATATTCACTGACACCTTATCTTCTGCAACACCCAAGGTTAACATGTTTTTTTTCCTTACATTTTTTTTTTGAAGCTGCCTTTTTCCCCTATTGTTTTTTGTTTTTTTTTTTTTAATTTTACATGTTCAACACTCTTAGGTAAACATCTTGTATAGGTGACTCATAGCAAAGCTGTTTCTTCCGTGATAGCCTGTCTCAATTTATTCACTTTTATAAATCAACCTAATTCATAACTTCACAGCATTTGCTCAAACCCACCATGGCAAATTAGAGCTCTTCTGTTTCCTCCAAAATGTGCTTTACCATGAAATTCTGATAGAGCCCAATATAATTTCTACCCCTTTTCCTTGCCTACAGCCCCCCCCACAAGTCATGTCTAATACACTGGGTTTTTTTCTCACATTGCATATACAATGTTTTCTTTGTTCTCCTACGGCATCTTCACCAACTTAATACACAGAGATGCCTACACAACAGCCTCACACTCGTTATTTTCCGGTCCATGTAAGAGTCATCTCTGACAGGGTCTCCCTTGCTGCTTCTCATCACAGCCTCACCTCTGTGCTCTCTTTACTCTGCTCAGCTTTACTTCTGAGATCTCCAGCTGCAGCAAACTGAAAGCAAATTGTCACAAAGGCATTATTCACGCCTCATTTGTTACATTTCTCACAGTTATGCCCTCACTTCCCTCCATAGTTCAACTCCAATGGGATGACCTGCTTTGAAAGATTTAGAAAAGCTCCCCACTCGCTGTCAGGTGTCTCAAGTCACTCTTTTCCCCTATGGTAGCTCTCATATATCCACTGTAGGGGCCACAGGCAAAAAGCCCATGCTCACCCAGCCAGAATCATTGGAGGAAAAATGGTAGAAGCAACCCAACATCCTAATGCTACTATATTCTGAGTATTCAAAGCTTCATGGGAGTGAAAGCAAACAACAGCTCCAGATGGGGTTAGGAGGTAGTGGAGCAGGGAAGCAAGTGCAAAGCTCTCAAGAATTTCATACACAGAGCATGACATAGGAGCATTTCCCAACCCATACCAGCAGGGGCTGGGTGTAAGCACGGCCCTGGAGTGCCTGTCTGGCCTCGGCAGCATCCTCTAGCTCCTGTGGCTGGGGGATTTATTTACCCAGTGATGCCTGTGATGGGCAGCCTCATCCTGGTACTGCAAACAGCCTTGGCAGGGGGCTGCATATCAGCTACTCAAGAGCCACAGGCTGGTCATTCCTGACTTAGATGGAACACTGAAGACAGCAATGGCTTAAATACCACAAATGTGTTAAATTTAGACACAGACAAGAGCAAACCTGTAAATAACGAGACATTTGCCTAGCATCAATCTGATTCTCAGCATATTACATCTGTTCTCACTGCTTTATGCATTTTTTTAGATACAGACTATGCTGTCCTCTGGATTTCTAAAGCGCTCTGTAAATTTTGGATAGAACTGGAATACTAATAGTAACCATAATTATTGCCCTACTCTTGTCTAAAATACTTACTGTATTAATAATTTTCCACAGTACCAACATTCTGTAATAATGAAATGGTTAACTTCTGTATAAATTATTAGCAATTAAAATTTATTTGTACACTATAATTTTAATATCTGAGAAATAACATAGTACTAAGTAGTGTATGCAGAACCTCTGACTAATGACTAAAGGTTATTCATTTGCCTTCTCTTTAATAAAGCCATATTTCTCCAAAATGACACAAACAGTCCAACAAGAAATTAAATTCTACAGAAATCTTCACCACTAACCATTTTCTTCAACAGCACACCCAAACTCAAAAAGCAAGACATTACCCTCTGCTTTATGAATACTAAACAGCATTCTTCATCTAAAGGTTAAACCAGAAAAATCAAGTCTATCTGCCTATATTTTTATGAGAATTGTGTAGTATTTTATGTGCATTGCTCTTCTCAAGTGGAGTCCAAACCTGTATGGTATGTCAGCAAACTTTAATTTAGCATATTGTTTTTCCATAAAAACATAACATTATAAAAAACATTCAAAACACAATCACATGTTTTCAATCTGTTAGAACAGTTAATTCAAAAATACCTCTACCCTACTTTATCTTATTAAGGAAATCCACAAATGCATTGCATATCTTCAGAAAGACTGCCTATACATAAACATTCTGTGAGTCTTACATGTTTTTAAAAGGGTCCCTTTCACAAAAGGGACAGAAGTCACAAAGTATGACCACGGTCATTGAATTTAATTTATCCTGATCAGAGTTAAAATGACACAAAAAGACAATTAGGAAGTTGAAAGATTTCCTAACTGGAGTCAATGGGTTGCATTACCCAACACCTAAGTTAGGCATGGGCAATTCCTGGCTAGAGTACAAAGTGGCCCAGCTCTGAGCTGGAGTACCAGCTCTGGTTTTCTGGCACATATATTTGAGGGTTTCAACCAAAAGCGATGCACATGTTAACTTATTTACACCAAGGGTTTCCTGCTGTTCTCCCTGCCTTCAAGTCAATGTGGGCAAACCACTGCAAGCCAGCCAAGTGTTTCAAATACCATCAGCCTTCAAGATCAACATGATAAACCAGTTTAGTTACAGATACTAGCATTTTACCAAATCTCTTGATGAAAATATGTTTCTGGGAGGAGGATGCTGACAGTGCTTTGCTGACATATGCAAGACAAGGAAACATAAATTTCTTTATTGTAATTCAGTGTGTTCCAAACACAAATGCCTAGCAGTAAAAATTGATGCATCACCAGTCAATACATATTGCAAACCTTTCTAGCAGTACAGCACGAGCTGTAGCACTATGGGGAGTTATCTCTAGTGTGGTATAACCATCCTAAACTTTTTTAAAGCAAAGAAAGATGTGAATTCATGGCCATCAGAAGCCCAGAGTTATCCTCGGAGAATGCACGTGCAGAAAGATAACCAAGAATATTTTTCATTTATTGATGGCAAACTACAAATTCTGGGTGGTAATTAATTCACTGATTCATGAAAATAAAGTTCTCTGGGGAGCATCATGAATCCAGACTGACTTTCCAGGAAAGCTTAATTTTATATCTGGATCTCTGCTTTATTAAAAATCGACAGAAAAAATACAAAGCAAAAGATGGTCTCTTTGTGGAAGAGTATATTTGAAGGTTCAAAATCATATCTATTTGAGCAAATAAAATGTATTCACATGTTACCTATACAATAATATCTATGGAGACCATCAGGACAACAAGAGTGAAATTCTGCAGACTGGTTCTACTTCCACTACCTCATTCTAGAAAAAAATATAAATACATCTTTCCAATCTAGCACATTTTAGGAGACAGGAGGAGAGCAGAGTAACTATTTTGGACAGAGACTGCTATTAGCATTTCCAATACAGAGTTTATTCCAAATTTGGTGCTATGCCTCTGCAGATCTCAGATCAGAATCAAGCCTTTAGGCATTAACTGAGATAAACAAAGTACAATACGTCAAATCTAATTATACTCTAAATATCCAAATAATATCTAGATCTCTAAGGTAATTCTAAAGAGCCTCGGTGATGGAAAGGCAAATATGATTAAGTTGAAACTGCAAGCAGCTTGTGAAATATGGGAAATACCATTACATGTGAAAATATCTGTAGGGAAATATTTTCCTTTAACTAATAAGGCAGGAAACTTTGTGACATAGTAAATAATTTTTCCAGTAGCTTAAGGCATCTTAAAGAAAGAAGCCAGAGATGTTAAACAATGACTACACATTCCTGCTTTAAAGCCATCATCAAAAAAATTTGTCTTATAACTACCAAGTTACAAAAAGTAGTGAAAAGCAAAGCAGTTACAAAAAAAATAGTGGGAAAAAAACCCTTCTTGTATGTTTGCATTAGTTATAATTATGAAATAAGCAGTTAAATTGGTTAATGCTTCAGTTTTATTCGGTACAAGCAAAAAGAAAGCCTTCTCTTCCCCTTTCACACTTTTCTTACTGCAGGAAAGCAAGAATAAAATGTCAGCAGATTGTTCAAATACAATGCTTTGCCCAGGAAGGGTTTGAAGAAAAATAGATTTTGTTAAATAACAGACCTCTGCCATCCCATTTACTATTCACAGAGGCACTGATGTATGGTTACATGCATCTAGATACAACTTTATTTTAAGATCAGACTGAAATTGAGCTTGTAAATGCCTACCAAATATCTGTCTGATTCTGCTCTCTAGTCCTCCTGTGTGAGTTCAAGTTGCAGAAGTCCACAGACACTTCATGGTTTTCTCAGTGAAATGATAGAAATTCCAAAACTCTTCAGTGCTGGGTTCAGGAACAAATTTACATTCTTTTAAGGCACTTAGAGCTATGCGCCTTAATTAAATCTATTCCCTTTTGCATTATCCTAAAGCACTTCCATCAACTTTTTTCCTCCTTGAGCTATGTGTACCAAAACTGGCTCATTGGATATCTGGTCAGTTCCACACTCACACGAACGATGGCAAACGTTTCAGGTGAAACTCAGGAACATCTCCTGCCAAGAAATCCCACACACTGCACTCATCAAACCTGCATCTTTCCCATGCAAACACTGTGTATAGAGTGTCTCCATCTAACATTCAAAACCAATGACAGCAGCTATGTTGTGTCCTCCCTTATAAGCTTCTGTCATTGACTTAAGTTGACTCAGTTCCTATGTCAATTGATAAAATATCAGATCCCTCATATATATGCATGAGTATAGCTAAAACCTACTCAATCTTGACTGTACACTAAGTTTTGTACATAAATGTTCTCCTCAGTAATCACTAACTAGAACTTGTTTCAGGGTGCAAGTGTTATAGATAGGACACACACCTAGCCATGCAGGCTAAGACATATATAGCTTGGGCAAGAAAAGCCTTGAATAGTCCAGAATTATCCTAAGCTTCCAGGTCCGAAGTACAAAACTGTGATCACAGACTCATATAATTCTAAGACCCAGCTTCCACTTTTAGAGATGTGAATAGAGAAATGTATAGAGAAATGAAACATCAGCTTTGACAGATACAGATTTAACTACTGGGACAGTTCTGTAGCAGCCAGCCTGCCACATTCCCGTCGTTTGAATCGAGGCCAATGGCAGATACATTTGCAGGTCTTCTTCCAGTGCTGAAGGAATATATTTCATGGTTTAAGAAGAGTGAAGTCATGTAAGAAAAGCTAAAGACAGAAACATCATGTAAAGGAAGGATTATTCTGAGTGGCAACAAGAGAGTTTTTTGAGCTGCAGAGAGATAAGGCAGTGCAATGTGGAATGACAGATGCAATCCGAGACCCCAATGGACATTGCCACAAGTAATCTTGCTAGCTATTCCCATTCTCAATTCACATGCCTAACACAGCAACATAAGTGGGCCAAAAGGAAATCTGGGGTCTGCTGGAAGAGTCCCTATTGTCTTGGTACCCAATAGCAATAGAACATTCTTCACAGAGCCTTTGAGCACGGCTTTCAAACAGAAGAGATCTTAGGAAATGTTCCATTTTCTTCATTCTCCTTTAAAGCATTGCAAAAGAAACTGGAGGCCTTGGACACACTATACGATTCCATTATCATTCACACTTTCCTCACAGAAAACTCAGAAAAAGCAAAGACTGAAAAAAGCTCTCTAGCCCCTCCAGCAATTCACTTTTTTCCTCCCCATTCCATTCACCTTGTAATCAGATAGCTTCACCAGACCTTATTGGATAAAAAACATCTGGTAAGTTATGATTTTGGTCAATAATATGACATCTTTAAGTATCATCACAGATGTAAGCGGACAGAGAAATTACAGCCCTGATCTGAAGACTTAATCTAAATTAGACCCATTGAATAGTGAAATGTTATATTTGCAGGAGTAAGTGCCAGACAGAGTGATAGAGAGCTAATTGCACAGATTTATTTTGCAAAGGCCAGTTTTATGGAGGAAACTCTCCTGTTTACAAGGCTGTCTCTACCGTTTTTCCAGGGAGGATTATAGGATCTTAGAGTCTGCCTGGGGAAAGCTAAGAACCAAGATATATACTCTCAAAGCAATGACATGCAGTTACATTCCATACTATTAACTACTAAAATATGATCTTACAGATTTGAATAAAAACAAATAAATACACATTTCAAAGGGTTCATTTTTAAAATTTACATTTATTTTAGGGACAGAAATTCACCGCTTCCTAAAAAAATCTACATCCTAGAATTTAAGGTCACAGACACATATTTACTTTGCAGGCAGCTGGAAGAGCTGCAAATGTTATTACCTCAGGCCACTTTTTCCACCTCCATGTTGGAATTCACCATGACAACAGCAAAGCAAACTAAATGGATCCCACGAGTGCTTCCTAAACTCAGTGCTTCAATGCAAAATCTTTTTTTTTTTTTAATCTTAAATCAACAGTGAAGGCATTTCAATCTAACATGCTTGACTCCACACTCAAACAAGGAAAAGGTCAGGGGAATAGGGAACGCAGCAGTCACCCACGCACTGAGTTGTAAAACAGCAGTAACATGGAGTTACATGGAGCTGATTTACCAGCATTAAAAGCATCAGCAGCCAGCTCCAACAAAGAACAGCTGCCATTGCCAGGGAATTCACTTAACAACAATCTGAGACCAAAACACCACAATGAGCAATGTTCTTTGTGAGTCTCCTGACTCCTACCAGGGCCTGCTTTGCAGTTTCTTGTCCTTGAAGGATATCAACTTACAGCTGTGACTTAACTTATAGTTAAGGCACAAAATAGTTATAGACAATTCTTTAAGAAAAGATCATAAATTATGGTATTTTTCTACTGTTTTATTCACTTCACTCACATGTATATTGTATATTCATTATAATGAATACCAGCTGATTTATAGTTCAGCTTTTCTTTCATTTCTGAGACGAAATGCAGATCCCTAGACTTTGAAGACTGAACTCCAAAATTATGTTTCTTCGCATTTTGTGTAATGTTATCTTCTCTGTAAGTTAACTGAAGATACCATAAGTTCTTACATAAGTTCAGATACATATGGTATCTGAAGATACCATAAGTTCTTTCCTGTATAGTACAGTAACCAAAACATGTCCCAGGTTCATAAAGATTTTTACAGACTTGCCCTCCACCCCCATTACCTGAATTTATGCATCCACTTAACTGTTCTGATATTTTGTCTCATGTGATAACATGACCCTTCAGAATTAATCCATAAAGCTTTTTTCTTGTAAGATCTGTTATTCAGATAGTAAATGCGTTAAGCTTCAGGAAGCTGAAAGAATTGAATGTGATTTCTTTAATCAGAAATACCAGGTGCATCTTGCTATGTTTCCATATTATGAATGAAAAGAAGCATTTAACGATACAGGAAATTTCTCCATGAGTATCTGCAAGCACAGTGCTTTTTTATTTGCATGTTTTCATTGCATTTGCAATTTTGAAATGCCTCTATTTCTACATGTACAGGCAATATTTATTTTTTGAATTCACAGTATTTGTTTCCTACGTTCTACCTTCTCATGGTGAAGTAGGCACTTAGTAGATAGGTGAACATTTTATTCAACATCAATGTGCAATAGTTATGAGAATAAGACCCAGAAATACTGAAAAAAACCATTCAATGTTCTTTATCGTTTTAAAACTTCGAAGTTGGCTGCAATATGGTCATACAAAATTGAATGTAGTTGCCTTCTTTCAAAAAGTAACATGTGAATAGTACCTGAAAAAAACCTTTTTGAACACTAAGAACAAGCTTCTGGTTCTTGAAGCACTCTGAGTAATGACTAACATGCAGAATGGTTTTGGAAACCTACAAAGAAAAAATATTAAGTGACACAAATATAATGCCATTATTTTACAGACATTACTAATCAAGCAACAGATATTAGAAATTAACTGAGAGCAAAATATCAGAACACCTATCAACTTTTTTAAGCTTTTCAAGACACCATTGCTCATTTTTATTAACTGAATCAAATACTTTCTATGTATCAGCCTTCTTATTCCACCGTACTTTTTCCTATTACTCATCTTATCACTTGTACGTTGTCTAAAAGTATGTTGATTTTAAATTATCAGCAGGAACAACATCTCTGACTGCTCTTTATTCCTAAATTGTTTGTTAGGCTACATCTTTCAATATATTTGCAAACATTATACAGACATTGAAACATTTGGACTGCATTGGAAGGATAACATAATTATTTGTGTGTTGAAGTGATTTTTCATTTAATTGAGGCTGGCCCACAAATGTGGATTTCAAAGTACTAATCCCAGCACCATACAACAAACTTGCATTTCTATTATCTATGATCTGACAATAGAATATTACATAAATCTGATGTTACACAATGATACTGTTATTCAACACGTATTGGCAGTTAGCTATTTGGACAACTGCTATTCAAATTAAGATGACTGTCAAACCTTACTTTTCTCAAGTAATCAAAATATAAAAGTGATCAAGTGCAGATGCTCCTACTACTTTTTCATAGGAAAGGAAATCTATCTGAACTGTCTCTATGTTAGTGAGCAATGTTGAATGTACTCAAACAGTTTTGTTAGCTTTCAGATGTAAAGCTAACTTTAATATTTTGAGCTTCTCCCTGTCTGCTGTGGGAGGATACCCTGAGGAGCTACCCTTTAAAGGGTCTCCAAACACTAGTGATCTACCGTTACTTAGACGCCCGTATCTCCAGTTCTTTATATTACATCCGTCTCTGAGGATCAGCATGAAAAGGGTAATACTTTGAATCAGCTGATAGCTGAGGAGGGACTAGCACTGCTGATTTTCGGTTTTATTCCCAAACCTCTACGTCAGCTGAGTCAGCAGATGCTTTATTTTAAAGACTCTCCTTATTCACCTGCACTGCTGCAAATTGATAAGACCTATAAATTCCAGTTACCTCGTAGAGGGCTGCTTTAGAGATTAAAAGCATATACTTACTTTGATACCAGAGTGTAACTCCCAAAAGGATTAACAGGAGTTAAGTGCATGCATGCTAAGCAGGAGATACTCTACAGCTCCCCCCGCACAGAAGGCAAGAGAGGAAACAGACCCTGTAAATTCTTCAGGGAAATGTAAAGGTCATGCAGATGAACTGCTGACTAGACCACCCTTTGCTCCCTCAAGCAAGTATGCAGCACACCTACTACATCATTCAGGTTAGGAGTTCAAATCAGAGCAAGAAACAGTGCCATTAATTAGATACTAAAATCCTCTCATGAGAAACAGTTTAACTGCACATTTACTCCAAACCGGTAACACAGTTTCAGCTTTCCCAATGTACACAAAAATCACATTTCTTTCTTCTACACTATAATTGCTTCTCATTTCATTGCTGTATTGCATATATTCATAAATCAACCCAGGGTATTGAACCGTTCTGCTGTTTACTTAGTACTTTTTACTTCGTAGTGGATAATATAAAGTAGAAATAAGATAGTGACTAGTGCTATATAAATTTGGTGATCCATCTGGTGACAACTGACAGAAAAATTAACATCAGATGAATTAATATGCTCACTAGTCGCACATGCAACTCAATAGTATTTCAGTCTATTGCAGAACTATTGCTCCCTGCTTAGGTATGCAGGATGTCATTTTTTCTTTTAGATTGCACACACTAAAACTAAGAAGAAAAAAAAAAAAGACACTGTCTACAAGAGAAAATAGGCTATGGAATTGAGCTCATGAAGTTGCGTCCATGTATCCTATCTGCAGTTAGCGTTATAAATAAAATTCAACGAGAAGTAAGTATACAATTTCACACAAAAAATTTGTGTTGGAGTATGGATTTGAGGCACAGGTGGGATATCCAGCCAGACCTTAGAACTTCTAGGTCCAACAACACAGGCATAGTCATTGCAGTTGGCACAAATTGCAGTCACAGAATAAGAAACCACCTGAGGAGATTTCGGGTCAATGCTACCACACAGTCAGCATCAGCACATATAAGCCATAAAACTTCTCTGTAAATGAGGTGTTCTAGCTGTTTTTCAGCAAGTTCCAAAGAAGACAACTTGCCAAAATCTTCTTTTCAGGAGGCTGTCCACAAAAACTAGGGTAAAGCAACTACTGCAAACTGAAGCTCTCTGTCACTCTTTGCCTTTCACTAGTTCAGTGTAAGCGTGCGGCACCCCTCTCAATCCCTGCAGGCACTTGTGAGGTGCATAAGGCAGCTAGGTTAGACCTGTGAACATATGCTTGAGCTTGAAACATTACTTATTAATATCAATTTTTACATTTATCTTTCAATTACTGAGATACTTTACACCCTCCAAAGGTGACTTACTTAAGAAGGCAGAAAGAAAAAGTGATTTCATTTTGTTATGAGTCTATTGTTTATTATGACATTTGTGTAAAAATGTCAGTTTTCTAGAGGTTTTATGCCAATGAGGCAAATTCAGTGCAGACTTACCTGGCATAAGTGAATATAAGTATACTACATCTGTATTAGTGTTTTAATGTAATTCTTTACAGATTTTGCAAAGCTCAAAGCATAAAATCACATGAATGTTTCCTGTAATTTAATAGATTACCATATAATTAATATTTAATAAATGCATGAACACAAGCTCTGTTGAGAGGCAGAAAGGAACACAGAGAAAACGAGAAGGGTGCAGCCGTACTGAAAGCAATTTATATTGAAGAATATGTATGTCTGTCGTGATTTTTCTACTCCATAAGTGCCAAAGAGCAATTCCCAGAGCATCCTTCAGAAAAATGGACAAACATTCAAGTTTTCATTCTTGTAAGCATCAAGTCCTGAACACTGCCACACCAGAGATACCACAAAACCCTTTTGAGTTCATTTCCTAGAAGCCAGGGTTTTGCCCTTAAATAGGAAGAGAATAACAGTGTGTGTTGCAGACATGTAGACTTTACTGGCAAAACCGCGCTCTTTAACTTCTGTTTGTGGATACAGACAGGTCTCTTCTCTGTGATTTAATTAATCTGGTTCTGCCTTCCTGCTATACTCTTAGAAACATGAAAAATTGCTAGAAATACAATTATGTAGTAAATAAACAACCTTTACAAGAAATTCCTGGATGCAAACTACAAGAGAATACACTTACATATGAGGGGAATATAAAGGCCAACACCTTCAAATGCAGGCCTGATTGTGAGAGCTGCCCTCAGGCATCTTCACCAGTTAATTTCAGTGGGAATGGTAAAACATTCTCAAATCTCCCAAGTACTTAAGGACTTGATATGAGACACTGGTAGCTGAAAATTTAGGCTAAAGTATCTATTTTCTTCCTTTCTTATACCAGTAGGACTGTTGCAGTATTGTACAGTTTGGTACCACTATTACCTTACCAATGACTGCCCATATAAGCAATGCTTGATTTTTCTGGGGGGTTTGGGGGGACTGGGGGCACTCCTAATCTCTTCACTGATCATCTCATGTCTTAGAGGCGACTGATTCCCTATGCTGCTATACTGCCTAGCATAACATGTCTTAGATGTTACCAACTTCACATTATAAACACAGGCAATAGTAATATACAATACACATGGCGATCACAATCTGTGACTGTTGAAATTAAATGCTTCAATCGGACTTCTGGTTGTGAACAACTGAACTAGAAAATCAGAGTGTGACACGTTCCTGATATGACACCTCACAGTCTAAACCTTTGTTGATGACTCATATAAGCATCTGTCAGCTATCTACTTTTCTGTATATTTCCCATTCTGAATTCAATAGTTTATATACTCAATATTCTTATTCTAAATCAACACTTGGCATTACACTTCTGTTTGACTGAAGAGTCATGAAAAATGCTATACTTTCAAAACAGAATTTACGCAAGAATAATAATCATGTATTTATACACTGATTCAGGTATAAAAAGTATCTACCGAGTCCACTTAAAATAGATGGCAAATGGGCACATAAAAAACTTGTTGAGCTGCTCTAAGTCCTCCAAGTAAGTCATAAATCTATGTGATGGTTTCAGTACTTTGGTGTTCAAAGAGAAAAATGCACAAGACAGCCAGATTATGCAGAGGTAAAGCCTTCCTACATATGTTACTGGGTTTTTTTAGGGTGATTTAGACAGTGTATCCACGCTACCAAAACTCCAAAGCACATACAAACCAAGAACTACCAAGTACAGTCTTGGTCATACTCATAAACATGGTATAAACAAAACAGAAATCTCAGTATAAAAAGTACAGTCCTAGTTCAATACCACTCAGGTTTCATTTCTAAAGATTAATCCTTTAACTCCCAAGAATCTATTGGGATCTAGCAAAAAAAAAAATAAAAATAAAAACATCAGTTCCCCAAGCCAAAAAAACCTCCACAATACAATCTTGCCTGCTGCATATAAGTGTTAATGGCATGTAGCTACTATTACAAAAAAAGATAACTTATCATCCTAGAAATTGTTGTCTAACAATTTGAACCCGAACTTAACTCCATCAGCACCAGCTCAGACTTTTCCTACAAAAACAGTAAGAACCCAGCTCCCTGCATGGTCTTTGAAACACCCCTGCCTCACACTTCATACATTTGGCAAAAAAACTCACCAAAATGATATCAGAAAGAGTTGCATATCACTGATGTGGCTCTGACAGTGTTTTATACCCACATTGTACAAAGTAGGGCAGAAGCAGAAGCTTGTCCTTCATGTCTCTGTACGGCAATGGAAAGCAGCACAGCCTGATGAGGATTTGAGGTGACAAGCCAAGACGGCACATCAGGATATTTTAGGTCTTCAACTGGGAAAGTACATTTCTGGCTCGCACTGCAGCCAGACAGCGCACCCTGGCAAGGCTTGGGGCTGGCGCCTGCAACCATATTATAAGTGGTTCCTACGAGGAAACCTGGGAGCATATCAGCTATTGAAAAGATTTCATAACACTCCTAACTGCTAAGCAAACCATTGCTGACAAAGACCTGTAAAGCCAAAATATTGAGTTCTTGTTCATCTGCATTTCATCAGAGACCATTTCATTTGGCTTTTAATTAGATTAAATCAAATCAATGGTGGACAAAAAGATCATGTGTTTTTATCATTCCTCCAAAACTACTGCCTAGTGTTAGTCTTATAATATATTCTTCCAGGGAGATAATATTCCATTTTTACTATTATAACTAGAGTTTCTCTAAGTAAATAATGATGGCTTCCAAACACTAAATAATACATCACGCCTATTCAAAATACAGAAGAGCACAAAAGACACTGAAAAGCCTAGGCATACAGTTGAACAATTTGCCCAGGCATGCCAGATCATCTCTTTACAGAGCATATATAATAGAAATTTCAAAAGGCAAAGTAACATTAATAGTAACTTGCTTTTACACAACTCATAAAGACATTGTGTCTGATAATGCATTTGTTTCTCCACTCTGAACATGGTTTGGTGGTTTTGTTTTTGTTTGTTTGTTTTATTGCAAATACAATTACCTTTCCCTGGCACAAGAAACTTTTCATCCTGATACTGAGAAAATTCTTCATTATAGAGTGTATCTATGCTGTGTGGTTCTCAGTACCAGGAAACATATACCATTGAGCAGGTTAGAAATGGCAGGTGTTTTTGCAGAATATTTTGGAATAACCTTTTTCTTTGTTCATTTCCCTTCTTTCTTTGAAGTAGCATTTTAAAACAGGTTACAGTACAAATTTCAATTTCCCATATGCAAAGGATGAATATAAAAGCATAAAAACTTTTTAATACAATGTAAGAATCATCAGTTTGGGTTGAAGATTTTAATTTTGCTCTTTTTTTTAAACAATCTACAGATATCCTTCAGAAATAAAAATGCATTTTGTTCCAAAAGTCTATTGGAAAAAATAACATATCTGGAAAATATCTCCCTTTTCTAGAAACCTCTAGAGCAAAAAACACCCCTTTATGACTGGCATACAGAAATATATGTATTATGCTACTTTAAAAACTCTATCTCAAAGATAATTATGTAAATGTACCTTTTTTTCAATTTGACACACAGAGCAGCAACACCAGAACCACCACTATAACCCTGAATTCACAGATCACATTTTGACTTCCATCTAGTTTAAACAGTAGTTGTACTAATAAAAATAATTTTCAAGCAAGACAGAGCATATATTTCTTCATTCAAGAACGTACTTATGCATGGTAAATATAAGAAGTGAAAATTATGCCCTCTCATACATATATGTGTAAAAATAATTTTACATCCATCATCCATTCATCATGGAACTAAAGACACTTGGAAACCTCAAGGTTGTTGAGAGCTTATTTTAGCTTCAAAAAGAAGTCACCTCCAGTTATGGCAAGTAGTAAGACGTTTGAAATCATAAAACATTTACTATTAATTATAATATTAATGCTAATGAATCTGTCTGTTAATTACTTTGAATGATGCCTGAAAAAAAAAACATGACTAGCATTTCAGCATTATTACTTTGCTATAACAATATTTTATGAGTTTGAATCTGGCAGTGCAACCTTAAGCACACTTTATCACTGCAATACTACAATGAATTTAGGTTTAGACCTGATTTATTTCAATTATCCCTTGTCAAGTCCACCACGTTTTACTGAACTGAGGAAACATGGTCAGGCAGTTCCACCTTGGAACTCAATAAATGTTATTATACTTTATGTTAGTGAGATTTTGTCCCTGTTCTAGTACATTGATAGAAACATGCAATTCGTGTTTTTTCCTTAAATACTGTCAGTTATTATTTTATTAATATTATTTATTTAATTTTATTATAATAATACAGTTATTATTTCGTTCACTTTAGCCAATTTTATGCTTTTTAAGTCCTTAATCAATTTTAATTTTGAGGTATGACTTCTCTTTAGCAGTGAACTCCTGCTGTTATTCCGTGGCAACACCACACTTACTGTCAGCTCCACTGGTTAACATTGCAGCATATGTCTTTACCTCGTATCGAAAATCTAACCCAACATCTTGAAGTAACAGATTCCTTTCAAAAGTCCACAAGGTCTGAGCCTGGGGTGGCAGCACTGAGATGACCCATAACCTGAATTTCCACATCCAGCATCCCTTCCCAAGATGCTCTCACTATTCCTGGTACTAGAAAACTATTGTTAGTCACAGTCCTCTTGTAAAAATGACACAGCTGGATAGTCTGAATTATTGCCCAGAGCTACTTATACTGCCCTTATTTATGAACTGTATGTAAGCTTTTCTAATTTCTATGGCAAGAACAAGTACTAACAGCATTTGGCAGTATATTTATTTGATAGCTGTTTGCAGCTACAGTAGTCATCATTGTAGAGAAATGACACTACCATGGGTCCATGTTTAATTTTTTTCTACAAAAGGAAAGACCGTGTATTTGCAGTGCAGTAAATATTGACTTCCTACTAATGATAACTTTACTTAAATGGTATTTTCTGGCTGTAAGCCTCCTTGCTGATTATTCTATCTCTTCATTAATTTGAGGTACAAAGAAGACTGAGTAATGTTTAATTGCCGCTGAATCCCAGGGAAACCTGGTGGAACCCCACTGTCATTTTTTATTTAAATATATATTATCTTGTCAGTCAACCTGGAATAGTACAAGCTTGTTAATGTTTTAGTCTACAGAGACAGTGATGTATATTTTATACATTTAAATTGTAATTTTTAGTCAATAGAGCACAAAAAGATGCAATCTTTAATAGCATATGACAACTGCCCTTCTAGAGAGGTCCCATATGAGTTACAGAGCAATTCTCTGACTTTCCAGCCGTGCTTAGTACGGACTCCAGTGCACTGTTAGGAGCCCACAGCAGCCACAGTCATTGCACCCGCAGGGTTCAGCAGCATGGATCTAGGCTGTGCTGGCAGGGACACAGGCAGACACGTGGCTCCACCATATCTCCTTCCCTTGCCTCTTCTGCAAGCATGGGGTGATAGCTTGGCAGAGGTGTTTAAAAGGTATGATGTGTGCAGTTCAGCGCTGCCCTGCTTTAGTTTGCTTTATTCCTGTGTGTTTACTCAACTTGAATTTCTTCCTCTACATCTCTAACTATATGAACCTAATCAATATAATTAAGTATACCCCTCATGGCTTAATTTGGAGTGTGCTGGTAGGCACTGGTGCCAGTATATGAAAATCTATTATTTGATTTGTCAAGCATGACAAAACCTCAGTGCACAACCACTGTGACTCTAACAAAACATCAGGTAAAGCTTTATAATGCCCACTCTACAAAATTCATGATGCATAATGGTAAATTACATGAAACTGAACATGTGGGACAGTAGATCACTGGTGATTGGAACTTATGAACAGTCACCAAATATGAACTTCAGTGGTACAGCTGAGGATTGAATTCAGTGCAGGTGTGCAGTTGCAGTGCAAGCTCCAGGTTGTGCCCTGGGTCGCAGGAAATGGTGGGAGCCCAGGCAAGGGGACATGAACTGGTGCCCAACCTTCGCACAGCAAAGAGACCTCTAGGACCAGCCAAGAGAACAGACACTCAGAGACACAGCAGGAGGCAGTGATTCAGCAGAAAGACCCCAACTATCATGTGTTTATACAGTAAAGGTGTAAAATATAAAAGCCCAGAGTTTCCTTTGTTCGGGGTCCCTCCTCAGAGGCACCCAGCTCAAGCTGGTTTTGTGTTCTGCACCATGATTAAATTACTTAAAGATTCAGATGTCTGAGACTCTGATATGGGAAATATAGGGTCGAACCAGTACGGAAACCTTGTCTGGCTGTGTGAGCCCTGCTTTTAAGGGGCTTCAGCCCTGGCAGTGAAAGTCTCAGGTGGTGGGAGCATGACTGCCAGAGTGCCTCCTAAATGATCAGACAGGAAAGTTTCTTTAACAGTCTGAATGACACTGTTTATGTTTCTCAGTCAGTAAAATAAATGAAAGTATAAGACACTACATTTTTAATGTAAGCAATGCTTACTAATTAATCACTTCTCCAGATTACTGTCACAATCACTCAATAAAAATATCTTATTTACCCGTTACACTAGAACACAAGGAATTGTTTAGAAAGCAAATTATATTAGTATTATTTTGCTACTGTAAAAACATAGGTTTTACAAATGTATTTCATTACCCTGACTAGGTTTAAGCTAATGAATACTTAAAAATAGCACGACTGGCAACTCACTCAGCTGCTACAGGTGGGACTGGTTACTATGGCAGGGTCACAGTAACAGGTATGCTAAATTTCTTACCAGGAAAACTTTAGGGTTATCCCATCAGTTTTCCTTGAAAAGCCAACTTTTCCAGAGAGAAAAACTCCCACTGCTCTTAGTAGCTATGTTACAGGGTTCAAGCAGCTGTCATCCAAAAGCCAGGGGCTTTCAAAGAAGCAGAAAACCTGTGTGCCTAAGCCACATGTCCTGGAGTATATCAGATGTATCTGTGTTAAACACGATTAATCTAAAGTAAGGAAAAGTATTTATGAAACAGGCAGTGAGGTTGCACCACTCTGTCCCCATTTTGCTGTGAGGGGGATGTTTCTTGAATGACACTCAGCATTAAAGGTCCAGAAAGTACAGGGGGTAGTACAGTTTCATCCTGTGATGTCCCAGCCAGATTTTGAACGTTGCATATCTCAAAGCCAGTCTGCGACTCTTCCTAGTGCGAAAATTTGCATTCACAAACAATAGCAAAAGGATTTCACTTTCCAGAGGCTCCTTTGTCCTGGCCTCTCTATGAGATGGGGAGTTCAGGAATAAGCCTTTAATCTCCACACACACACTTTAGGAGTGGAGAATACCTTCATGTGGGTCTCTGAAACGGCAATCCATTCAGAGCAATGGAGCTACTTCTTTCTTTCTTCTCTTCTATCCTTGCAGTTCGGTTCAAACCATGGACTATTTCCTCCAGTGCTCAGAACTGGACCTACAATTCCACAGCACTCCACGCCAGTCCTAGCACACCTACACAGTAGCCAGTAAATGGTTTAAAGGTAAAGAAAATTCATGCCTAGCTAATTTGGTTGGTGTAAAAATTCTCATAAACCTGTTAATCTTTACAAGTATAAACAAAAGGAGCACAATGTGCACACAGCCTTTATCAACCTTAAGAGTCCTTATTTTACAGTTACTCCATTAGAGGTGTCAAACTTGCATCAGAACTGACAAGTAGGGAATTTAAGTGTAACACACACATGCATGCCCACATCTGTACATATACATATGTATATGCACGTTTTCCTGTTATTTATAGGGATTTTTTTTCTAGAGGAACCTGCAAAATAGATGAACAGACCCAAAATAATCATACTTCAAAATATCTAATATAAATACAAAACAAAAAGAGAAACAAAATTAAGTTTCTGGCATTTCCCTGCTCTAAAATTTACAGACTCACTTTGTAAAATCCTTCAACACGGAAGTACTAAAATGACATTACTTTTGCATATAAAGGTGCACCGCACAGGACACTGATTCAGCTGATCTTCAACACATGGAGAGGGATGTTATCTAGAAGAGTCATTGCAAAACTGGTAAAAAACAGTATCCAGTTTGTCTGGATTAGACGGCTTTTCATATAGTGTGCATTCTCTTCACTGCAGTGGTTTAAATGAAAAATTCCTCTAAAATTCTGAAGACAACTCAGAAATATCTGAAAGTTTTCTCTTGAATGATCAAATTAAAGCCTGTAAAAGTACAGCCAACCACATGAAATTTGCCCTTCCATCAAACGGAAGAGACCTCAACACAGCCCTTAGCACCAGTCTTGCTGGAGTATAGTAACAAATATTCAATAAAATTCTCATTGAAACTAAATTAGGCAAAATTAAAAGAACAGCTACAAAAAGAATGTCTTACCTCCTCCATTTCCTCAGCTTCACAGGATTCAGAATACACATTAGGGGCTAACTTTTAGTTTTAATGAAAGCAAAAACATTTTGAAAGACTACTTTTGATGTAAGGATTAGAATCGCATTTGCTTTGCTTCCACTTAAGTGCAAGCCTTGAGCTTCCTTACATAGCTGTGTAACCTGAACATAACCACTGAGGCACTCTGCTAGACCAAGCTGCTACCACTTCCAATGAAACAAATCACTTTGGACCGTACTGGACTTGGCAGACTGCTTGTCTTTCAAGCACTTTTTCTAGGCTTCCTCAGTCATCTGTGGCACATGCAGACCACAGACCAGATGTTTCCTCAAATTAGCTGGTCAACTGAAATTGATTGATGATTTCATGCTCTGCTAATAACTAGGTGTTCCTTATCCTAAAGATATATTATTCAATACCAATGAAAAACATCCCTTATACTATCATTCTCATCTATCTATAATTTAAAAGTTGAGAGGGATACATTTTTTTCCACAGTAGCATGGCTTATGAAATATTTTGCAATCTCTTTAGGTGTCTTTGGAGCTATCTTTGAACAGGGATAAAGATTCCTTGAGCAAATACAGCAGCACCAGTGACCCCTCTTGCCATACACCACTTCCAACAAGCAGCTCATCACACCTCCCCTTTCTCACCCATTCCCCTGATGAACATCTGTTCACACAGCAGAAAGTCAGAAGGAGAGGGAAAATCATCTCTACAGAGCCAATGAGGACTAAACACCATGTATCAGTATGGACAAACCAGAGCAATGTGCTATTGTGACTTAAATCCATGGACCTGTGACAACTTCCCATGACTATCATCTTACTGGAATGACCACCTAAGTGTTCCTAAGATGAAATTTTATCCCATAATATCTTCTTTTCTCTCTTGCTATGGAACTGATTCCAACTTCAAAACACAAGCGTTAATTTGCAGTCTAAAGTAGACAAAAATGGATGTTGTCATAATAAGTACTGTTGCCCAACATCAGCAAAGCACAAAAAATGAAGCAAAATATAAGGTCTGCTAGCGTGTTAGAGAAGAAGAAAGAAAATAATTGATTTGTTTGGCTATTAATTCTGGATGGCAAAACCTAAAAAAATGTATTTGCATTTTTAAGTAAAGTGTTCATTACCTTTAACTGAAGTTCCTTTTTTAAGTATTTATCTGTTCATCCATATGCAATTTAAATGGAAGTATTTTTACAGGTCAGACAGTCTGGTTTTTTGACTGTAAAGCTAGGAACAGTAATTTATTGAAGCTTTCTACATTTTTCTTGAAAAAAAACATTAATTCCTTAAAAAAAACAAAGAAAAAAGTAGTTACCCAGGTCTAGCAGAGAAATCCCATTTCTCTTCTCTTCCCTAAAGTTACAGTAGCTAGAACATTAGATATGCAAGCAGCACCCTAAATTACATTTCTTTGTTCTACTTCTGCTATGTACTATCAACTAATAATGCACATCCCTGTTCATTAGTGCTCCGCAGAAGGGTCACATTGGAAAGACCTCTTCATTACTCATGCACTGCTTGTCACAACACAGACTAGAGCAAGATTACTGATACATCTGTATAATTTTACTGAGAAGATTGATGTAAAATCAGTCTCATTCACTGTCCGTGCAACCAAAAGCCTGCCTCCAATTGGAAAAAATTAAATCTTGTTTTTCCTATGACATATCCTAGGTGGAAATGGGGAGAAGATGCATGTGGTCTATTGTGCTGTACTTGTAGTCTGCAAGAGTTATCCAATACCTTTTTTCACAGATTACCACTTGTAATTATGAAAACTAAAATTCCACTAAGGGACATGTGCTAGTTTTGTAGAGGAAAAAAAGAAGGTAAAAATGGAGAAAGAAATGCACATCCTAGTAGATTTTCCTACACAACTTATATCACTTTTAAAACCTAAGATTGAGCACAAGCTTTGTACCAATTTATATTAGAAGAAATCCTCATCAAAAAGTTTTGCTTTTTTATTTCTTATAATGGCTTTTACAGAATAAATGACAGTTAAATTTTAATTAGGTTGCTATTTAGCACTGAATATAAACGTTTGTGGTGATTCTAGTTGTTTTCTGCTGCTTCGAAATACAGCAGCAAAAGGCCCCCAATATCAAGCAATTTTCTCACCTGTCATGGGCATCTTCCTAATTAGGGTGATAAAATACAAGAAGACAAAAACACAGAGAAAATCTAGTTACACTGATTGTCACAAGGATTATTTCTTGTTCTCTATTAAGTGGTGTATATGGTTGACAGTAAAGCAAGCAAATGGACTTCTATCTTTCTTAAGGAAAGTATAGTTCTAATAACTCCAGCAAACAAGAGCTACCTGTAACATTACAGGATTAGGCTTCTGTATTTCAGATCTGTCCCTGCTTGCTGTGCTGTCTTGCTTCACTGACCAAACAGTAAAAATTGTGCCCAATTATTAAATCATTTGCATTTTCTGATCATTCATACAGACACTGCAATGTACTTTAAAATTGTTCTGCTGGATGTACTTATCATAAAAGTATAGTTTCCAAAATGAAGTCTTCAAACACCTTCTAGGTTTTAAAATTTTATTGCAGTGGTTTCAGGAAAAGAAGTCACAGATACTAAAGAAAATTTTACCCTGTCATTTGATCTTTTTGACCAAATACCAACTCTTCAAAGGACTCTGACAAACCCAGAGTGTCCCCAAGAATTAGTTCCATTTGGATACTGATTGACAGAGCAGTCACAAGAATCTCAAGGGCACAGTAGAGTACTGTAGCAACTTCATACCCATGCAGAGTCTAATATTTAAAAGTTAACTGTTTATTTTAGGATTTAAGTATGACTCGGTCTTGTACTACTACTGCTTCAGATAATACATGCCATATATTAATGGCACACATGTTTTTTTATTATCTGCAAGACCAGAGTACACCAGTGAGTACAATATAAATGTTGTCATATGAGTCTTCTAATATAAAATTAAACCCTATGTGACTTCTCTGAAGATGCAGGAGGAAAATTGTCTGAATAAGTTATTTTTCAGTTTGCTTGAAATTCTGAAAATTAAATGAACATCTGTAGACGGGGATTTTATTTTTTTACAGTGAAACAGTCAGAAACATACCTGAAAGTAAAAAATTCACCTGGGTTTGAGAAATTTTGGAATTTCATTATTTTACATTGAATTCAAAGTAGATTTCAAAATTAAAATGCCAAATACTAAACCTAGAAATTGATATTTAAGGATATAATTTGAATACAGCGATTCCTAAGGATATGAGAAAAATGAGACAGGGAGAGACCATGCTGCCAAACATACTGTCAAAGTCTAAATGGATTAATGAATATATCAGTATAACAGATCTGCATGTTTGACTAAATGTTATTTTGGAGGAAACATTTTATATAGTTCAATTAGTCAGCTTGATGCAGCTTTCTGCATAAACTCTAGAAAAGCAACTGCCAGTAGCTGAGAATTGTCTCCTCATTGATTTAATATCTTAAAGAAGGAAAGACTGTAGGACATAATTATGATGTGTCCAGAACCTCCTTTCCACCCCAGGATGCTGTGAATTTCAGGAGGATACACAAATTAAGAAAGGGATTAGGCAAAGTCATGAAGGATGGATAAACTGATGGAGTAAGCTACCATGGCATGGATAAACACACTGGCTCCAGAAATCTATACATTCTGCTAGAAATAGCATAGGTCACAGAACATTCTCACATTGCAGTGGTCTGGAGTTGCTTTTCCTACTTTCCTGTTTAACTCATGGCAGTTAAATCCTTTCCATCTGCTTTTTGCTCTCTTTCATTATTTTGATTGAAAGAGACTACATTAACAACAACTTTTTCACCCTCTCCCACATTTGCTGGCCCTTTAGTTTTAGCCATTATTCATCTCCCAGCTCTGCTTCCCCCTCCTAAAAATAATGATTTTTTTTATTGATTTTTTTTTAACTAAGCAAAACAAATGTCTTCCTGATTGAGAAACCTATTTTCATTTTGGTTTTGACATAGTTTTCTCTAAACAAAACTAAAATTTTATTTGATTCTAGGACCTGCCTCACAAGTCTCCAACTCTAGGTATGGAGGATACTTTTCAAAATGAAACCCAAACTACTGAAAATAAAAATCTGATAAAAGAGTTAAGAGCCAACATAAATTCATGTAAATGCCAATGAAGTCAGTCTAATTACATTTGTGTAAAGCCATTTCCATTAAAAAAAAAAAATCAGTCTAACAAAGAGGAGTTTTACATCAAGGGCCAGCAGTGTCTTGTCTCTTTTGTCTCTTTTTGTTTTGCTGGGGCTTTTAAAAAAAATTAAATTAGCTACTGCCTCCACCCTGCAAAGCAGACAGAATTTTAGTATTCCAGGACTGTGAGTGCAGTTCTGGTGGCAAATAATTTGAATTATGTGTCAGGGGTTGCAAGGCACCAGCCACTCCTAAGAATTCCGTGTTACTGAAAAGTAATAAAATAGAGAGGAAATTGGGCTGACACAATTCCAGAACTACAGAAATGCAGCTGACAGACCTAGGCTCTTATCAGTCTTTGACAGGTGTATTTAGGTATTCTTGGGTTATTGCTCTTGGACCTATTAACCTCTACTGAGCCCAGATTTCACCTCTTACATTCAAGATCACACTGAAATACCTGGGGCATGTAATTTAATAGAAACTTCTAGTAAGTACATTATTTCTCACATCCCCAATCTTTCTGCCACCCCCAAAAATGTCCTCACAAAAACAAAGCAAAAGTTTTATCTCCTAAGCATAAAGAAGCAGACCATGGATGTCAGGATGGCAACAGAACTGCTGTGGAATTTCCCCTATTAGTTGTTTCCTTTGCAGGCTGCTTCTTTTTCAGGTCTCCCTGACAATGACAGTATATAATTGTGGACTTGAAAATATCTACATTAAGGTAAATTCTACTGCAAAAAGTAACAAAAGATAGCACCACAGATTTTATTTTTTGACCTTGTATATTCCTAACCTCAAAAAGCACAGTTTTCAGCTGCCAGCTGTACAAATATCTTCTCCTGTATCATCACTATTATCAAGAAGCTCAGAAGACGAAAAATAACTCTTCGTTATTTCGACTTTCAATTATATTCTTGAGTTGTGGCTTGGCATTACCCATTACCTTCAATGGAACCACTACAGTAATGTATGGAGAAGTGGCAAAGAGCTCCAGAGATGCACACTAACATTCAGAAATGAGATGCCAAGGCTTCTTCTCTCCAAAGCTTTAAATATAGAGGATGATAAGGTTTTGGCCAAGATCCAACATAGGGAAGTTTGTAAAAGAATTGAAAAGAGCCTCTGATATGCAGCCAAAGCCTCTAGTTAATACTAGTTTTGAAGTCAGCTTCTTTATCTTAATATTTAATGCATATTTTTCATTTCTTGCATTGTACCTCAGCATACAACACAGTTGCTTTGGCCTCTACGGAGAAAAGTACCTCACCAAAAAGCAACTGAGCAAAACTACACAGAATCCTAGAAATCACAGAATCCTTTAGGTTGGAAAAGAAATTAGTTCCACATTAACCAAATTTGTCTTGGAACAAAAAGGACACCCAAACAAATACAAAAAAACCCACCCCTACTCTTATGGCCATCAGCTGAATTACTCTACACTAGCAATTTAATGAAGCCCCTAAATGTGCAGTAATGTCTTTAAGCATCCTTATGCTTTTTAGAAAGGTCTGCTTTACATGGAGATATCAGATAAATAAGTTCATTAGATCTGCGACATATCCCCACCTGGGAGGGGGAAACCCATAATACTATTTGCCCACTTAAATATCTAGCATGTCAGCAAGTTTGCAAAAATTGCCTTGGCACATGTAGAGTGTAAAACAAAAGTTTTGGGGAGGTGAGGATATGCAGGTAATTACTGCCATTTTAGAAAGGCTACAGTCCATGTCCCAGTGCATCAAATCTTTTCACTAGTTCATGCAATAGAACATTGTCACTGCTCCATCCTGCCGTGTGGTACTATCACAACACATTCACCGATGCTAATAGACAATCTCAAACCATGGTCTTGCCCTTCCCAGCATCACAAAATTAGAACTGTACCTGAAGACGCATATTGAACACAGCGAAGCAACTCTGTCCTGCCCTGCCTGCTATAGTGTCTGGAGTATGTATTTTACTACCTATTGAGGGTAATGGGCCGTTAGCTAATAGAACAGTGCTATTAATGGGTTCTGTTACAATATAATGCTTCGTTAACAGAGCTCTCAAAGAAATCAGCAACTTCAAAACTCCCATAATCAATCCAATTTAATCTGATATATGCTCTGTCAAATTGCATTTCAAAAGGCTTTTATAATACCAAAATTCAGTTATCTAGTAACAGCATTAGCAATGTTAATTTTCTAATCAGAACGCAAAATCATTAATTAACCATGCCTTCTTTAAGTAAAAGAAGCTGCAGGTTCTACTCAGTGATTCTACAGATCCTTTGATGTTTATGAGTAGAAAGGGTACATTCTCCTCTGGAAATACCTGTGAGGCTTTCCTTAATGCTGGTGTTTGCGTTGGACACATAATAGTTTCACTGGTTCTGAGCCTCTCCTATTTTTCCATCTTGTGACCTACAGCCACACAAGGCTGATGCTAAATAGTATCAGTAGCACTTTGTGGTGGTCCCTGCTTCCAGGAAACAATGTTTGGGGGTCAGTCTCAGCAGTCCAAAGACATTTGTTTGCCATCAGGTCTAGCCTGTCCTCATGTTAGCACAGTAGCACATAAAAGAGTTTATAATTGTAAAAGGATTAGAAACATCCCCCAAAATAAGAATGGTAATTTTGCCAGAACTAAAGGATCCACCTATCTTCAGTAGTAGCCAGAAGTGAATAATTCCCCTGAATATTCTCCTAGCATTCAACTATTTATATTTACAGCCTCTGGGTCTTTTTGAGCAGTTTGGCCTACTGGATTTCTGCCAGTGCACACACAGCTAATCTGAATTTGAATCCATGCAAACTGTTTGCATCTTCAGTTTTCTTAGAAAACAGTCCCACAGGACTACCACTCATCATGCAAAACCCCACATCTGTTTGTTGTTTCATCATTTGTTTGTTTTTAAACTGTTGCTTACAAACTTTGTTGAGGAAACGCAGCAGAAATATATGAAATTAATAACTTTAATTTACACTATTATTACTTAAAATCTGAAAGTTTATTTCACTCTCTGGAAACAACTCTTTCCATACTTCAAGCGTTATTAGGAAGTCATATATAAATTTTCCTTTAACAAAACCCCAACAACAAACAAAGGAATTATTTTGAGAAATTTTCTTCACGCAAAGATTAATGTGTGAGAATATTTAATAAATCATTAAAACAAAACTTAAAAACAGAATTGTAAAACAATAGCTTAGCAACTGTTCTTGCCCTTTACAATCAGGGACTTAATTTTCCTGGGAAAATTTGTGCTCCAGGCTCCAGGAATATACCACTTAAACTTGATGATAAACCAACAAGCAGTTGTATACCAAACACTAAAAATATATTACAGCCTTAATGTTACTAGGCAAAATGAAGAATATTGCTAAGGCTATAAATTTTTTCATGACAACACTATAAGACAAAACCAAGAAAGTATACATAATTCTTTATTTATTTTAATAATATAGATTGTCTTGTAATTGTTTATTTGCTTCTTAAAAAAAAAAAAATCCTGTTTTTCAGATAGAGCATTTGCAGAGAATAACGACAACCACAAAACATAGCTATCATGAAGTTTCTTACACCTATATCTGAATAAGTAAATGGTTCTCAAATTGTGCTCCATCTGTCAAGAGGCTGGTCAGGGAATTTAGTCCCTTCCAAACCCGCTGGTAACTGGTTCCTTAGCCTCAAGCAAGTATTTCACTTTGTTTTCCATTTGTAAAATATTTGTGCTTCACCCTGAAGAACAATGAAGTGCTTTGAAGACCTTGTTCAGCTAAGCCTTCAGAAGTAAGTATGCTTAACTTTACACTAACATGTAATTGCAATAACTTTGACATAATAGGTTTTTTCGAAAAACCACAAAAAGAAATTTCTCTGAGATGGGCCTTGAAGAACTACCTGTAACTTTTTTTTCAAAGTAGAATCACTAAATGCACATTGGATGAATTATACAGTAATGATTATTTTCACTTGTAGCTTGGCTGTTGAGTGCATTTGCTTTTAATTTATAGAGTATGATTTCTTTCTAAAGTATAGAAGTGCCCTCTTAAACTCTGAGAAATGGGGAATAAGAACATGCCCTGAAATAATTATTGGCAGTGAACAGTTTATGCTATTGATTTCCTTTTCTTCATTTTTTTGTGTATTTTCAGTTTTTAAAATAACAGATTGTTGCTGATGAGAACATCTAAATAAAATGAAATTTCTGTGGTTGGCACACAGATGATTAAACTGTTGGAAATTGGACCTAGAGTCACTTTGCCATGGTATTTACCTAGGAGATGCTATTGTACATACGGCATATATAGCTGTGCTGTGAATCTTTTTGAAATTCGCAGCTGTCCCAGAAAATATAACAGAAGGTGGTTTGAGCTGATTTTATTTATTTTACAAACTAAAATTGAAACAGGAGTTGATGGTTAAAGTCACTTAACAAAATTACTGATTCTGTAATCAGGTGAAACCGCATATATGCTTCAGCACAAATCTTACTGACTTTTTTTCCCAGACAAAATAAACTGCCTTTGACACTCAGTAATTCAATTTCAAAAATTGAGCCCTATTTTTTCAAAAAGCGAGAAGAGCATCTCCCATCAGCTTTCTGGCTGATGGAACAGCATGTGTCTTCAGAACACCATTCCTGGAAATCAGGCCCCAAATGCCTGATCAGTAGAAAATCAAGAATCATAGAATGGGTTGAGTTGGGAGGAACCTGAAAGATCAGCTAGTTCTAACACCCCTGCCATGGACACGTTCCACTAGACCAAATTGCTCAAAGCCCCATCAAACCTGGCCTTGAAGACTTACAGGGATGAGACATCCACAACTTCTCTGGGCAACTTATTCCAATGCTGCACTACCCTCACAGCAAAGAATGTCTTCCTAATAGCTAATCTAAATTTTAGTGTTGTTTCCAGAAGGATTTGCTCCATGACCTTGCTGGCCACCAAGGTGAGAATGACTGGCCTCTACTTCCCTGTGTCTTTATTTCCTTTCTGAAAATGGGGGTTATGTTTCTCCTTTTCTGGTTAGCGGGAACTTCACCTGACTGCCACAACTTCTTAAGTAGGATAGATAATGGTTCATTCACTTCACCTGCCAGATCCCATAGGCTCTGCAGATATATCTCATCAGGTCCAATGGCCTTGCAGTCCCAATAAGGGCCTACATTTTCCCCAGTCTTTCTTTAATTGCTGACATACTTTTTTAAGTTCCCCCATGGAGGTTTGTGCTCCTCCAGGCCCTCCCAACAGCTGCAGGCCTGGTGGAAGCCAAGGAGCCTCGTAGTCAGGCCCTGGTCCAGACAGTCAAAGAACCACCACATTTAGGAACAATGTAACACATATCTGACACTAAGCCTAAACGCAACCAGTACATAGTATTAAATGCCATTTTCATACAAAGTGTCCAAAGGCACCTCTACAGGAAAAAAAGGATATTTCAAACAAACTAGGAATTTCCATTTTCTATTTTACACTAAATCTTTCATTTAAACTGGTATTTCAAACCATGGACAAATATATTGCACAGGTGCCATTTATTCACCTTTAGGTTAAAAGCATTCTCAGTTATAATAATTATCTTTAATCATATAAAATTCAGTACCCATCACTTTCTTATAGCTAAGTACACCTCCAAAGCCAGTCTGATGGTTAGGTAATAGCGTACTCTTCTATCAAGACTCAAGATACAGCTGAGTTTGTGATATATTGAATATACATTACACTCCTCACAGGCCACATTTAATTTAGCCTGAAAAAGAATCGTTGAAGCAGATGACTGTATGTTTACAAGAGAAAGACTGTGAGAAGTTCATTATCTAAACATGGTTTTATGTCATTAAATTAATGACACATCATCTATCGTACTACCCAAATTGATAAGAAGTTCTCAAAATATTTATCCTGAAGTCAGTTAAACTTATATATTCAAGAACAAATGGAAGGGGTATGGTTAAGAAGTGTTTTATTCAATACATCCAAAAGTTAAGATGGGTGCTGTTAAATAACTAGAGAAACATTTCTCACAGAACATACAAAACATTACAGCTGCTCCTGTGGCTTTTGCATTCAGCAGCTTACAGCATATTTGAAGCTCAGTTTCAGAATTCTGAACAGTTGTGATGGATGTACATTTGTCCTATTTCCAGCCCCTCTTCCTGGAGTGACTTTGAGAATTCAAGCAAAATAGCTGCAGCAAGACAAAATGGAGGAAAGAAAAATTCCACACATTCTACTCCAGCATCTATTATCTATGCACCATCTTCCATTTATCTTTCCTGCACTGCAAAGCCATCTCAGGCTATTTGTCTACCTCTTATTAATGAATTATGAATATACCTGATAATTAAAATTTGGTATTTACATTCTTGGCTATGCAGTGGCACAGAGCTGTCGCTCTGTGTTAAAAGCAAGGTATGCAGCTCTCCAGGTCTCTGGCAGCATTTCAAGAAGTCTTGCTAGAAACACTTAGCAGACACGCTCTTATGACACAGCCACAATGTATTAACCCTAAAGAGCAAGAAAAAAGCTCCACATAATTTCAAGGCATACAAACAAGCACCAGTTATTTTGCTTATTAAAAGGTCTGAAAGTTTCTCTCTGAAATCACCTATTTTTGGAGTCACTTATATTCATCCTAGTGGTCGCAATTGAGCTGTTAATGACAGTACTCTGCAGTAAGCCTGAGGCTGATAATCAGCGTTTATAGGCTCTTATCTCTGTGGAAGAAATGCTGATGCCCTCTCCAGTACTGCTGCCCCACCCCCTTTCCTGTGAGGATGCTGGTGGGCAGGCACCAGGCAGCTCCTTGTCCAGCCTCTGGCCCCTGGCAGCCAGTCACTGAGGTGGGCACTGCTCAGCACAACTGGAGCTCAATCCAGGTTTGTTCCATTACTCCCAAATAGCTGCAGCCCCCCATGGCTTTTGTACAATTCTACCAGCTTAACCTCAGCCCCATCCTATAACGAGCCCTGCCTGTTACCCATGTGTGTACACATCCCTTCCTGAGGCCAAGCTGAAATGCGACAGTGGCCACAGAAACAGCAGCAACCTGCAGTGAGGGGTGCCACCAGCCCTGCCTGGGAGCACTGGCACATCTCTTCTGCAGGTCGGTAATGACCCATGAAGCAGCATTAATCCAACACAACACCCACCCTGGTGTGCCTCACTGAAATCTAAAGTACCAGCTTTGCCCACATTTACCCACTGTGGAGTTTTAAATTTGTTTAAAAATTTGTAAGTTTAAGACAGGCAAGTCTTGTTTATTGGTTTTGAACATGAAAAAAATAAATAAATAAAAAAGCACAAACAAAAAACCAAACCAAACCACCAACAACCAAGCAAAATCATCATCCCAAGCATACCTGAAAGATTACACCTGAATGCTTGTATCTCTTGCTCACACCTGATCACGTCACTAACCCTGTTCTCAGAAGGACATGAATGTAAGAAGGACATTTTCTGCCCCCACTGCAGAAGGACTTTCCTTCAGGTTACAGTTGGTCTATTTGACTACAGAATATGGAAAGCACAGATGGCAGGTATGAAGGAAAAAATATAAAATACATGTATATAAATCATCCCTGATAGTTGGCAGGCCCCCTTCATAAACCTTGGTGGATGTGACAGCTCAGGAGGGAAGGAAGAAGGCAGGGCAACACCACATCAGGCAGTTCACTGAGACTTGACTCCACTCATCTCCAGCTGCCTGTTCTCATTTTTCCAGGGTGCTCTCTTTACTGCCTAAACCTAAGAGATCTGCTGCAACCTCTCGAGATCCAGAGTGTGCTCTGGGCAGCACCACTGACAATGACAGAGTAGCAAGAGGGGCAGAACAAGCTGCTGAAAATCATCACCATCCTGTGATGGGGAGTGGGTCAGAGATGACTCGCTAAATGCTTCTGCAGCGCATATACACTTCCCTGAATATCAGAAAACAGTAATTAAGTTGAAATAGATAAGTACAGCACCAAAAATACCATTAAATTACTAACACTAGTTGATGCTCTGGGCCAAATTTCACTTCGGTTTTACATCTCCGCAAATTCTGAAAATTGCCTTAAGTCTCTGAAATGTCTCTGGCTTCCCCATCCTGAGAGGGACAGCAGAGCACTGAGCCAAAGCTTTGCCCTGGGAATTTCTAGCTGCTCATTTTTTTTGTTCTCACACTTGGTGCTCTAAATATGCAATTGGATGAATATTATCACAGAGTTATTATTTCTGTCATAAATTTTAAAAACTACCTATATGTGTAACTGTAAGCCAAAGTCCAACAGGGACTGTCATAAATCCAAAAGCTGAGTGCTAGATTTAGTATTTTGATCATTGAATTAGCTGAAAGTAGTATAAAACTGTATGTACAGAAAGACAGCTCTCTGTTAGCTGTAGCATTTACAGGCATTTCTGGGCAACAGTTTTAACCAAAAATTACCAACTTGGTCTAAGCAAATTAAGTCCCATCCATGCTTCCAACAGAGTATACAAAATTACCCTGCCAGGATGTGCAATGTATTAAGTACCTTAAAGTCTCTTCCTGACAGGCATCTCCTAAAGGTTTACAGTTCTCCCCATGAAGACAAAATAGAGCATTTTAAAGGTATTTAAGTTTTATAAAGTTTTCTCTACATATAGAAGAAACCAAGTAAGATGCCTTTGCACGCGTCTGCCTCCGAAACTAAACCTAAGACACCATCCAAAAAAGCGTAGTCTATCATCCTAAATCTGCTTTCTTGGGGACAAATACTGTCAGCCAATTGCAAAAGTGCATAATTTTAAAACATAAGTAAAAATCCTAAGAAAACAAACAGTCTGAGCTCCAAAAATTCATCTGGATAGGGACTTTCCTGGATGAAACATAGATGCAGGAGAAAAAAAAAGGACAGGATTGGCAGCCATCTTCTGCTCTCTTCGTGTCCATGGCAAAGCCAAATGGAGATGGAACTACCAGCATAGACACAATAGTGTAAGAAACAAAATAACCGAGCAAACCTCTGCTGCAATCCTTTAGGATATGTTATAATTTCCAGGGGATTAGATCCAAACAGACATCAAGGACCAAAACATCTTCCGTTTGGCCAGGATGACCACAGAAGGGAGTGAGAAGCACTATGTATAACATCTGACATTTGCCTTCTCATACAAAGATGAGTGGCTGGCTGTGGGTAAAGATATTTCACCCAGTGCAATTCTGGGAATGGTCACATCCAGGTTGCCCTCTGTGGAGGTCTACTGTGGGTTACAACTTGCTGTACAGAGAGCCAGAACTGTGGCACATCCCAGACTTTAGGCAGTCTGAGCCATTATTTTCTCTCTTGAAGTCAAGCATCAAGATAGCCACATTAATGGAAGTGAAAAACACAGTTCTTTCAGTAGCCCATGCTACAGATGCAGGGAGATAGCTGCACTCCTGTCTTCTGACAGGTTTTCAATGCTTCCACCTCTGTCTGCTGAGAGAGGTGAGAAAAAGGGACAAGTTCCCAATAAAAGCTGGAATTGTTCTGTATTCTCAACATGGAAAGTTACAGTCTGCATCACACACATACACAAAAAAAAAAAAAATCTAGGATTTTTAATTACTTTCCTATTTTTGTCTTGGTGAAAAAAATACAGCACCAGCTTATTATGGTTACACATATCCTTAAGGAACTTATCATCAATAGGTACATGAATGTGAAAACTTGACATTGAACTTTATAATTTTAATTAAATGAAAAACACTTTTTTGGAGGGGCAGGAAAAGGCCCCGTAGGATTTTATTTCAGTAGACAGAAACTGCTAACCTACTTCGCCAATAATCCAACAGTTTGCAGACAACACTTACACAGACAGGACCAGAAAGGAAGATGGTGCATTATCTGAATGCACATCCTAAGAAACCAACAGGCTTAAAGCCATGCCTCTGTGTTGCATTTTTGGTTGCACACACCTAACCCTCGCTAGTACTTCTAAGATCTACACGATGTGCAGTCAAGAACGGAAAATGTCTTATGTAAGCATGCTCCCTCTGAACTGGAGAGATTACCCTTTAATGTCCTCCTGTCTTTTACAGGCACACAGAGGGAAAAAAACCCTTCTCCATGGTGCTGATTCCCCTCATTGACATTATCTTTCAGGACTTCATTTGTGCAGTCAATTGCTCACAGACATGAATAGGAAGGTGGCAGTACAGCCCTGCCTTACCACATAAAATATAAGGGAGCTGGAAGGTGAGGCCCTGGAGAGCAGTTTCTCAAGGTGATGCTACTGACAGGGAATATCCACACCTTTTCAAAGGGGTAGCATTATGCTGGATTTCATTTTAATCTCACGGACGCTAAATAAGTGCAAGGAACTGCAATAATTATTATTATCCTATCATTGTAATTGCTCAAAGGATTTTCTACTAGTCTCCCATTTAGCATAGTATGTGAAAGGCTGACAAAGAAAATGTGATTAAGGTGTGAACAGAGGGTGCCTGCCAGCTGTTCGGAAGTGCACAAGATTCCCATCATAAACAGTAACTGAAAGAACATTGGGCTTTCTGGGGTTTTCATCAGGCAACAAAAATACAGGAGTGCTTTAATATCTGCCAGAGACCCAGAGAAGAACGGAGGGACGCAATCCAATTCATCTGTATAAACCATTTCTTTGTGGTACAGCATCACTACTTCCTCTTTCCACACACTCCCTCAAAATACTGAAGTATTGACCATGATGGAGTCTAAGGCAGACCAGGTCGAATAAGACAAGAGATGGAAGCAAGCACAGTTTTTCTGAGGTCGTATAAGGATGTAATTTCTTTTCTGTTTATAAGCAAGAAACAAATGTTTTATGCTCTTTCCCTTTCCTTCGTTTCCCTACAGTAGTTAAGCTGATGGTTATTTGTAATCAATACATTACAGGAGCTAATAAGATGCTGTGGCTTCTAGATGCTGAACCCAGAAGCCACAACAGCCTATCTCTAGCTGTGGGGTAGCTATGGGACATGTGACAGCTTCTGGGAGGCACTGGGATGCTCTTCAGTGGTGCAGAGCTTAGGAAGCATCCTGTCCACTGCTTCCACTGGTGGTGCTTCTTGAACCCTGTTCCCATTTTGTCATGAAAAGCTAGGGCATGTAACAATAAAAAGCAGGGAGAGGAGGCAGAGCCTGACGGAATAGAACAGAATTTTCTCTGTGTCTCTTTGAACAGTATTTTTTAGTCTTAAGCTCTTCCATATCTATTAACTCCTCCTGTGCTCCACTGGACATGTGGACTAGGTGTTACTTCCCCATCCATACTAAGTTTTCAGCTTGGCACAACCACATGTTCACCTTAAAGTTTTTCAAAGTCATGTCAGCTCACACCAGCTGTAATCCCTGATTCACAAGCACCAGCCACACCTTCCTACTCTGTTTTCAGAAGCAGAAAATTCCCTATGCAGCAAGAAGTGCTGCACATCAGTCCTTTCTCTGCTCTCTGAAACCTCCTACATGCACACTGAATAATGGTGTTTCTTAAATATGCTGTGTCTTGAACCCCTTCTCCCTCTCAACTGAGGGACAATGGGGGGCAAAGAACAGCTGCAGGTGCAAAGTCTCAAACTCATTCAAGTCCTTACTCCACATAATCTGTCAGTTCTGAGTCTGCAAAGGTCCCTGAAGAACCAGGGAAGACCCACCTCCTACCTGGCCTGAAAATCATCTCACACAACACCTGGCTCAACTTTGCCAATTATATGCCGCACACATGCATTTGCATTTACTGTGCCCATTCTTCTACTGAGTTATCTGAAAATACCTCATAATTTTCCAGCTGATTTTAATAATAACTGAATAATAAATCATTTAAGTAAACCATTTAATGGATGGAGTGATAGCAAACAGGATGCTGTAAGCACAGCTATTAGTATACCAATAATTAATTGCTGAGGTCTTCTGTTACTATTTCTCCCTGGTTTAGTGACTTTTGGTATAAGGAAAGGGTTTGTCCTTTTTTCCCTTTTCCATATGCATTTGCTATTAATATTCTTGTGCATTAAATCTCACTCATCATCATGTTTGTGTTCGGGCTGCCATCTCCCCCAACACACAAAGCAGATGAAACCAGGGATTTTCAAAGCTAAATTCATAACTCTTGGTAGCTTAAGCTAACAGCCCAAACCCTCCAGATGTAAGCAGTAATAGATTCCCATGCTCTGTGGCTCACAGAAAGTGAAACATATATAACATATACGACCACTAGTTGTAGGTAGAGTCTGTGAATATATATAATGCAGATTAGCATACATTTGTTAGAAAAAATGTACTTAATGGTTTTTCAACATATCTACCAAGCTTATATTACTGTTGCTTCAAGCCATAATCCCTTCTGTAGGGTTAGATGTTCTTCCTCAGGAGAGGGACCCCCTCCATCCCTCCATTTGTGTCCACTTGAAGTATTTTTCAAGGGAACTTGAAAAATGCCCCAGTAAGTCCTTACATGTCTTGCATGGCATAAGCCATGCTATTATGGGTGTCCCATGCCACCATTCTGTGCAGGCAAGACACAATACCAACCAGCCAGAACAAACCAGGGGCTCTGGGAGCTGCACAACTGTGACAACTGTATGCAAATTATGCTGATGATGGTATCTAAATTAAAGAGCAACAAGCAAACCAGTAGGCTTTTTTTTTCTGCTTGCCTACTCTGTATGACTCTTACATTCAACACAGATAAAGGTAGTGAGTGACATATGCAAATTATGTGTTGACAATATGACGATTTACCTGTAATATTTTTCAGTCTTCAATTCGACACTGGATTTATTTGGAAAGATAAATTATGAGTTGGATAAAGGAATTAATTGAGGCTGGCTGACCAGCATCTTGATGGTCAGACTGGGTGATCAAAATGGTCCCATCTAGCCTTAGAACACAATAATCCGTGACATTATTACATGCTATCCACTCTCCTGTTTATTTTTTGACCTTTACTTTTTCTTCTTTGAAGCAAGATGCTCACAGCCATCAGACAACATTTCATCCCCCAGACTGCTTTCATATCTTTCCTGTATCATCTGTAAGAACTTGGATCACTTCCATATGCCATTACTCCTGACCTTCCAGACACACACTTTCAGGGGGCATATATAATCCCGCAACAGATGCAGATGTAGGTCCTGAGAATACACCTTTTATGCTCTTTTCCTTGGACATTTGCTTGGGCCTCCAGACAGCAACCCCAATTCTTATCTATATAAAAACATATCACTTACAGTATTACTCTGCTGCTTTTACACCCAAGAGAAGCACTAAACAAAGACACAGATTTTTAAAAGAAGAACCTGAGAAAGAAAAAACCCTGACCAGTTCTCCAGAGGAAGGCACAGAAACAGACAAGACAGCGCTAACAGGGTATGCAAACAGCCCCAAAAGCCAGCTTCTTACCTGGCTTGTGCCTCCTATTTGGAGAAGTGAGAAAAACTCCTGAGTCAGCCAAGAGGACATGACTATTGATTTTTTAAAGGAAATTATGTTCCCAGCTGCAGTGTTTCTGAAACGTCCACTCTTAAACACTCTTCTCAGTTTAAACAAATGGAAATGACCAAGGCTGGAGGCCTTTATTAGCAAACCTCTCCAGGATACGGAAAACCTGGAGAAAAATCACTAAAACAAGATCCTACACTACTCTGTTGAGACCATGATCCTGTAAAATCTTGTTCCTTTTCCCCCCACATCAGCTTAGGTGAAGAAGCACAGGGCTCAGTGTACTGATAGGCATGTGCTTTTAAAAATTAAAAATTTCAGCTTTTTCTCCTGAATTTTACATGAATGTATCTGTGCTTGATAAAGCCTTTCTCACTTATACTTAATGTTTTCCAGACCTTAACATAGCACCATCCAGACCCACATCTCACGTTAAGTAGTAGCAAGAAATACTTCTACTGTACTTCAAGAATATTAAAGCAGAACAGGAAGCTTTTGAGGACAAATAACATGATACATTTTGTACATTCTTTGCTCTACAAGAATTTACTCTCTTTGCCCTGTCTCTGCCTTGAATATGTATTACACGAATCACTTTACCCAGTGGGGAAACAGATCTGACCCTGACATTGAGAAAAGAAGCCATGTGATATCAATGAAATCTTTAACAAAGAAATCACAAAATTATAGAACGGTTTGGGTTGGAAGGGGACCTTGAAGATCATCTAGTTCCAACAACAAAGCATAATGTATAGCTGTGAAAGAAATGAACAAAACTAGTATATTTTGTATAATAATTCCTAATTATTTTGTATAATACTTTCTGATATTAACACATGCACCACCTTTTGCAGCACAATGTGAAAAAGTAAATTCCATATTCTGTAGAGCTGTGGCAAGCAAAGCATAAAAGCCTCAACTCTTCTCAGCAATTAACTTTTCCTACCTGTGCACTTTCCTATTTTCTGGATATTCACTAGGCATACCTGAAAAGTATGAAAAGACAATGTGCAAATAAAAATGAACTTCAAATTTTATGGGTTTAAGAGTGTACTATGGAAATACCATAAACGCAATCAGAAGAGCACACACACAGAAGTGGCACAGAATCTACCTCACATTGGGTCTGAATGTGAGAAACAAAGGAAATGCTATGAGTTATTTATATTTATATATTTATACATTTTAGTATGTTTTCAAAATGTGTTTAAAGCCTTTCCCCACAAATAATCTAATAAATAAGCTAGTGAAAAGCATAAGTACTTTTTGTCTCTTTTGTGCTGCATTTATATTTACAACAAAAAACACCTGCAGTCATGTTCATGTTGCCTGTGAATATAGTGAAAGGTACAGCACAAACCTGCATTTTTCAGGAGCAATTGTTACATACAAATACAACACTGAAATAGCCTGTGAAACATGAGAAGACGGTAGCCCAAATAACGTTCTTTGAAAACAGGCAATTATGTACCAGGGGTCCAATTTCTAAAGATTTTGTTTTTTAGAAATAAGAGGAGTTAAGCAATTTCATACTTTTAAAAATTTGAGCTATGAGACGAAAGCACATGTTCACCTTACAAAAAAGCTGATTCCCACTACTCCCTCTTTATAACAGTTTCCAATCTGCAATCACTGCTCAGATAGAGCCCATATTTAAATCACAAGCAGCTCTGTCTGGGGAAATAACTGCAGGAAAAAGGCCAGTATTGGTACTGGAATTCATTAATATTAGCATAGCTGGCCAAAACCCAGCCAGTACAGTACTACAGCATGGGAGTAAGTATCCTGGTATTCCCCCTTGAGTCCAACATAAAGCTTATCTATAATCAGTTTTGGAGGAACTGGTGAAGAGGAAGGGTAAGCGGCGTCTTTCCAGTGTATTGCCAAGGCAATCGTATGTGTCACTCTGGTTCCATCTTCTTACCATAAGGAACCAGAAATGTAATAACTGCAATTATTTGAACAAGTCAGGCAGACACTTCATTAGGATTATGGGAACAAGAATCAGAAGATCAGGGGAAGAACAGAATCCTCACTAGGAAGTCGCACTACTGAGAGAAGACAGTTGACTTATGTTATCGCAGAGAGGACAGATTTTCCGAAGTGCTCAGCAGTAAGCAGGTCCCAAAGGAATGGCAGGTGCTGCTGAGGACTCTGGAAAATGCTAGAACATCTCTGAGTGCCAAAATGTAGGACAGCCTTTCTATTCGAATTTGGGGTCCTGAAAGCAGACATCACTAATACAGAATTTTTGAGAGTACTCAACCCATAGCTGCATTGATAAACAACTGAATACACGTCAACATTGTTAAAAGCCAGTACGATCTTTAAAATAATAATAATAATAAAAAATAAAGATATGTAAGAACTAGATAGAGGAAGATAATAAAACTTCTTAGAAAATTATTAAAAGTAAAGCAACACCAAAATTTCCAAACAAGACACTTTTGAATAAATTTATTTTCCAAAATTCAGAACAATTCTTGATTTTCACAGGAATAAATTATCTAGTTCGACTTTGTGTCCCATAACATAATTTTGGTATGCCCATTTCAGCTGCAGTAGCAGACTTTGTGCTGTATTAGTCTAAAATCTTTGCCTCAAGCTAACTACCCAAAGGAACAGAAATCCAGAGCAGAGGCCAATTTTTCCTATAAATGACACTGGCACACTCATATGGACTTCTTCACTTTTGCACGATCACAAATTTCATACCCTTTAAATCAGTCATATATTAAAAAACAAGAACTATAAGAAATGATTATTTGGTCCAACACATTTAAATCCAAAGAACTTCATCTGCTCACAATCTGAATTTCAACAATTTATAGTAGGATCTAAAACAATTAAAAAATCAAAGCAGATGTCTTCTCTCATGAACAAGCAAGTCTCAAAACAAGCAAGACCTAAAAATTAAATGCATGAGTAATTTTGACTAGCATACAAACTTAGATTACAATTATAAAGCTGAAGTTAATCAATTTAATTTACTGTTAAAGTGCTTTGTCCTACACAAGGAGTACTGCACTGCATTGGAGGAATGAAGGAACACAATCCTCATTATTAGTCCTCTGAAATGAAGGCTAAATTATTTCTATAAGCTCCAATAAAGCTTTTGAGTACACTTTTAGACACTCTAGTAACATGCTAGGACAAAAGTCTTGTTTCATGCCAGGAAAATAGATGTTCTGAATATTCAGTGTGGAAATCTGACTATTTCAGCAAAGGCCCATCATTTCTTTTCCCAGCAATAACTTTGAAAATTAAATCCAGACTCTGATGGATTGGAGCTATTGATAGTTGATCTACTCTCTGTTGTATGGCTATTTACAAGTATCACATTTAGAGCAACCAAACTCTTTGAATATGGATCTTCTTATATCTTAAAAATATACAGAAACCTTCTTATGGCAGATGACACCAAAGTATACATACATTCTTTGATTCCATCAGCAAGTGCTAATAATAAAAATTTTAAGAGAAATTGTTTTCAATAATTGGTGTCTAGCTTGAGACAAACTCCATGTATTAAAGCAAAACACTCACTTCAAATGGAATTTTGTAATTGATCCTATTTTAGAAGGGTACAATTTAATCCAGTTCCATTTTTCTAGCCAACTGGCACACTATTTGCTTTTGCAGTTCAAACCTGACTGTATGGTGTGCCTTTATGGTAACTCTCAATGTACTCCAAACTGCATCCTTGGGAATACTGCTCAGCTCTTGATAGCAAAATACCATTCAGCTGTATGAAACTTCACTTTCTAAATAAAGAACACCATGGTTTTAAATGACACTGATTATTCGACTAAGGTTACGCTTCTATTGCTGAATTGAGTTGTAATTATAAAGGAAAATTAATAACCAAATTCAATGAAAATCCTATTATGATGCAGCTTAGTAAATCAAAGCTGAAACTGCTGTAAGTAAAATGACAGTCACAATATAAGAGCAATACTACATTTGAGTCTATCTCCTCAGCTTTCTGGAGGTCTCAGCAGAATGTTAGTTCCAAGTTGACATTGTCTCTCCCCTCACTAGCAAGCACAAGCCCAGAGACAGACCCATAGAGAGAGAAGGCTAATGAGGGAGGCTCCTGTCTATCCTCAGGGCTGCCTCCAATCTCAGTGGGTCTCCCCCCCGAGAAACTGCATTCCCACCAGTGAGGCGGAATCAGGCCCTCCGATTTCAGGTCATCAAACCCACAAAAATCCAGAGGGCACAAGAGTCAAAGAGATTACTTCTTGGAAAAAGAGGAAAGTTATTCCAAGATACAAAAATTTTTAATTCCAGTGCGCTTTTCTTCTTCTGATCCATTTGGCATATAATAAACAAAGTTATATTTTGGGGAGTTTGCATCTACCGAGACTGAAAGCTACTAAGAATGGAACCATGCAAAAGAGGAAAGGAGTGTCTGATTTACCCTAAATTACACTTTTTAGGTATATATTAATCTCAGAACACAGATGAATTAAAACAGACTCCAAGAGAAAGGCTTTACTTTTAGAAAGGCTTTTACTTTTTGCTAATAAAAGACTTGAATAAATCTCTTTTTTTCCTACATTTAAACCAATTCTTTACAAGAACTGCAAACTGGTTATATATTAAGGATTTTTGAAACGTCAACAGAAAAATTCTCAACTACAAGACAGGAACTGGAAGGCAATTAGTTATTTGTAAAATTATAGCACTACGTCTCGTAAGTATTCAATCACTGTGTTGTTGAGATATACTAATATACTATATAGAAGGTGCATGGAGGGGAGAAAATTATTTTGCATTCAGCTAAAGAATAAATATATACAACCCTCTCCAAAATCAATGCGTTGCTCCAACATGTGAAATCAAGCTGAAGATAGGTAGATTTCTAATCACAAGCAGAATTTCCTGCTTATAAAGTGCAAACCAATGTATGCCAATAGACAAATGTTTCAGCTCTGGTGTATTGTGTTCTGATGGGTAAGAATCTTGTACTATTCATGTTTTGCAATAATTTTAGCTTTGTCAGTAAGAGGGATTCTCTGAATAATGTATGTAGTGCAAAAGAAATGAACAGAGTTTACATAAGACACAAATGCAAAGGGGAAAGAAAGAGGACTATCTCCAAACCAATATAGAGCAGACCAATTTTGCTAACTTTTAACAGATTTTATCTGCTAAAGCAAGCTGCTTCATATGCATTCATGATTTAGAATAAAAACACTTATGTTCTGGGCCTGTTTGAAGAAAAGAAAAATGTGTAAAATAACCATTAGAAGCTAGCTTTTACAGAGAAGATACAAAATTATTCCCGTTCCAAAAGTACTCCTGAGTGAGCCTTTGGATATATATTTTTCATCTAGTGAATAGAAAAGAAAAATTAAAGTTTTTCCAATGTTGCAGTGAGTTACCTGCTAATATGCCATCCCTAATCTTTTGGAATAATCTGTCTACTGTCCCTAACATATGCAAGGGGACAGGCCCTCAATCTTTACAAGTAATCGCTGAAGAAAATGTAAACAGAAATAGAGGTAACTGGTCATATGTCAGAGCTTTATGCTTGAACTCACTTGAATATTCATGTCAGACCAGCAGCTCTAAGGCTTTTGTACTGTATATCTGGGGACATGTGCTCTGAGTAATTTCTACACAAACAGCAAGATCCAAAGCCACCGTTTCACAGTGGTTCAGCAAAGAGTTATCATTTCACATTGCCATGAAATCACTTAATTCAGAGCTGATGGTGGGGGTTCTTTAATTAGGTTAGAAAATCTCACACATTTGCGCTTTAGAAGCCTCAGTCAAGCCAACAAATTCAATCACATTGAAGCCAGTGTCCTCTAGCTATCAGACAATTGATTTTTGCAGTATTCTGCCCATATTTAGTTTAAGGAACATGAGATATGTTCATTCAGTTGTCAAAAAGTTTGCCCACATTTCAATAGGAGATTTGTTGTTTAAAAAGTATTCTTCAGTATTTAAAATGTTTTTAAAACGAAGAACTATTTAGATTATTGGCACAAGACTGCAAAACATGAAATAAATACAAACTTGGACTAATGCAAAAATACGATGGGGTCTAAGTGGCAAGTACAAACCACATTTCAATAGGAGGGATTATGTCTATTTAATACAGACATTTACATAATTATATGAGCGTACACAAACATATAAATTTACTTTTCCCTTTCTTCTCTGTCTCTCCCCATACTGTAAGGACTTGTCATTTCTAAAGTCATTAAACTCTTTGGAACTCAAACTGGGTTCAGTTAAAAAAAAAGGATCAGGTTATGAATCACTATTTCTATAAATGACAGCAAACATAACAGAACAGGTTTTCCTCAGTTTAAACAATGTAAGGTAAACATAACCTAAAGTGGTTGGAATGAGAGAATAATCTGCCGCAAATAGTCTAATTAAGCAAAGTTTTGGGCAAACCCTTTTTGAATCTATGGTGCTGGACCACAGAGAAGTGGTCCAATTTTAGACAATTTTAAAATTATGCAAATCAGAATTAATTCATTAACATTCAAATAGACACACTGAGCAATATCCTTAACCCAAAACGTAACAATAGCCTCAGAAAATATTTGTCAGAACTAGATTTGTAGGCAGAATCTAAGATAATTGACTTCACCTAAAATGACTGATTTTAGTATACAAAAATTTTAGTCCCCTCCTCTTTTACAAAAAGTAAAAGTTTAAAAAAAGCTAGTGTCATTTATTTTCATGGAATATATTATCAGTGCCTGCAAAAGTTGACACCTATTGTAATATATTCTCAATGAACTGCAACTGCATAGATCTGATTCCTTCCAGTTTCAAAGTATCTTTCGAAATGTTTTCACCTTATAAAATTTGATACTGATTTTCAGACTAAACACAACTAATACATTGTTTAATAAAGAATTCACAATTTATGGGACATCAATCTTTCCTGAATAAAATGAATGGAGCCATTTTTGCAGCTCATAAGCTTTTCCTCTTAAACAAGGTGGCAAGGTCATCTGAAACTTGGAGTACTGAAAACTCATATAAGTAAATTTAGAAATCATGAAATAAATTATACATGAGAACTGCACGGTACATTATATGTTTACATATTAAGAAGAAGTGACACAGAGATGGCAGTGAGAAAGTGAAGAGGAACACACCACGTATTTTAAAGGCATGATGAACACTAAGACATTCTCCAGTATGTTTCTATTTTAAACTCGCTCAGCAATGCTGTTTAGGGCATCTACTTCCAGAGGCAATTCACTCTTGAATGAAGAGGAGGGATTCAAAAACAGACCAGCCACAGAGGAAAACCTGTGGACTATGGAGTCCTGAAATATGAACATCAAAGTAGTAACGCTACTACAGTCTTCAGCTTTGCCACACTTTATACCACTGTCTTACATAATAGCATGAATTCCTTTTAAGAAGCCAGACAAACACGACGATACATAGAAATAATGCTTTGCCACTCTCAGAGATTAAGCAGTATCCAGCATGTGTTTTAACCACTGATAAAGACCCTGAGGTGATTGAAATCTAAGAAGTTCATAAAAAAATAAACAAATTAAATGTTACCTCATTTGGTAAGGGCATTTCTTGTTCTGTTTTCCTCTCATTGTGTATGTGCATCTGTGTGGATGCGGGTGTGTGCGTGTTTATAAAATATATAGCAGGAAGAGAATTTGTTCCAGTTGAGGTGGTCTGTGAAATCAAGTAGATCAGATACTAACTTGATTTGGCAGCAATGTATGGATGCAGAGAGACATATCCACAGGATGTATGCATTACGAAATGGTAAGAGACATTTACAACCTAGAATATAAGAGCAGGGCTGCCTCAAGTGACATCACCAGATCAACTGCAGCGTCAAGCAACTCAGATATATTATCCTGCACACCACTGCTTCCCTGTCTCCTTTCCAGCCATTAGAAAACCATTTGTGAGTACAAATATTATCACATATTTTCAAATATACACAAGGCACACCATGGACAAAAGTGAACAACAGTAACTAAGGGGTTTATGGACTGATTGTGACATTCATAATTTTTCTTTACAACAACAAAATTCACCTCCATAGAAACCCGGAAGCAAGAAACTATAACACTAAAGTAAATGTCACATCAGGTTAGTCAGCAGAAGGCAGGAGAGGGGATTTTGCTCCAGTTAGGAACTAACAAGGACTGCTGCCCCTTTTGCTCTCCTGCAAAGGGTATCTGTACTGAAGACAGACTTACTGAGGTATTTAAAATGCAAGATAACAATGTGGTTTCCTGTTCTTTCCACTGCAATTTACCCATAACGTGGTCAGATCAGTGTCACGTTTACTTACAGGCATTTGTTACAGCGAAGCTGTTAGCTGTTTCAATGTTGTCTACATGAGGAACCAAATTAAAAGGTGCTTCAGATGCATTGGGGCTGGTGTTATGAAGAAAGATTGCTAATCGAAAAGCAGTATATTCCTGATCTGTGTTCCTGATGAAGAGACCACCTAAAAAAAAAAAAAAAAAAAAAAAANAAAAAAAAAAAAAGAGCAAAAGAAGCAGGGTAAATCATTTACAAGCTACTTACTATCTTTGTTTGCAAGCAACTGTCTCTCGCAAAGCTGCACAATAAGACAAGTCCTAAGACTTTAATGGATAAGGAACTAATCATATTCGTAATCACAACCACCGCCTTTAAATCACTGTCGTCAATCGATTTTAACCTCCCTGATGCATTCATGCTTCTTTTCTGACTTCTCGGTTTCCAGGCTTTCATACATAAATACCCAGATTTGTCATGATTACAGTGACCTTTTAAAGTGCTTAGCCTCCATCTCCCTGATACCGAACACACTGCTAAATCAGCTGCTCAACAACCTCTTACGTTAAGTGGCGGGCTGATTAAGAGGAACGATGCTTTCTGGATTAAAAAAAAAGAAAATACCAACTCAGTGTAGGATAATCTGCACTGAAGAGGCATATAATGAACTTTGCTCCTCTGCAGCCATGTGCAGGCAGGAAGCAGCTCAGCCCTTTTAGCAGCATCTTCACAAGTCTACGAGAAATGATGCAGTGATGGAGCTGAGCTGGAAAGAATTCAGATAGCTGCGTCCCATCTGAAACACATCCGAAAGGAGGGAAGCCGGAGGCGATGGGAAAGGGGTGAGGATGGGGCACAGAACTACGGGGAGACACCTACAAAATCCTAAACTTTGCAACTACAGAAGGGAACGAAGGACAGCGTTGCCTTTTATCTCCCATCCGTGCCGGCTACCGCAACCTCCCGTACACAGGACTACCATCCCTCCGGGAGTCAGGCAAAAGCGGAAGGGGGCTGAAGCATCCGAGGGGCATCAAGCCCCGAACCCCTTCTTCCCCTGCTGATATCGCACACCCGGAGCTCGAATGAGTTCTGCAAAAGACAAGCATCCTCCCTCCCGTACGCGAACGCACACAGATGTATTTACACACACAGACACTCGGAGGCACATATACACAAACACATGCGGATGGTTCGTGAAGGCATGAAATGGGATGGTGCTGGAGGAGAAATCTGCAAACTGCCTTCAGAGCCTCCTTTCCAACTCACTTCGCAAAAGATTGAACCCCTGGACACACGCACGCAGCCCAATGCAGCGCTTACCTATTTGCACGCTGCTAGGAAAAGCTCCCATTGCTAGTCCCCAAAAGCCAGAAAACAACAAGACAAGCTGTCTGCAAATTATCCTCATCTTCTCTTCTGCCTCTCTGTCTCGCCTTCTCCCGCTCGCTCGCTGGATGCTGCTCAAAGAGGCATCGAGGGCGAGAAGGCTACACACAAAATCAGGAATAAAA
>VYXB01008002.1:74138-131453 GCA_013397135.1 Pachyramphus minor | reverse complement strand
GGTTGGTGTTTGGCTTTAATTTCGTGCGGGGGGGCGTATTTTTTTTTGTTTGGTTTTTTTGTGTGTGGGGTTTTTTTTTCCGCCCCCCTTTTTTCCTGCCGCTCGCCCATCCGCGGGCGCGCAGCGGCGCGGAAGTTCGTGCGGCGAGCGCGGGGCCAGGCGAGGTCAGTGCCCCGGGCTCGGGCGCTGCAGCCCATCCCTGCGCGTCCCGGGCCGGTGCCGTTAAGTACCAATTATTATTAATGAAGGTGGCCGGGTGGATCTGCATGTGCTGAGCGGCTGCGGAGCGGCGGGACGCGGCTGGGCAGGCCCGCCGCCCCCCCCTCCCCCGGGGGGCGCTCGGCTCCGCGCGGGACCAGCGGGACCCCTTCCGCGCCGCCGGGCTTTGCGGCGGAGGATGGAGCGCAGGGACGGGAGCAGGGAAGCGCTCAGCGCTTGTGGGCACTCATGCCAAAGGGAAGGAGAGCAAATGAAAGGAAAACTTCGCTGCTCCTATGCTGCCGCCTTTTCTTTCACTCTCTCTCCTTTTTTTTTTCCTCCTTTTTTTTTCTTAATATTTTTAGCTGGGGAAAAAAACAGTGGAGCCTTTTTTGTGTCTAGACCCTTTTTCTTTTGGTGCCTTTAGATTTTTCTTTTCAAGCCTTGGAAGCTTCCCAGAGGAGCTGCCAGAAGTCTGGGGCTGTTGCAGTTAATAATTAAAAGATATATATAATAAATGATAGTAATGAAATCACCCAACAATAGCTGTATGTCAGAGAAGGGAGCTTCTTGTTTCACATGTGGCTTTGCAGAGAGATTTCCGTCAGTCACAGGGAATGATTGGAGTTCCAATAGCGTAATTTTAAAATGCTCATTGGTAATATGAAAGAATACTGATTTTTAAGGTGAACCTTGTGACTGTGCTTTGAAACACACACATTTGTGCTAAGATCAGACTTTTGGCTCCTTGTGACTGTGCTTTGAAACACACACATTTGTGCTAAGATCAGACTTTTGCCTCCTTTCACTGAGGTTTACTTTCTTAGTTTATTACTGTACTCTGTATCCTCAAGCTCTCCTGCTGTTATGGTGAAAGACCCCTTTAATTGCTGCAGATTTGTGAAGAATGATTGTGCTCTCCTTAGCATCTACCACATACTCAGAAGAATAAGCAAAGAACATTGAAAGCAAGGACAGATAGACACACAGACAGACTGTCTTATCAATATAGACACGTGTAACTGTGTACATGACTGTGTGTATGAGTGTGTTTGGCAGGGTGTGGTGTTCCTGTAAATAAACTACATTCTGAGAGATTTCTTTGAAAATCAATGGCAAACAGATTTCACCTGCATTTTAGAATACTTATTCCTTTATGTTTCAGTAAATCATCTACTTCCGTTTACTTTCCCCCTATGTATTCCAGTTCTTCCTCTGAATCTCCAAGCTTGTGCTTCACATTATTTACCCATGGCTTTTTGTGACCTCTGCCTTTTCTCTTGCTTGATTTTCTTTTTTTCTTGCTTGCTTTTCCTCCTTTGTCTCCCTAAATTCTCCCCAAAATTTGGTTCCTTCTTTGCTCCATCCTTCACCATTTAACTTTTTGACTGCATAAATCCAAGTAATAAGTAATGAAAACTGGATAATAATTCTGTGGTTGGCTGGTTCTTCACCACCAGGAGCAAGTGTACTTGGGAACAGGTAAAACATTTAGTTAATTTGATGGCAGATATTCGTGTAGATTCATGCCAGTTATGTATTAAATATTAGGATTTTAGACACACGTCTATTACAATGGAACAGCAAGTTGCTGCCTACAACCTGAGCTGAGAAATATGTTATGGCCTTTTTCAAATACAATGGTAATTTAAATTTAATTTGGTTAATTTAAGTTTAATTTGAGAGTCCACAAGGAACATACAGTGGTCTTAACTGATCTGACCAAGAGATTCCTACATTGAATCTGTAATTTCTGTTGGAGTTGGAACATACATTTTAGTGAAATATCCAATCTTGATTTAAAGACTTCAAGAGACAGGAAATCCATCACTTCTCGGGGTAAGTTGTTCTAGTTGATATCTACTCTCATTTGTTAAAACCTGCACTTGTTCTAGCTTTGCTTTCTAATGTTGACTGTCAGAGATGAACCCAGTATTCCTGTAATGGTATCACTCATTTCTATTCCTGGAAATTATCCTGTTCTCCACTTGACGCTCCCTTGCTCAGACAGCTCAGGATCATTTTTGCACCTGTGGAAAGCAGAGGAAAGAAAGGCCATACTAAAGCAATTTTGTTTAAAAGACACAAAGTAAAAAAAAGAGTTATAGTGTCAAAGGGGAAAAATCCTATTTCAGTAAGTTTTGAGAAGTGAATGGCAGATGATCAAGTCATTGATCACAACATTTATCTTACAGAAAAGCTGAAACAGGATAGGTAACACAGATGTAATCAAGATTAAGGCTCGAGGGGAAGAAAGGTGAGGTAAGATTTTAGACTCACTGCTGCGCTGGTGGGTTAACATTATCTGACTGCCAAGTGCCCAGCAAGTTGCTCACATTCCCAAAAAGACAGGGAGAAAAAAAAGGTCAAAAAGTTCATGGGTCATGATAAAGACAGGGAGATCACTCACCAATTACTATCACAGGCAAAAGAGACTCCAATTAGGGAAAATTAATTTATTACCAAATAGAATTTGAGTAGGAGGGTGAGAAACAAGGACAAAACTATAAACCCACACACATGCACCTCTTACCAGGTTCAACGTTACTCCTTCTTTCACGATTTTTCTCCCTCCTCCTCCTGAGCAGTGCAGAGGGATGAGGAAAGGGGTTCTGGTCAATCCGTAAGACTTTGCTCCTCCTTTCTCCTCATGCTTTTTCGCTCTCCAGTGTGGGTCATTCCCACTGAGACAATTTCTCAGGAAAAGACTGCTCCAGTGTAGGCTGTCCATGGGATGCAGTTCCTGAGAGAAAACCTTGTCCAGTGTGGACTCTCCATGGGCTGCAGCTTCGTTCAGGCATCTCTGCCTTCTGCAGTGTGGGGTCATCCAGCAGTGTTGATATCTGCTCCATCCTGGTGTTCACCACAGGGTGAAGGGGAATCTCTGCTCCAGCACCCAGAGCACCTCCTCCTCCTCCTTCTTCACTGTCTTTGGTGTCCGCAGGGCTGTTTATTTCCTGTTTTTCTCCTTTCTCATGCAACTACTGTGCAGTGGTTTTTGGCCCTTTTTTAAGTATGTTGTCCCAGAGGTGCCATGAGCATCACTGATGGGCTCAGCTTTGGGCAGCAATAGGTCTTGTTTGGAGCTGGATGAAAGGAGCTCTATTCGCCATGGCAGCAGCTTCTGGTGTCTTCTCACACAGGCAACCCCTGCAGCACATCCTCACCCCTAACCTTGCCACATCAACCCAATACAGCTGTACCCTCCAAGCAAGAGGAGACTAGAAGGGAGAGCCTGTATGTTTTCCTGGTGGCAGCTGGAAGGGGGCTGCATTAAGCCATTTCTGAACTGAGGTGCCAGGCTGCCCCTAGTTCCCCTCAGGCAGAGTATGAATGTTGTGGTTGGTGATTAAGGGAAAGAGGGACAGAACGCAGAGTTCCACAATGAAATATCAGAAAAATTAAGAAAATATTGAAATATGTTTCGTTGAATGTGTCAATTGTATGGAAGTGATAGTCTGGAGGGGATCTGTCTAGGGAGTGCTGACTGTCAGTGGCAGATGTTTGCTTTGCCTTAGGGCACATAACAGCTCATGTTGGCCTTGGCTGGAGACCATCACTAGAGAGAAGACTCACTCTTCAGAGAACCAGCTGAGAGGCTGACTATCTGCTGCAGCCCGTGGATGACTCCTGCTACAGAAGTTGCGTGCATATGATTTTTTTCCCCTGGCGCAAGGTTTGGAAACTGTTGGCTAATTTCTTGATCAGATAGTCTTGTGGTTGAACAAAATGCATGTATGAGAAGACCCTGCAGTAACTGGAAGAATATGAGAAGATTTACACTAAAGCAGAGATGAAGACTGTATGTTAGCTAGAGGAATAAAATGGCAGAGGAGATACCAGAGGCATTCACCTTATGGGAATCCGAAAAGAAAAGCAAGATATGGAGGAGACAGGCACTTTGCAGTATGGACAGAGTTTGTGATGCATATGTAGTAGGTAAATATCCACATGCTGGAGTAGCAACTTTGGTTCATATTTATGTGTTCTTGCATCCAAAATGCAAATCCCGGCTACACCATCTATTAAAAAGGCATGTTATTATGTGTCTGGAGACATGTAATTTTGTGAGGGAGAAGAGGTCCTCAGTGAGAAGGGGAAAGTAAAACTATGCTATTTGTAAAGGATAATAAATAAAAAGATAGGTTGTGACAATTAGGGGTGCAGAGGAAAGGGGGAATCCAATTTCAGTAGCAAGAGACACATCAGTAAAGATCCACCATCACCCCTCCCCACTAGGTTCCAGGTGCACAGAGGCAGTGACAGCATGAAAACAACACCCTACCCCTGGCCTATTTGCCAGTGCTCCTGATGAGCTCCTTCAGAGTAGGCAGATGTCTGTGCCACAATGGCTCCCCATGGCACAACCATCTGGGTACAGAGATCCATCCCAAAAAACGATTCAGTCATTTAGATTGGTGTTGCTTCAAATGCAATTCTCATTGCAGTTTCACTTTGTGGTCAATGGAATTGCTTCAGCAATAAATAAATGATGACAAAAACAATTGACTCAACACCCTGTCCTTTCTTAGTCCTTTGTTACCTTATGAAATAGTGTAGCTCACACACCTGTCAAATAAATCCCTTAGACTATAAACTCTGGGACAAAGCTGTGTCTTTTGTGAAGTGCTTAGCACTTCTAGGGGAAAAAATTAAATAAAATACAAATCATCTATGTAGAATTTTTAACACTCCACCCTCTGGTGTAGTCTCACATCACCTTTTGAAGTGATACCAGCACTACTGAATAGATTAGCAGTGCACCAGAACAAGATACAGTTTCCTTTCAGTAGCAGAACTCATTTTCAGGAAATCGCTTTACAGCAATGTCTCTCATCTTGCGAGATTTTTTTTCTCACATTTTCATTCTTATTGTTTTTCATTCATCTAAATTCTGGTGTAGAGAGAAGAGTTAATTATTTTTAATAGTGCTTCTCATTAAGACTGTTATTTTGATACTGAAACAACTGTAGTACAGTGCATCTGGCTTTGAATATGTTCATCCACTGGTCCTGCTTCTTTTTTACTGTGCTACAAGCTAACATCATTCTTTGGAAACTTAACAACCTTAAGAAATTAAAGGGATACTGTAAGAGACCATGACCATGAAAGGACAAGTTGTTGTGATCATCCTGTGGAAAGTGAAAAATCCTGATTATAATTTAAATCATGCTGATATCAGGCAGGATTATTTCAGTCTGAGAAAAATGTGGTAACACTGATTTAATTAAGAACTGGCATATTAAGTTAGACTCAATGTCCATTTATAACAGTGTTCTATGTGTAACATTAAATGATAGAGGTTTATTAGGGAAGAGTATGAGAAGCTTCCGTACAATCCTAAATATCCACTGGATGGATTATGTCACCAATGTGTCTGTTCTTGAACAGGCAGCAGTCACAAGTATCGAGGCCATGCTGCTGAGAACACAGCTGCGTTGGGCAGGGCACATCTCCAGGATGAAGGACCACCGCCTCCCTAAGATCGTGCCCTATGGTGAACTCACCACCGGCTACCATAAGAGAGGAGCCCTGAAAAGGAGATACAAGGACTCCCTGAAACAATATCTCAACCTCAGCCCTATTGATCATCACCATTGGTCTTCTCTGGCCTCCAATCAGGAGGCCTGGAGACACATTGTCTATAACGCTACTGCCTCCTTTGAGAACTCACGCAGGATCACTCTTGAGGAGAAAAGACAACGCAGAAAGAATCACGTCCAGTCGATACTGCCTGGGGAGTCTTTCTACTGTGCCTTTTGCAACCAGACTTGTCTGTCAGACATTGGCCTTTTCAGCCATCAGTGACCCTGCAGCAAGTGTGGGTAGAGCCCTTCCCAAATCTTCGTTCGCGAAGCCAAGCCATGACAGTCCGAGCAGTCCTTCATTTAAACTTTAAGAGACGTTCTTTCTTGCTGAGTCCTCTTGCCTCTGACAGTCAGGGCTTTAGGGTTTCTAAACTGAAGATTTTATAGAGATCCTTGTGTTGAAGAGTTGCTTACAGTTGTTATTTCCTTATATTTATGTCCAGTATCTGCAGCATCCTATGCAAAGAAAGTAGATTTTTTAGTTTTTTTTTAAATATTATTTTATATTGACCATTCCTTGGCACTTCTCTAAGGAAAAAAAAAAAGACCTACAAATACTTTACCTTGCCATCTTAGCCATAGTTCTATATACCTTTCTAATATTACCTTTTAGTCACCTCTTTCTGTTTCCGATATCCTATGATCTATGCTATATATCAATCCTACTTGCCACTATTCTCTCTGCTGCTTCTTATGGCTTTGTGAAAAATAGGACACACAGAATAGGACAGATTTTTTCAGGTGTAAAACTGGTTTCTGTTTCACTCATTTCTTTTTCTAATCATTCCTCTGAGCATGCAGACAATGTTTTCAGGAAACTATTCATAAAGACTTCCATATCTCTTTACTGAGTGCTAATAGCTAATTTAGAGCCTATCATTCTGTATGTGTAGGTAAGGTTATTTTTCCCATGTGCACTGCTTTGTGTTTTTTTGATACGGAATTTCATCTGCCATTTCATTGCTCAATCAATTAGTATTGTGAGATTCTTCTGCAAGACTTCCCAGGCAGCTTCAGTTCCCAAGAATTTGATACAAGAACAAAATTGGAATATATGGCCATTAAACTTGATCTCATATTTGTTCCATTTTTAATGGTGTAATAGGTTTCTTCTGCCCATATTTATAACCTGGCCTGCATCGTGGGATGTACCTGAGAAGGCACAAAAGTTTGAAGCAATGTTTCCTGCCTAAGTACAGCTTATTGCAGTAGTAAATGCCAGGCAATTCTGAAAGATAGGGCAATTTCCTCATCATTTGGAGGTGTCTGTGTGGGGAAAATGCACGAACTTAAATTCATTCTACCTAAGCCCATCTGGTCTTGTTTATACAGGGAAAAAAGATCAACTTTTGCTAATGCCAGCTTCTACCCATCACTTACAATAATTCCCAAATTCAAAATGAGTTATTGCTAGTCTTTTAGGTACTGTACAAGTTAGACCAACTGTCAGTAAGCTTACATGAAATAGTGTTTAAAATAAGTGTATTTCATTCTCATTTCTTATACTTATTCCTAAAGTAGCCAAGGAAGGTTTCCCCTCGGTATATTTGAGGAGTCTGGCTAGTAATGACCAATGCTGAAATATCTGGTGCTTCCCTGAAAGGGAGGGTACAGGTTAAAAAATGTCATTCACCCACATATTCCTCTACCATGGACTGGAGGCATGCATGCACCATGGCCCTTCTGAATCATGCAATGCTTAAAAATTGCCTTTTTTATCTCGGAGTAGGACGTGTGTTCTAAATCTTCTGTGTAAACAACAGCCATAGTAACAATGACACCCCGCCTGCAGCTGAAGACTTTGTAGTGAAACTGAATTCAGTATGGAATGAGATGGGAAGAAACCCGAAGAAAATCAGGAGACAGAAAGTCAGCTTAGGGAATTACAAATATTTGTAATGTAAATTCTTATGAATAAAAATTGCTTTTCCCTAAATTAAAAAGAAACCAACAAAACTCTTTTGGTTATATTTAAAAACAAACAAACTCTCTAAGGAAAACAAACAAACACACAAACAAACAAAACCACCAAAAAAAACCCCCACCCCCCAAAAAACCCCACACAGCCCCCGAACCCAAACAAACAAACCCTCACAAACAACATCATCAACAAAACAAACAAACCACACAAGCCCAAAAAACGTCATATGAAAACATCACACTATTTCCATTAAAAAAAATATTTCCCCCCTAAAAGTGTTTTGTACTTTGGTGTTTTTTCACCAACAGTTGACAGAAAATATTTTTCATTTTCTTACCAGTTCTCATTAAAATGTTTTGCCATAACCTCTGTGACATAATCTACACAGCAGAGTGAGGAAGATGTCAGAACAGTATAAAGAATGGCCTCTGTTCACTACCCAGAGCATTTTGCTGTATTGACCTAATTGTCATTTCCTGTAAAAAACACCCCAAAGTTCACCTTTGTTTGAAGGCGATAGTTTTTAGCTCATTTCTTTTGTTCACCTTCCAAGTGCTGTCATCCATGTGAAAGGGTGAGCTGGTTTCTGTGTGGCTTGTGCCACCACTGTCAGAGAATCACCACATTACTCCAGCTGCAGAAGCCTCAGTATTGATGACACTGAATGAGCAAAAAGGATGATTCCAGATCCAGGGGGAGAACGAGAATGGACAAATTGCTGAAAAAAAGCGTATGCCCTGTCTTTTTAACTCATTAAGTGAAGCAAATATGATAAAAAATATTTCAAGCATGATAACCAGGAAACCTTCAATGCTGTTTCTGCAAAATCATACTTAAAGAATGTAACTACAGTTTGATACACTAAATTGCTAGTAAAAATTAGTTTTAGTGAGGTTCATTACCAATAAAAATGATACTTTTCACCTATGCCTGTGATCTTGTCTTAGCTTTCCCAGTTCCAATAGATCTGTCTCTGCATAAGAAATAAATATGCTACCATCGTACCACATATACTTTTATATCAAAGCAATAGTTACTTACATGAAGCTATTTCTCAGCTTCTGGGGAAAAAAATCATGTAATGTAATGCTTTTCTTAAAACACACACACACACACACACACACACACACTCTATTTTCTGCTTAATTTTCGCATTAATTAGAGCTCATACAATATTGCCTTGATTAGAAGATGCATTTTCAGCTCACAGGTTATGCCTTTCTATATTCAAACTTGTATTATTCTCTCTATGGTAGGGTTAAAGTTTATATCAAATAAATCTGTCTGTTTGGCTCAGCTCTAGCTGGCTTCCAGCCCCCGTCCCCCACACCACAGAAGCTGCAGACTAGATAATTGCTGTCATTCAGCCATAGCCATGTGCTGTGTTTGCAGAACTAGAATCTGTTTTTCCTGGAAAATCAGAACAGTCTTTGATGCCCTAAATGCTGTAAACATACCTGGTATTTATTTAAAAGTATAAGTCTCTAGAAGTATTCTGATAGTCAGGATGTGTCCATTTGTATCCAGTTATTTCTTCTTAAAAATATATATAATGACAATGCATTATTCTAGCCATCATCAAGGTGGGTATGTCTGTTGCAGTACTAGGTAAAGTTATATGAAGCATATCAGTGCTGTAGTGATCTCACTTCACACTAAAATCCTTCAAAAAAAGGAATTTTTTAAACTGTTGGTTCATTTACTATTTGATACACAGTGATTCATACTTTGTAAAGCTGGGGATTATTGGTAGATAGTTCGTTCATGGAACATCTTTTAAAACAGGTCAGATTTTGTCCTAATAATTGATGTATACATACTTACAAAAATTACCAAACCTAAATATTATGTTAACTTTCTCAGTCTTTTACTGTGCTAAATAGCACTGTAATCTGTAAGTAAGCACAAGGGAAGCAGGGAAGAAAATGCTACTTTGTGAAAGGGTGAAATTATCTAACCTTATGTCACTTAGAGCACTCTTTTAAAAAAATCTATAATGGTCCTAACTAAAGCACATCATGTGGTCATTGAATTAGAAGTGCAGGGATGGAATAGATTCCAAAGGTTATATAGTCCAGTCCTCTGGCTCTAGGGAAGGATCAAATACGCTACAGCTTCCTACAGAGCTTTTTATCCGGTACTCTTTTTTAGAATTTCTGCCAAAAGGCTCTCTGAGGGTGTCCTGTTCAAGATTTTCCTCTCAGTTTTTTTATTAATATATGACCTATATAGTCTTTACTGCAGGTTATCCTAGGTTCTTTTTGTCTTTCTTTCACATGAACAATTGGTAACAATTGATCACTGTCTTTCCTATTAACAGTCTTCCACGTCCTGGAAGATCTATCAAGTCTTTGCCTGCCTAGACCAAAACAAATCCTCTTTCTACAGTCTTCCCTTATGCTAACACGTTCTGATCCCTCTTCTCTTTTTTGCTGTTTTCTGCTGTATTCTTTCCAGACTGACTGTATGTGTTTGGAGTATGGCAGTGAAAGCACTGATTCAGCTGCATTCTCCTGGAAACAAGCAGAAGAAAATGATCCTTGCCCATATCTTACCTGCAAAATTCTTGACAACAGATTTTCCCTTTCCTTCTTTTGCAGTAATACTGCACTGTTGACTAACAGGTAATTTTTAATACACTTTAACTTCTTTCCTCATTTGGCATTTTAAGTGTTCATTTCTCCTTACTAGTTATTGTGCTCTGAACTGTCTTTTTTTTTAAATTTACTTATTTTTAGTTCTAGATTATGTCTTTATTACAACGGTCCTGAATTCTTAGGTTGTTCTCCATGCTTTTGTAACCCTAGCATATCCTGGCTTCATCTACAATTTTTTTTTTTTATATATTTTAATCCATACTTTTAAATTAAATCATTGAACAGAACTGGAATCTCTAGGGGAACCAGCTTGCAAGAAAATCCCCTTTTGCTACTGATAGCTATTCTTTGAGAAGAGCTTTCCAAGAAGTCATACATCGTCTTTATATATATATTTTTCATCTAGATGACATTTCTCTTATTTTCCTAAGAGAATTTAATATGGAAAAAATATTAAACTTCTTACTGTGCTCAAGATACAACAAATTTATTCTTCTTCCCTTTGTCATGGTTTAACCCCAACGGCATCTCAGCAGCATGCAGTTGCTTGCTCACTCCCCCACCACTGGGATCAGGGAGAGAACTGGAAGGGTAAAAATGAGAAAACTCATGGGTTGAGATAAAGACAGTTTAATAAGGAAAGCAAAAGCCACACATACAAGCAAAGCCAAGAACTCATTGACCACTTCCCATGGGCAGGCAGGTGTGTTCAGCCACCCCTGCTAAAGCAGGGATCCATCATGCATAATGATGACTTGGGAAGACAAATGCCATTGCTCCAAAAGTCCTCCCCTCCCATCTTCTGCCCTCAGCTTTATATGCTGAGCATGACACCATATGATCTGGGATATCCCTTGGGTCAGCTGGGCCAGTTTTCCTGTGTGTGTCCCCTCCCAACCCCTTGTGCACTCCCAGCCCACTTGCTGGTGGAGTGGGGTAAGAGGCGGAAAAGGCCTTGACTCTGTGTAAGTCCTTCTCAGCAGTAACTAAAACATCCCTGTGTTATCGACATGGCTTCCAGCACAAATTCAAAACAGCCCCATAGCAGCTCCTATGAAAAAAATTAACTGGACCACACCCAAACCAGCACACCCAGTATTGTACTTATCCTGTCCCAAGAGATTAGCTTGGCTTGACATAGTTCTTGAAAAATCCACATGGTTTGATTTTATTATTCTTCAGGTGTTTGTAAGTTTTCTGTGTACACATCTATTCCATTTTAATGCAGTCTGTAGTTAGGCAAAGTGTCCTGTTTTCTTTGGAGTCCCCATTATACCTCTTTTAAAGATACATAGTTTCTTCTTTTCTGAGGCCACCCGTCTCTAATATTACTTCTCGCATGTATTCACTGATATTTCAAATACAGTGTCAGTTATTTTTTTAAGCACTTGGAGGTAAATTTAACCAAGTAGTGGACACTTTAATATACACAACTCATTTAGAAATATTAGCGATTGTGTCCTAACTGCTGAAATTCAAATATTGTCCTTCAAATAATTTAGAAGGTTCAAAAGCAGCTTGAAAGAATCATCATCACAAAACTGAGCTAGTGGTGGTTGAAATATCAAAGCGTGTTTTACATAAGTAGCCATGACCCTTTTAAAGCTGGTTTTTTTGCAGTTCTTTAGAAGTATTTCGCTTTTTGTTCCTTGAAATGTTTTCTTATTGTGTTATCTTGTAAGGTAAGGAGCTAAAGCAATAGTTCAATAAAGCAGTATTTCAGGAAGAATCTTGAGTGGCAGGAAGAAGACAGTGTAATGCCCGAGGTGAACAGATTATTTCTTTAGAGGTATTTTGAACACATTCATGTTGTACATGCATCTGATGCACTTAACACATGTAAACTTTGCAGAGGGATTTTACATTCAGATCAGGTAAACTTCCAGCCAAATACACTCATGAATACAGAAGTAATTACTGAGCTCTAAGGACACATTGCAATGACATTATCATTTGTCAGCAGGATACCAGTGACTGCTGTCATGGAAAATTTACATTAGCATCATTGTTAAATAGTCTGTTTACTAGTTTCTTAATGACCTGCAGCAAACAATGATTTGAACTACTTTATGAAGTTCTATGTTGAAGGCTGCAGTTATGTTAAATGTATTTTCATAGGTTTATGATATGAAGATGGAATCAACAGCAGCCGTCAAGTCATATGCAACCAAATCATCTGTGAATAGGTCTAGGCAGTTGTTTCTGTGATGCCAGTGTGATTTAGAGATATAAAGTTAGTTTTAAAATATGTACTTGAAATGCAAGAAGCCAGATACCTGTGCTAGAATGAAGCATGGGGAGGACTCTAGAAATCCATCCCACAGGTTAGGAAAAGCAGGACTTACTAAGCCAAACCTGCCAAGAGTTGTTCAGTCCAGCATCCTGCCCAGATCTGAAGTTTCTAGGATAGCAGTGTAGACAAATTGAAAAATATGTGGTTTTCTTTATTTTTGAACGTTAAGAGTTATTCAGGAAACACAGAAAAGTGCTAATAGGTTTAAAATTATTTTCCTAGTTTTCACTTGTCTGCTACTCAACAGCTGAGAATTTGGAACTTTCTTTTTAATTTTTTCAGCCTACTATTTGATCTATAATCAGATGTTTATAGAAGGACTTAATTAAAACCTATTAATTGAAAAAATATACACAATTTCTAATGATGCATGACAAACTTTATGTGGATTAAGTATTTGTGAGCATTATTTGTCTCGGTTGTCTAAAAGTTTCATGGAGCAAAAATAAGACTTAAGACTGTTATTGACTGTTATTGACTGAATTAATATATATGTATTAATATATATATTAAACTGTTAAGACTGTTTATCAGGATATGTTATTTATCATATCCTGATAAAAAGGAAATGTTCTTGTGAGGGTCAGTGTGCAGTGTATTATTTTATTTTTCTTTATCAAATAAAATTTAAAAGTATTGGTCCATTTACCTTGAGAGTAAACAAACTTCATAGAGAGACTTAGAATAATGGGCAATGGACATTTTGGTGAGTCCACACTTTTCCCTTGCTCCAGAGAGGGCTCTCCATGGTGGCAACTTTATTCAGGAAAGATCCACTTGCTGTGGTGTGGGGTCCTCCACAGTTGTGGGTATCCCCTTCACGGTGGTCACCAAAGGGAAATCTCAGCTTCGGCTCCTGGGACACTATCTCCTGCTCCTTTTCCACTGACCTTGGTGTCTGCAAGGCTGTTTCCTTCCGTTTCCTCACTCCTTTCTAATGTAGCTGCTGTGCGCTGTTTTTTGCCTCTTTCTTAAATATGTTATCAGAGAGATGCCACCAGCATCACTGATGGGCTCAGCTTTGGGCAGCAATGGGTCTGTTTTGGAGCTGGATGAAAGTGGCTCTGTTTGGCATAGTGGTGGCTTCTGGTGTCTTCTCACGCAGGTCACCCTGCAGCACACCCTCTCCCCCAGCCTTGCCACATTGACCCAATACATCTCTACACTGCCAAGCGAGAGGGGACCAGAAAGCTCAGTCTGTGACAGAAACCACAGCAGCAGAGACAATCCTGGAAACAGCTGTCTGTAATTCCTCTGTCAGTGTCTCTATATGCCTGTGTTTGTCTGGGACAGCTTGATAATTTTCAACTGATCACTTAATGATATGCAGACAATGTTCAGAAGGAAACTGATCAGAAAACTTGTGAAGTGACCTGTGCTTTGGCATGAGTTTGAATATTAACAGAACACATTTAATAGTTTTATGAAGCAATATATGAATGATGTTATTAATGTGAGAATTTGTTATTTTATCTTACTTGAAAGGCTGTTGAGGAATTTTGAGAACTGTTATTCACTCTTTCTTTCTTTTTCAAACTAAGGATTTGTGTGTGTCTATGTGTAGGTTGTGTTAACTCTCCAGTCAATAAAATGTCTGAATCCCTCTCATATCTTCATCATTACATTCAGTAGGTTTTCTATTTTTTTTTAAACTCTTTTGTATATTTTATGAGATTATACAGAACAACTGAAGGAAACTGATTCTCAAGGAGAATGTTTTTGTATTTATTATGAATAATTACTGCTATTCCATGTGCACAAGAAGAAGTGTCTCCCCCTTTCCATCTTTTATAGACTGCCTTGCAGTTCGGAGAGTTAGCAAGAGGCATCAAGCAGTGCGGATTTCCACATTCAATATTTTTGGACATTTTTAGGATTTAGGCTATAATGTAGTCCCAGAAGAAGAAATGATAGCCCTAGAAAAATTATGCTTGTTTAATCATATTAAATGTTACATGTATTCAAGGGAACTTAATGTGGGAAAATATTTCAAATTTAGCATTTGCTAATGTTATTGGCCAATGTATCATTATAGCATATTCATCAGATCTCCCTGTATCCATAAAGGCTCTTGTAAGTCTTTTCTAACGTAAACTGTTCTATGACTCTATGATTGTAGATAAAGATGGGTTGAAGTTTGCCACTAAATATTTACTCATTTGAATAATGATTACACTTTGAGTCAGAATTATGTGGAAAATATTCAAAGTAATTGTGTAATGACAGTTTATAATACATTATGTCTTAAAAGGAACATATTTAAAATCACAAACACATCTCCAATTCCTTGATTTTCGGAGTTCTAACTTCTTGATTTTACCATTTTAACTGCATATATTGTAGGGCTTTTCTTCCTGTATAGCATAACACTAAAAAGGAACTTAAAAAGCTGCTCCAATCTGGTCCCTACTGACTGCCAAACTGAGAAAAAGTTATTTCTCAGGCTTCATTATTGCATTCTTCAAAACTATATTGGAAAATGTATTTGTCTTTTCTTAAATTTTCCTCTTAATGGTCAATGTCTTTTGAACAGATTTATTACAGAATCACAGAATGTGCTGAGTTGGAAGGGAGCCACAAGGATCATCGAGTCCAACTCTTAGCCCTGCACAGGACCCTCCCTAAGAGTCACACCATGTGCCTGAGAAGATCATCCAAACTTCTTGAACTCCATCAGGCTTGGTGCTGTGATCACTTCCCTGGGGAACACCTACTCTATTTATCACAGGTCAGAAAATTCTAAGTTTGTCTTAGCCAACATGGAATAAAATAAGATAAAATGAATGCTGATTTCGATGTTTTCCCTGGACTTGGTACATCTTGCTCTGGAAGAAATCTAAGTTGCACCAGGAAAGCCAGTCTCACTGTTTGAGAGCACTTGATACATGCAAGTGAAAGTACTGACATATATTGTGTCTACAGTGAAGAAACAAATATATCAAGCTAATTATGAAACTAAAGACATGGCCAAATTACAAAATAAAAAAGTCTTTCAATGTGCCAAACATACCATAAAAATAATAGAAAATGGTCTGGGAGGATACCAGTTTTGATGTTTAGCTGTTTTGCATGAAAACAAAATTGCTGTAATTCTCCCTTGGTAGTCCTAGAAATGTTCAGACCACCAAAAAAGTTCTTAATAGAGAACCAAGCCCTAGCCAAATACAGAAGTGAGAGCTGGCTGCAAAGGATGTCACATAACAGTAAAAACAGTGATAGCTGAGAGAGACTGAGACATGCTCAAATGCTTTCCAAGTGATCAAGGCTTACTGCCGTTCCTTTAGTTTTCTTCTTGACACAAGATGAATCCCAGTGTTTCAGCAGGTCTAAACAATCAACAACCTAAAAACACCTGTTAGTGGTAAGAAATGATAATATGTAAACTTGAAAAGTTTGACTATTATGTTAACAAATATGGGACCAAGTTCAATACAATTTAAATATACCTTAGACATAGTGCACGTCCCAAATATTTACATGATATGGTCTTGATCCTGTAAAATTTTTCACATATATAATTTAACATGCAAATAATCCTTTTATCTCTGAGAACTTACTCAAAGTTAATGCAATGCAGAATAATTTGTCATGTTGCAAGGATGAGATAGTAATGTGAAGTGAGGTAGAAAGCTGTGATTGTGATTCTTCATAAGTTGCAGCAGAAAATGATTTAAATCCTACATCTATGCATTCAAAGAACAATACGTGAAAATCAATTCAAAGAGTTGCTTGAATGATTGACTGACTGATATTATATACTTTGACCTTTAAGTCTTAGTGAACATTTACAGACATTCATCATGTGGTTCATGGTTTATGCTTTTTGAACAAAGATGTAGAACTAGGTTTTAAAAGACCACTGCAATTTTATTTGTTGTGTATGATTTAAATGAAGCCCAGCACTGTGTCTCATCTCTATTTCTGCCTTCTTAACTGGGCTCTTGTTCCAATTCAGGATTGTAACTTAAGTTTGCAGAAATGTAATACCATCTTCCTGCTCAAAAGCTATTGTTTTCAGCAAGTTAATGTATTTGAAATTAGATTCTCCACTGAACATTTACTACCACATCACCAGTTTTTCAGATCTTCAGCATTCAGATTCTTTAACAGCAGGAAAGCTTCTCAAAAAGTGAGCAGACTTTTTAAGAAAGAGACATATTTGCAAAAATCACTGTCTTCTTTTTCTTCTTGTGCTGCAAAATATCAAGGCATAATTTGAGTTATAATATGTGTTTTACCTATAAAATTCTTGTTGAGGAGATACACCTAAATATTAGCAGGAAAATATGGATATATTATCATTATTTATAAATGTAGGCTTGTCACATGTGGTAGATTTAGTGTTGATGGTATTGTTAATCTGAAATGGTTGATAACACAACAAAATTGAAATGGAAGCAGAGGTAAGGTAATATTTGGGTCTCCAACTGAAACAAAAGCATCACATAGTCTGGCATGTTCTTTCATTACTCTTTTCTTTCTTTTTTTCCTGTGCTACTGGATTTTTCTTCAAGCTTAAGGTAAAGTAATTGACTGATATAGATAGTTTCAAAGTCGAAGGATTTTAGTCAGCAACCATGATACTTATTAGCCTTACTAACATTTCAGAAAAATTGTAGGTTAGGGTTGTCTCTTAGTTGCTAATACATATTTTGTTGTTGGGAGGCACAGAGCTACTGTAATTTGGAAAATCTCTAACAAAATGAGGCATATGAAATTACATAATAGGAAATCACCTTTATCATGCAGAAAAAAGATAAGCTGGTTTCTACAGTGATACTGTAAAATGTCTGCTGAGTGGTACTTCTTAAAAAGTTAATTGTTGCCCATATATTACTCTGTCTTTAGCCCTGAAAATTTATTTGTATTACCACAGGGTCACAAGTCCTGCCAGCAAATGTGTTCCAGCGTGGGCTCCTCTCTCCATGGGCCTACAGGTCCTGTTAGGAGTCTGCTCCAGCACAGCGTTTCCATGGGGTCACAGCTTCCTTCAAGCTCCAGCATGGGGCTTCTCCGTGGGCTATAGGTTGATTTTTTGCTCCCCCATGGACCTCCATGGACTGCAGGGGAACAGCTGTCTCCCCATGGTCTTCCCCATGGTCTGCAGGGGAATCTTCTCTGGCACCTGGACCAAGTCCTCTCCCACATTCTTTGCAGTTACTTGTTCTCTCATATTCTCACTCCTCTCTACTCTCTCTACAATTACTTCGGCTCACTAATATTTTTTCCCTTCTTAACTATGTATCCCAGAGGCACTACAACCATTGCTGATGAGCTCAGCCTTGGTCAGTAGTCTGGCATTGATTCTGCTGGACATGGGGGAAGCTTCTGCCGCTTCTCAAAGCAGCCACCCCTGTAGCCCCTGACAGTAGCATAAACTGGCCATGCAAACTCAATACAGTAGGGTTTAGCAGACCTTTTTTTTTCATCAAGTCATATCAGTCACAGAAGGTTTTCTGTATAGTTCCCTTTGCCTGAACACTGAAGAAGTTTTTTTCCCTCTTGTGAACACTACTCAGAAATGATGAAGCAACTATTTGAAGTTAATGTCAAATGCTACTATAAATTTGCTGTTATGATACAAAGTTAGCATATTGATTTTTTCCATCTAGTATATATTCTTTTTATAAACAAACTTGATCATGTGCCTATTGATATTTGTAAATGTAAATTTTATTAGAAAATGGACTGGAAAGTAATAAAAGCTTTGAACAAGCAATCACTATCAGCAAATTCCATTAGTAAACAGATAAATTTTCAAACGAGCTTATTGTTTTTTAAAGAGGCTTTGATTATTCCAGGAGGCTAAAATCGACTGATGCAAGATGGACCCCAATCATTTGAAAAAACAAAGAAAAACCTTTTTCAGTGACTGGTGGAGAACAGAAAGGTTTCCATATATTTGATTTTACATATATCCTGATTCACAAGGAAAGCAATAACAACAAGGTACGATAAGCTGTAAGTAATGCAAGCATGTTCTGTGGCAAGTGTCAGTCTTTGTTTGAAGCTGGATCATGTATTCGCCCTCAAAAACACTGTTGGAAAACATCACACTGTGATGATGCCTTCACGAGCTGGTAGACTGCCAGGACTTAGTCATTTTTAGGGAAATGAACTTATTGAGCCCTACTGTAGGAAAATGAGATAACTGGTTTCTGAAAGCAGACAACCAGTGAGACAAGAAGGAAACAGGGTATATGCTGAGGTAAATTCCCTGTACAGACTGGGTGAGTGAGAATTATAACCAGAGAGAGCATCACTGTCTCATCTGTGCTACCACTGCAGCTCACAGTAGTTACTGAGATAATGTATTCCGGAGATGCAAAACAGGATAAAAGCATTATTGCTGAATTTTCCTTAAGGCTCAGGCACCTGGTTCTGCTCTATGTTTTCTGCACAGCACTACCAACAACTCACATTATAGAAGCACCATTGTTTTGATGAATTGCATTTTGTAGTAATAAGAGTGCATGCAACCTCCATTTTGTGAGAGTACTAGAAAATGAGCAATTTTTTAAAATCCAACACATTTCGATTTTAAACACTTTTGTAAATCAATTCAGCTATGTCAGAAAGTTTCATTGGAAATGTGAAAATAACTCTTCTATAGTGAGCTAAGCTTTCAAAGGGCAATATGCTATGATTTTACAGCCCAGTACTTTCCATTTTCCATTTCTGAGATGTGCATCTTGGTTCGAATGACAAATATTTTTGCACATGATTGTTAGAGACAGAAGAATTCACCTTACATACAGATAGGGGTCCTGAGGGCACAGATAGTCCTTGATGGGCCTGACTAGCCTTGCCTGGGACCTCTTCATACCTCCTGACTGAGGTTCAGGATCCATTTAAACCTAGTCCTGGAGGACTAGTCCCTCTCTGAGTTCTGTTGTAGGGGCATCTGCCTCTACTCTTGTTTCTGGAAAATGGCGTGGATTTCCTGGCTTGATCTAGGTTCTGACTTGCTGCCTTGACATTTCCTGATGATCACTGGACTGTTGACAGGACTCTGTACTGTCTCATCCTCTGCTCTCCTCTGACTCTCTTCTGCACAGAAAATGTATTGTGGTTAGACCTACCTCCCTTTAATGGACACGTGATAATCTGCAGTAGTCATATTGCTAATTCATAGAGAGATTTGAAGGCAGAGGAGAGGAACTGAGGCTTCAGAAGCAGAATTGAACTCACCAAGTAGTTATTTTTCAATAGAATAAATCACAGTACTTCAGTGGTTAAAGCCTGTGCTGAAGATTACAAAGTCCTGTCCCTTCCTGCCCATTTTGGGCAATAGGCAAGATTCCCTTCTGCAAATTAATGGGCTTTGTTTCTATAGTTTTCACAACATAGAAGAATGCCTTAATTGATGATTACCCTGTTGTGGGAGACTGGTGTCTTCTGATGGCAGTGCACCATTGTATAAATAATTGATTTATTTGTAGACCAGAGATAGGCATCCAGTTGAGTTATTTCCTAGTATGACAGTTCAAACAATAATCTAGAAGATGGAATAATAATAATCAAGAGCTAGTTAGGGCCTCTTAGAAAGAAAAACCCTGAACTAATTACTAAAAAATGCCGTTCTTTGTGTTCCACGCTCCATCCTGTTCTCCATTCCCTGTATCTTCATCTAGAGAGGAGAGAACCTGGAGAAGGGGAATTCTCTTTCTGCTTTTGATTTTCATGTCCTGAGGAAATTGCCCTGGTTACTTTTTGTAGTCCCCATGGAAGATGAGCTACACTCCAGCATATTCCCTACACAGTGCTACCACTCCTACCTAGGAGTGATAGTACCAAGCCAGACTGTAAAAGACCCCTCCAGTTAGTTTTCACCTATAGTACTGCAGACAGTGTCCTACATCAGATCAGCCTGGGACTGGACTAGGTGTTTTGTCTGTTTTTTTTCTGTTTTGAACTCTATAACTCTTTTCTTATTGTCTAAATTCAGGAGGGTCTTCTTTCTTTCTATATGGCAGTCACTGACAATACAGGCTATGGCTTTCCTGTTGTATTTACTAGTATTTTCACCAATGTGTTAATAATTTTGTTTTCCTTCTGTACTTCTGCTTATGTCTGTGTTACTGGTTAGAAGTTTGTAGGTTTGACAGAACCATTGTATCACTGAGGGTACAAGGATGGAAAGGGCCTTGAGCAGTCATCTGGTCCAACCTCTTAAACGAGGCAGGGTGACCTAAAGCCCAAGACAGAACTATGTCCAGATGGCTTTTTTATATCTACAGTGATGGTGTATCACAACCTATCTCAACAGCCTATTCCAGTTTGATGTCACTGCCTGGTTTGGAGACAAATTACAACTGCACAAATATTCACATTTCTTCCTGTATAACTAGATAAAATGAGACATGGCCAAGTAGTAGTTCTCGCAGTAGCTCAAACTTTCTGTGTTATTTCTTGTCAGATAGTCTTCCAGTCCATTTGCAGGCTGAATAGGGCCAGTGCAACCTCAGGACATGTACATTGAACTAGCACTGCAGGTACTCTAAAACAAAGAATGGTAATTGCTTCTACTGCCCAAATACATTTCATATTCAGACAGTGCAGCATTTGTTATTTACATTTTCTCTTTATTAAATTGATACTTTTAGCAAGTATGGGGGCTTTGTCTTCTTTTAAAACATTTTTTAAATTATTTTTTTATGTATTATACCTGGGGAGAAAAAAAAATCATTTTTCTATATTTCCTAGAATTCATTTTTCTAGATTGTTCATGTTGCTAGAGCAACACTGTGAGGGATGAATTTTTCTTTTAACCTTTTTCTTTCAAGAGGATAGTGCTACAAACCCTTGCTCTTACAAACTTTTGCCTTTGTGAACTAGACAGTCTTATTGTTACATCCGCAATAGTTAAGGTTACTGCTGAGTGTGCAGTATTTCTTAATTTCCAGGCTTTTAAAGGTTGTTGCTGCTTCTGTATCTGTCAAGATCTCCATAACATCGTATCCATTTCTCTTTGCTTAGTTAATCAGATACCCAGAAATGTCTAAATGCCTCTGGAATTTTGAAGTCAAAATGCAGGATACTAACAATTCTGAGGTAGAAACAGAGCTGAAATGTGCAGGAGAATCATGCTTTGGAAATGTTAGAACTCACTTGCTCACTTGCTTGGGACTTTTTTGCCTTTTTTTTTCTGTTGTGGCTTCATTCCTGGAGTTTTAGAAGGTACTGTGGAATTCTAACTTATTTCACAGTTGAAGTTTGAAATTACTACTGTACTCAGGATTAAATGTTTCTCTTCTTAGAAATGCTATTCACTTTGATGTTTCCTCCATACTCAAAAGAGCTGGAGAATTCCCTTCAGTTGAGGGGCAAACAACTAATCTATCTGATGACTTAGAAATAGCTGTGTCATTATTTAAGTTTTATTAAATGTATCAAGTTTTTAGGTGATGACATGCAATAAAAGATTGTTTTGCAAAATCCCTATTAAAGAGAAAATCAAAACATATAATGTTACTGTTTCTCCTGCGGACATAAGATTACGTGATGGCAATAATAACATTGAAAACCCATTCTGCTGACTCCCTTTCAAACTCAGCGATTCTGTGATTCTGTGGATAAATACTTTCTAATTTTAATAGTTCAGTCACATTTAAAAATAGAATACAGTATTTGAACAAGTCTTTTCCTCTCAGAGTTATGCATCCTCCAGCAGAAGCAAAAGACTGACATATTTGTCTCAAGTTATGGTTGTATAGTTACAGAGATGCACATATTTTGGGCATAATTTGTACCCTAATTGCTTAACAATGACCTATTCTATTGCATAGCCTATCGAGATATTTCTGGTATGATATAAACTACATAGAGACCCAACTGTGGCCAGTTTCAAAATGTCTTTCAAAGTAGTATCAAGAAGACTGCTACTGGAAGAAGGGAAGAGTCAGACAGTTAAATCCAGTGATAGACTTGCTGTTGATATGATGAATGTAATCACACCCAACTGTATTTTCTATATGTTCAGGGCATTACATTTATAAGAGTGCATTTGAAATTAACCTTCCTATTGGCTTTCTTTGCTGCATGGCTGCATTGCTGGCTCCTGGTCAAATTGGTGTACACCAGGAACCCCAGGTCCTTTTCTGCCAAGCTGCTTTTCAGACATTTGGCTTCCAGAATGTCCTGGTGGCAGGGTTATTCCACAGTAGCTGCAGAACTTTGCAGTTCCCATTGTTGAACTTCATGAGTTTCCTGTCAGCCCCTTTCTCCAGCCTGTCAAGGTCCCTCTGAACGGAAGCACAGGATTTCTCAGGTATCAGCCACTCCTCCCAGCTTTGTGTCACCAGAAAACTTGCTGAGGGTACATGCTGCCTTTCCATGCAGATTATTAATCCAGACATTAAGATGGATTGGACACAGTATTGACCCGGGGGTACATTGACTAGTTATTGGCCTCCAACCAGACTTTGCACAACTTATCAGCAACTCTAGGTCTGGGCAGTTATTCAGTTTTCATTCCACGTCACTGATCATACAGCTCGTGCTTCACCATTTCTTTTTTTTTTTTTGGTATGTCATGGGAGACAGTATCAAAAGCCTTACTGAAATCAGGGCAGACAATGTCCACACTCTGCCCTCATCTGCAAAGTTTGAGTTCACCCTAAGTGCCTATTCTTTTAACCAGAGGCTAGTAATGACTCTTGTAATTAACTGAGTTGGGATATACAACTAAGACTTGAAGAGAAACTGATTCATGCTGATAAATCATGTATGTCTCTCTGTTGGAAGAACTGCTCAGCAAATTTAGTACAGCATAAAGAGCAGCCATATAGAATCATAGAGTTGTTAAGGTTGGAAAAGACCTTTAAGATCAAGTCCAACCATCAACCCAGCATCACCACCCAGTTCACAAGTGCCATATCTACATGTTTTTTGAACACTTCCAGGGATGGTGACTTCCCTGGGCAGTATGTTTCAATGTTTGACCACCCGTTACATAAAAGGAATAATTCCTACTATCTAATAAACCTTCCCTGGTGCAACTTGAGGCCATTTGCCTCTGTCCTATTGCTTGTTACCTGGGAGAAGAAAACGTCCTCCACCTGGATTTAGGTTGGATATTAGGAAGCAATTTTTACAGAGGGAGTAATCAGACATTGGAATGGGCTACCCAGGGAGGTGCTGGATTCGTTATCCCTGGAGATTTTTAAGATGAGACTGGATGTGGCACTTAGCTCCATGGTCTAGTAACCACGGCAGCATTGGATCAAGGGTTGGACTTGATGATCTCAGAGGTTATTTCCAACCTGGTTGATTCTATGATTCTATGGATACAACCTCCTTTCAGGTACTTGTAGAGGGCAAGAAGGTTCCCCCTGAGCCTCCTTTCCTCCAGGTTAAACAACCAAGCTCCCTCAGCTGCTCCTCATAAGACTTTCTCAGGTCTATTACCCTTCTCTGGACTTGCTCCAGCACCTCAGCGTTTTTCTTGTAGCAAGGGGCCCAGAACTGAGTACAGGATTCATGGTGTGGCTTCACCAGTGCTGAATACAGGGGGATGATCCCTATCCTGACCCTGCTGGCCACACTATTTCTGATATATTTCTGATGTGTAGTACATAGCAACAGAAATACACCCCATAAGTATGTCCCTAGTATGTTCTCTAGTTGTCTTGCTGTGATATATAAACACATATCTTTCTTCCTTCTTTATGTCAATAGTGATTTTATAGATCTTTCCTGCAAAACATCATACTCCTTTTCCCAGCTGAAGTCTATGTCGTTTCCTGTCGTGCAAAATATTCTATAACTGTGCCCATCTTCTAGTATACTTTTTTGCAATGGTTTGTCCAAACCTTTATAAAATATTCTGATTTGGAAACAGTGTGGGTTCAAAAGGTGACATAATGATTTCTTGTATGTTGTTCTCAATTTGTTCTGGTATAACCCCTAACAACCAGTTGCTACCTGAACCCCAGGTTGAGTGTTTTCCTGACATTTTTAGATAATTATACACAGTAGTTCTCATAGGTTTTCTTAGTGATAGTGGTTGATGTGGAGTCCTCAGCATTCATCAATAATGATATTTGTTTCTTTCTTGCATTACTTCTCACTTTGTGATTGAATTTCAACTGCCATTTCATCACTTGGTCTCTGAAGTCTGCTGAACAGAATAAAAAACAACAACAGCAACAATAAATTATTTATTATAGCTGGAAAAGGATGGCTATCAAATAAAGATTTTTCAAATTATTCTTACCTTGCAGTGATGCTTTTGGGCTTAAGCCGTTGTCAGTAACTGTCACCAGTTCAGCAGCTGTCACAGGACAGAGCATGTTTAGGAGAAGAAGTGTTATGAAGTATCCTTGCCACAAATAATTACACTGGTACAAAAATATCCACAGATGTCTACAAGATCCCTGTCTTGGAAAGGAAGATACTAAGAGTTTTTCACGGCAGTTTTCAGAGGCAGGTCCTTACATTCCAATGTAACCTTGTCTCTTCATAATGGCCCCTTACAGCACTGATAAGTCAGGGCCCATAGATTTGTGCAAAGTGTGATTGTTTGGTTTAAATAGCAAGAAAACGGGGCTTTTATCTGAATCTGACCACTGCATTTGTCCACAGACATTTTAAGTAAATGAAATAATGATGGCGGAATAAAGATTTAATTTTAAAGAAGGTTTAATTCATGCTCTTGTTCTGTCACATTTTCTTTCCTTCCCATTANNNNCCCCCCCCCCCCCTCACCCCCCCCCCCCCCCCCCCCCCCCCCCCCCAAAAAAAAAGCCTGTAAATTTTTTTTCCCAAAGTATTAACCTTGGTAGAATTACCTTCTCTACTGAAAGCTATTTCCATTTAAGTTTTTGTGGCCATTTTAAGCATTCAGCAAGAGGAACAACAGACTGAGCTCTCCAGTTTAAAAAAAGTAGGTCTGTAGCAAAAGATTATGAAGAGTTGACATTTTCGGAGTGTCCAGTGACGAATATAGAAGTATGTAAATTACTTGATTAGAATTTACAAATAATAATAATCCGGTCAAATTGAATATTCCATATTAGAATAGATACTTTTTTTTTTTTTTTTACTTATAGCTGCATTAGACAGACAAGAAGATAATTATTCTTTTCCCCAACAACTTAATGCATAAGAAAAGTGGATTGGGGGATAGAAAACACTACAGAATAAAATAATTGCTATTTTTCCTGGGTAGAGTTAATTCACAGTAGCTCCTACCAGTCTGTGTTTTGGATTTGTGCTGGAAACAGTGTTAATACCACAAGGATGTTTTTATTATTACTGAGCAGTGCTTACCCACTCAAGGCCTTTTCTGCCTGTCACCCCACCCCATCAGTGAGTGGGCTGGGTGTGTATAGTGGGTTTCTGTGGCTAGGTTTTGGTAGCAGGGCAGCTACAGGGGTGACTCGTGTTAGAAGCTTCCCTTGTCTGGTGGAGCCAATGCCAGGCAGCTCGAGGACGGGCTTCCTGCCGCTGGCCAAGGCCAAGCAAATCAGGAGTGACAGTAACACCTCTGTGATAACATATTTAGGAACAGAAAGTTATTGCTTGGGTAAAAATTCCAGTCGGGGAAGAGTAGAGTGAGAACATGGGAGTAACAATGTAGACCCCAAGGTCAGTGCAGAAGGAGGGGCAGGAGGTGCTCCAGGTGCTGGAGCTGAGGCCCCTGCAGCCCGTGGTGCAGCCCATGGTGGAGCAGCTGTGCCCCTGCAGCCCATGGAGGACCACTGGAGTGCAGAGACCCACCTGCAGCCCATGGAGGAGCCCATGCCAGAACGGGTGAATATCCAAAGGGGGCTGTGACCCTGTGGGAGGCCCATGATGGAGCAGGGTCCTGGCAGAGACCTGCGGCCCATGGAGAGAGGAGCCCACGATGGAGCAGGTTTTTTTCCCTGGGTAGGATTTGTGGCCCCTGTGGGGTACCCACACCAGTACAGCTCATTGATGAAGGACTGCTCCCCATGGAGGAGTGACCCATGGGACAGCAGTTTGGGAAGAACTGTTGCCCTCCCCATGGGAGGGGAAGGACTCCTCTCTCTGAGCAGCAGCAGAGACAACAACTGACTGCAACCCGCATTCCCCATCCACCTGCACCACTGGGGGCGAGGAGGTAGAACTTGGAAGGACAGAGATGTGGGGGGAAGGTGTTTTTAAGACCATTTTACTTCTCACTCTTTTGCTTAGGTCCTGTTAGTAATAAATTTAATTAATAACCCCATTTTGAGTTTTGCCTGTGATGGTGATCAGTAAGTGACCTCTCCTAACTCTTATGTCAACTCATGAATCTTTTGCTGGGTTTTTTTCTCTCCTCTGTCCAGTTGCCGAGGGGAGGGAGAGAGTGGCTTTAGTAAGTACCTGGCATCCAGCCAGGGTCAGCCCACTACAGGGTGCACAAGGAGCTGGGAGGGGACACAGCCAAGACAGCTGACCCCAGCTGACCAAAGGGATATCCCAGACCGTAGGGCATCATTGTCAGCAATAAAAAGCTGGGGGAAGAGGGGTAGGAGGATATTTGTGGTGATGGCATTTATCTTCTCAAGTCACTGTTATGCATGATGGAGCCCTGCTTTCCTGGAGATGGCTGAACACCTGCCTGTCCATGGCAAGTGATGAATGAATTCCTTGTTTGGCTTGCTTGTGAGTGTCTTATGCTTTACCTCTTAAACCATCTTTATCTCAACCCATGAGTTTTCTCACTTTTACCCTTCAATTTTTTTTCCCTATCCCACTGTGGGGGAGTGAGTGGCTGTTTGTTGCTTAGCTGCCTACTGAGGTTAAACCATGTCATATCTTTCCCCTTGGTGAGTCAGAAATGAAGGATATTTATACTATATGATCAGAGTGACCCTCCAATTATTTTAAAGACAATTTTTCCTATTTGCCAAGGACTTAGTCTCTTCTGTTGCTGTAAATAGTTGAAAAGGAAGCTTATCTGTTCTTTGAGGGAAAATACAAGATTAATTTTACAGGATTCTGAGCTCTTTGCTTGCATGTTATAAGGAGATCTTTGCTCATATTTGTTCTTGCTGTCCGGAACAAAGGTCTCTTTTTTTTTTGCTTGGTCAGGACCTTATCCATGAGATTCATTCACTTTTGTCTATACTTAGTGTACTATCCACAGGCTGGCTTAAAATGCTTTGGGTTTTTTGGTTTTTTTTGTTAGTAATATTTCCTGACAGATATATCTTCTGATCACATCAGCAAAGTGCCAGTGCTTGTAGCATTTCTGTAACTAGTTTGGGGCTTTCCCTGATTACACTTGCCTTTGCATATTGAAAAGCTTGCAAGAAGGATAAGGAAATACACACCATTCTGTTAGGCTGTGGGGACTTTTCAAATACTGTTCTTAATTTTATCTCCCATTGTCATGCCTCACTGATGCTCTGTAACACACTTGAGATTTATTTTATTATCAATTACAAGATTAAATTAAAAATTGCATCTCTTAAAATTCTGATATATCTTTAAATATCCAGTTGCACTCTTTCCTTTACTCTAAAAAGATTTACTGTATGTATCAATGAAATGCTGAGGTAGAAGTTTTGAACAGATTCTTCTTACAGCAGTTAAAGATTTTTTCACTTTCAATTCTGAAATTTCCTTTTGTAATGATTTTATTCTTTTTAAACTTATAAAATGTCTTTCAGCCATCATCTTCCCAGTGTTTCAGTTATGCCCGTATATGATATCCAAAACTCCCAAATTTCTGTAATCTAAGGTTGCTGTTACTTTGGGAGAGGAAGAGGGAAACTAGCTGCTTGAGTAATACAGGTAAGAGTTAATTTTTTCATTTTCAGCCAGTACATTAAGCCAGACATTGCAAGTCATGTACAAACCACGCAGTAGTCTCTGGATTACTGTATTCAATAAAAACATATTTCTTGGAGACAAAAAAAATATTTCTTGGAGACAAAACATAGTTTGTTTTCACAAAAAATGAACTATTTAGGCTATTTATGAAATAAGTTAGTACACTGCTGGAGCAAGACTGGAAGAAAGATTTAAGCATATGTGTTGTGCTTCTGTAGAAGCATCAGGTTGTGTGAAATAGAGGTTTTCTTAGCACTCCTGCAGCTGACCTTTCAATAAAATATTTTTTGAATTAGAATAGACATTTTCTGAAAAAAAGACTTGCATGAAGAGTTCTGATTACAGCAGAGATCCCTTTCCTGGGAAAAGTGTAAAAAATAATTAAGAGATTATCAGGGTTTTATTCTGATTTATTTTTTTCCTGACCTAAACTTGTGGGGGTTCCTTAGAAACCTCAAGGAAATTAACACTTGGTCTGTGTCATGTAGAGAAAAATTGTCTCGTTTAGGAAAGTCTATACATTGGAATAATTTGATGTTACCTTTTGAGGTGTCATGGTGTACGTTTCAATTTATTTCTGCATATTCCTCTTCGTCCACAAAACCTTGGCTTCAGCACCTCCAAGGGAAGGAAATAAGTAATTTCAGATCAACCATTTTTCTCTTAGCACAGAAGCCAGTGCACATGCAGGTGAGTATTGGTGTGTGGCCTTACATTCAGTCATATTTCTCCAGTGTTACTTGATGTCTGTTCATATTTACAGTGCCTTTAGATGTTGCAGCACAAGTGGTTGCACCATATATAGTTGCATGGTGCAGTGCAAGTCTCTCCCTGTGAACAGATTTATACACATAGCTCTCAGGCCTACTACACATGCTGCTTTAGCTTTTTCCCAGTTTATTCTGAGTCATCCTGCAGCTATTAAAGGAATGAAATCTAGCTAATGATTTTTTTTTTTTTTCGAGATTAAGGAGCACAACTAACATATTTAGCATAGTTAATAACCTTACTTTCTTCAGTTTAGATTGGTCTTCCACAGCTTTTGCATGGTATTGGGAACAATTTTTGACCTTAGATTATTTTCATCTGGTAGTAGCAAGAAGAAAAAAGCAAGTGGAAGCTGTTGACTGTATTTTCTATTGAGCTTGTATTTAAAAATTTGATAGATCTTCTGGAATATACTGTTGAGGGTTTTGCCTGGTTCAGTTCCTTCAATTCCAGGAAAAGAGAAAGTGTGGAAAGATGTGTCACCTGAATTATTATATTTTTTTCTATCCAATTTTTTAATCAATTTTTTAATCCAGATTTTTTTAAATTCATTTTTACACAGTAAAATCAGCATAAAAATATTTACACTCTTCTGGAAATCGATCAGAAGAGTGTTTCTGATCAAGTCAACTGCTGAAGTGTCCTAATATAGAAAGTGTTGAGATACCATGGTGATTGTATCTATAAAAATCCCTGTCAAATTTCAGGGATTAAGAGCAAACACACTCTGCAGTATACCTTATGAAAAGTCTTTAGTAGGAAAAAAGTCTACGGTACGTAAGTACTGTGATTTTCTTCACGTGTCTGAACTCACTTTACCATGTCAGCTGTTTTGAATGTCACTGGAGTCTGATTGTAGAGACTAAGAGCTGATCAGAAACTCCACCAAGCCTATACTGATTTCTGGAATGTTTATAATGCAGTGCTCAACATTAAGGGTAATTTTTTCTATGTGTCTGATCTATTATTTCATCAGGGTTCACTGTTAAAAAAAGCCAATGAACTCCTTGAACCAGTATGAAGTCTGGCAGCTGCTGGCCAGAAAGCTCTGGCCTTTGAACTCCAGCTTCTATCAGTGTGCCATCCTGATCAGGGCCACCTAAAATTCAGTTGTGGGTTCCTCTCTATCCACCATGTTAAACAGAAGCTTGTTCCAGAAGCTCACTACTCTCATAACAGAATTCTTCCTCTAATATTCAGCTCGAATTTATTTCTGTCTGGTTTACATCTTGTCTTGTGTTAGTCTATCTTGAAGCTTATGCTGTTCTCCTACCTCCACACTGATTCTCTTCCACTCTGACACCATCCTACTTCATCTTCCTACACCATCCCTTCATTCCTTCGGTCTGTAAAAAAAACCACTCATAATTCCTCTCCACATCACAGCCTTCATTTTGGAAAAAATGAGCAAGTCATACTCCTTGAGTGCTCTCTGTAAAGTCAGCCTTTCTCATCTCCATGTTCATGCTATGAAATTTTCTCTCCTGCTTTTGCAGTTTTAACTCCTCTTTTTTGAGAGAGGATAGCTAGAACTTTATGGAATTTCCAGATGAAATCTCATGAGTACATTATACAAGGGCATTAATATTTCCTAAGCCTCTGCAAATACTTCTTCTGATACACTCTACTGCTGTATGATTTTTTTTTTTTTATTATTTAATGTTATATCTCTTGGGTGAGAGGGATTGTAACATCTGTCTGTTATTACCATTTGTGTTATGTCCAGTTCAGTAGGTGCTAGGCTCTCTTGTAAAGTTTAATAATCAGTTTTATTAGTGGTATCAATGAAATGTATCTCTCATTACTTGAGAATGTTGGCGATATGCTTTATTAATCATTGCTTACCTCACTTGTCTCTGTATTTTCAATTCATTTGCTTCTTATTCATACTGAGCTTGCATGTGTTCATTTTAGTATTTTTGCTTCTCTGCTGTGGCTACCCTTCAGGAAATGCAAAACAGTTTACAAATCTTACTGTTGCATATTCAAATCTTGGTGCAATGTTATTGTAAGGTTCAGTCTTCACATAATAAAGTGTAAGGGGTTTTTTATAGGAACTGTATAAACAGTAGACAGCATTATAGCACCATAGAAATAGAATCATACAATTGTGGATTCGTTTAGGTTGGAAAAGACCTTTAGGATCATCAAGTTCAACCATCAACCAAGCACCACCACCATGTTCACCATTAAACCATTACCCCAAATGCCATATCGACATGTTTTCTGAACACTTCTAGGAACAGAGACTCCACTATTTCCCTGGGCAGTCTGTTCCAATGCTTGACAACCCTTTCTGTGAAAAAAATTTGCATGCTATCTAATCTAAACTTCCTCTGGCACAACCTGAGGCCATTTCCTCTCGTCCTATCACCTGTTACCTGCGACAAAAGACTGACCCCCACCTGTCTACAAAAGGTGTCTATTTGCAGAGAATGATAAGGTCCCTCTTTCATCTCCATTTCTCCAGTTTAAACAATCCCATCTGCCTCTGCCACTCTTCATCAGACTAGTGCTCCAGCCCCTTCCCAAGCTCCACTGCCCCTCTCTGGAAGTTTCAGCACCTCAGTGTCTTTCTTGTAGTGCAGGGCCCAGAACTGGACACAGTACTTGAGGTGCAGCCTCACCAGTGCTGAGTACAGGGGAATGATCACTGCCCTGCTCCTGCTGGCCACACTATTGCTGATACAAACCAGGATACCACTGGCCTTAATAAAAATAATGTTCATAATAAACTGTAATGAAGCTTCTACTTAGAGGACAACTATTTATTAGATATTTATTATATTTATTAGATGCAATATAATTTAATTTATTGACTGACTCATAAGGGAAAATATATATATTGTTGTAGATTGTATAGACTGCAGCGTTATACAAAGAGAAAAACACAGAGAGAAGCAAGTCAGAATCTTATTAGACTTTCTGATATGTTAAAACAGACTTTTACTCTATATAAAATGTGCTTTTATGACAATAAATTTGAGATGATTGAAGGCAGAGATATATAACTGCATACATTTGATTTTATACATCCATAGCAGTATGATTTAATTCTTTCCGAGTTTACTTACAGAGTACACTTAACTTGTAAAGAAGTAGGACTCAAAATCCAGTGCTACATTTAACATTTGAATCATTGTTTCTACATCATTATGGTATCTTAACCCTAGCAGACCAGGGTCCTCATTTTAAGGGAACTAGGTGCAAAAAACATCAAGACTGGATGTTCCGTCCAATATGAATGCTATTCTTGCCATTACAAGGCTGTAGAACTGAGCATTGCAGAGAATCATAGAATGGGTTGGAAGGGACCTTAGAGATCATTGAGTTCTGACCATCCTGCCATGGACAGGGGCACCTATCACTACACCGGGTTGCTCAAAGCTCCATCCAGCCTGTCCTTGAACAATTCCAGGGGGCATCTACGACTTTGCTGGGCAAACTGTTCCAGTACCTCACTACCCTGAGTAAGGTATTCCTGTTATCTAATCTAAATCTCTTGTAGTTTAAAACCATTCCCCCTTTTCCTGTCATTATCTGTCCTTGCAAGAAGTCACTCTCCCTCTTCTTTATAAGCCCCCTCCAGATACTAGAAGGCTGCAATGAGGTGTTCCTGTAGCCTTCTTTCTCCATGCTGAACAAGCCCAGCATTCTCAGCCTGTCTTCATAGGAGAGATCTCATAGAAGACTCGCTCTAATAGGTTGACATCCTTACTGCTGAGCACTCCAGGTCCGGATGCAGCGTGCTGGTTGAGGTTTCACCTCAGTGAAGTACAGTGCAGTACAAGGGCAGAATCACCTCACTTGCCCTGCTGGCCATGCTGCTTTTGATGCAGCCCAGGACATGATTGGCTTTCTGGGCGGCAAGTGCACATTGCTGGCTCATGTCCAGCCTCTCATCCACAAGTACCCTCAAGTTGTTCTCCACAGGGCTACTCTCAATGAGTTTTTCTTCAAGTATGTACTCACATCTGGATGACTGAACACATTTTTTTTGATTCCTTCTGTTAATGATCTTGATGAAACCCTTATGCAGTAATTCCGAACTTTGGCAAAAGTTATTTACAATTTGCAACTTCTAAAAAACTTGGCTATTTGGTGGACCAGTGCAAATGCTGGCCAAATAAATTATCCATCTATAAGTTTCTTCTTGGAAAAAATGTGACTCTGTTTACTAATAATGTTAAAACATTTAAAAATGGAAAAAAAAAGAAATCTTCTGGACACAGACAAATGATTATAGTAACAATTTTCAATGAAATTGCAGATTCATGGTTTTTCATCTTAGAAGTAGATTAAAAGGAATCTCAGGGGAACTACTGTTTTGTTTGGTTTTGTATAATGCATAACACAGAAGGATCTCTAAAGAACTGTGTAAGTAACCTAGACTGTTGCCTGAACTAGGAATAAGCTGACAGAAAAAAATATATTCTATTAATCTTTTGTTCTTTGTCAACCAGCATGGTGTTGCCTTTAAAAAGATATGTCTTTGAAGAATATGTCCTATGTCTGTAAAAACTGCTGTAAGGGAAAAAGGAAAAAAGCAAAAACAATTTAGTCAATGAATAACTGAAAAAAAATCCACATTTAACAGAGAGGCATATAAACAAGTACTTTGTCATAAATCTGATAGTTGTAGTCATTGCTGCAGTGATCTGGGGTCATCATTCCCATGTTTTATTCCGGTGTCCACCTATGAAATTTAGAGGTTTAATTAAATAGCATTCCAATTCATGTCAGACAGACCTCAAAAGAGAAATATAAACAAATAAGTAATTTCACAGATTGCCTGAACAAGAACTACAAAAGCACACACCAAATCAAAATTTTATTTCGGAATAGTCACTTGAATGCATCCTGTGGTTTAAAGAAATAGCGGCTGTGGCTGCTGTATATACAGAGTAGACCCTGATTGCAAAAATATTTGGTAAGTGGTTTTTTTTTAGTTGTCAGAATGTAAATAGATTTTCTGCTGATCATTCCAATTCAGGAAATTTTTACGCAAGTCTGTCTGCACTGTACTGAGTAGTAGCTCCTGAACTTGATATCAGAACCCAGCTCGGAGGAAGTGAACTCTTCTCTGGATCTGTAGTATTACTGCATTTCATTTAATACAGACATTTTTGAATTTTCACCTAGGAAGAACAAAACCAAACCATAAAATACCTCAGTAAGCACTGAATTGGGATTCTTTCCCTGTTCTGATATTTGCAAATTATCTGGTAAAACAATGCGTAATAATATATAGGGAGAGTGAAAGCAAAGTTTCCTAGCATTCTGAAAAAGATGAGAATTGAGTTGGCTGTCAGGTCAATTTGATTTGGTATGAAATACCAACATGATCAACCCATCATATGTGAAGGAAACTTCAACTTCTTCTAAAACACAATATGTTCAGTACACATATGGCCTTGCATGAGCTTAGGGGCTTTACTTATTATAGGTATAATGGTGCATGTATAGTTAGGTGTTAAATATGCGTTCAAATTTTACATGCCCTGTTAGAAGAGGAACAAAATGTTTCTGTGGTATGAGATGTTATTCCATTTTCTGGCACTACAGCAAATTTCTCTGAAACTGTTTCTTGATCATCTTGGTTCCATTCGTTTATAGAAAATAGGGGTAACCTATTTGCAGTGTTGCAAATTTGTAAGCATTGCAACAGGTTTTTTTACAAGTAAAATGTTTTTAAGACCTCTGAATGCTAGTACTCTGCATAGAATTTCAGCACATGAACTACTTAGGTGGCTTCAAAGGCTGGCAACCCTAATATACATTACTGAAGTCAGTTACAGGATACTGGTTTCTCTGAAATGCATTAAATCAGACAACAATTCAAAGAATGACAATTACATGACCTGTACCTGAAAAAGCCTCTAACATACGTGCTAACAGACACTACTAACTGATGGAATATTTGCTAATAAGGATTTGACTGAAAATATTAAAAATGGGGAAAATATTTCTGAGAGGAGGAGAAATATTTAGCTTTTCAAGTCTAGAGATACATAGAATCATAGGGAACTTTTTCTTCACACTGCACATTAACTGAATCTAATAGAATACAGCTCAGCCAGACAAAAAAAGAACTAGACAGAAAGCGAGGTTAGATAACATAGCTGGCCAAAATGTTTGGATATAGCAAACATAATTCTTTGTACAAAGCAGGCTTTGTAAAAAGTCCTGTTCAGTATAAACTTACTGAAAAGATAAAAAGAGAAAGTTGAATGTGTATGTCTGTGAATGTAGCTTTCAAAACTCTGAAGATTCAAAAAGGGAGGAAGAACACAGTTTTATAATGAAATGTGTTAAGAAAAAATTTGCTAGTGAAGAAGGTTAAAATTGATTCATTACATTTGCATTGGATTTCAGCAGAATGTAGGAATTAATGGCCAGAGAGATATAGAACTGTGCAGTCAGAGATATAGTCTTGAAAACACAACTGTCTTCAGTTCTTCATGACATTGACGCTGGAAGTCTGTTGTTATTGAAATGACATAAAATTATCTGTTGGAAAAATCCACAAGATTTTTTTCTGTAATAGTTGTCAACAGTTTTTCTATAGTAAATGTCTTCATTATTTTTTTATCTCAATACAACTTCTCAAATGTGAAGCTTCATCCAAGCAAGTACTTTGTAAAGGACTTTTTTATCATTAATATTGGCTTTTGAACAAAAAAATTAATGGAAGGAGTAACAATTCAGCATGTATACACCAAAGAATGAAAGAAACGTTAAAAAACTGAGTCCACAGTACTGACATACGAAGTAACAATTATTTTGCTGGTTAACTGTGATCAGTGCTCTCGGTAAATATTCGCTGGACAGGATGATTGTCAGTGAAATGATCAGGTACTGGCTGCTTCATTCGTTGGGATTAGTACAGAGCCAAAGGTAGGTTATCAGTCACCATAAAATACATGATTCAGAAGGTTTTCAAAAGAAGAGCAATGAGATGAAAGCATAACACTAAACAATTAAGATATAAACTAAAATTATTTCACTTATTCAGGAAAATGTTAAGAATGTAAGGTTAAAGTCAAGGATAAATGTTTTTCCAGAGTGATCAATCAGCTTTATTTCATTTCATGACCAATTCAGTATCAGTCAGGAATTCACCACACAGGAAGTCAGGTTTTGCCATATGATCATCAAACACTGGGATAATGAAGCTGAAGGAAGAAAGAGCATGCAAAAAAGCAGATGTGTTAAGACACTGCAGTATCTGAAAAGGAATGAAACAAAAGAAGCCTTCTCTTTTAGTGAAAAATGTAGGCATATTACAGGAAAAGTCATCATCACTGTCTGTAATTAGACATATATTTAGCTAGGTTACCAGACACTTCCCATTATCTTTTGTCATTTCTGTTGAAACTTTAATCACTTAGGCTGGAATTTTCTTCATCATGACAGTAGCTTTAGGCCATATAGATTTGTATCTTCTTTAAATGTCAGGTAACTCCACTAGGTAGTTGCTTTAAATAAAAACAAGTGGGAGATTAGAAGTGGTATTTTTTATTATGTTTAAAAATCATAACTACTATTTTTAAAAACTGATGGAATTTTGGAGCTAAACTTGAAATCTGTTACATTACAAGGGGCCTTATTTGGTTGAGGATTATGCTGGGTAGAGTACCAGCATAAGAAAGATTTAAACCTAAAAAAGTAGAAGTTCTTTCAGAAGTTTCTTCTGAGATGGATGGGAACAGAGGTTTCTCTAACTATTGCAAGAGCTCCCTGAAACTAGTTTACAAGAAGTTTTCCCTTCCAGCATGAATTGAATACCTGCAGAAATTTCTGCATGAGTGGAAAACCCTTAGAGCCATGGAGTGTAAAGCATGAAAGAGAATGCGATCCTGTTTCCTATAGCATTTACAACTATGACATGAAATGTAAAACAAAACATACTGTCTCAGTTTTTCAGTAAAGATGTTTTATCATCAGTAGTGGATAGAAATTCAATTTAGCATGTCCAAAATTATCTATCTGAAGAAATGTGAGAAGGGACCAGAGAGGACAAGGTTCTCAGTGGCTTGCCTGGATAAAGTTTTATTCCTATGTCTGAAATGGGTTTTGATAAGAAATGCAGGATGTATTGCAGGTTTTAGATTCAAATGAGCTGATGTACAAATTTTTTTCATGGTTTTTTTTTTTTGTGATATATGACACCTTGCAAGATCTTAAGGTTGTGTATTGATCATTAGAGAGAAGAGAAAAAATGAAACTGAAATGGCAATATTTCCTTTCTCAAGAGGGACAGCAGGTGGAACTTAGAAAAGATTCTGAGAGGTATTAATCTTACAGAAAAGTCATCCAAGTTGAATTAAAGCAGGAACTCCATCTATACCTGGGTTGGGAGGAAGCAGAATAAAGAATTCCAGCACTGATGCAGTGAGGTGAGGATGCCGTGGGAATATGTGGTCAGAAGTTTTCTGACTGAAAAGTACCCCATCAAATACATTTTGCACAGCATGCCCTCAAATATATCGTAATGATATGTTTCAGTTTTACTTTTAACCTCTTTATTTCCAAACTCATGATCATTCCTAGTATTTTGTCTAAAATACTTATGAGTACACCAGGTCTTTGCTGTACTGAACAGCCCAATACCATAGGACAAGATTAACAACAATGAAAATAGAGATCTGAACACAAAGTTTTGTAAGGAAATAGCAGATGAATATAGAGAAAGAAATACTGTCATTCTGGAGATAACACTGCTTCAGAGATGGGCTTCTAGAGTTCAGAGTCTGGGAAAGCAGACGTTGACTGAAATATACTGAGCCATAATCAGCAGAGATAAGTTTGGTTGCTTGTGGCACTGAGCAGATGGAGTTCAGGAAGGAAAAGACTGCACTGCGTGATCTCTTTTGAAGCTGCTTAGAGACATACTGGTCTGAATTCCATAGGTGCAGTACACTTGTTTTTCTATTAAACTAAGAGAATTAATCATGTAGCTGAAAAAGAGGATCTCTGATATCTGCTTTCAAAATCAAAGCATTCACAATGTGTGAAAACAGTCATTTTAGCATAGGCTTTTGCCAGCTATAAAATGAAGTTGGCCCTACAATCTAAGCTCACGGGTAGTCTGTGAAGCTAAATTTGCTAATACCTTTGAAATACTTACAGGGTGAAAATAACATGAATAAAATAATTGTTTTCAATACAAATTATGAAAAGAACTTGGTTAAACAGGCATATGAACACACATTGGGTTGAATGATCAAAGCAATTATTGAGAAGACATTAATGAAGAAGGAACTGTCAGAAAAAAAATGAAAAAAAACCTATGTCAGGACTGTAGCAAAAGTAAACACACAAAGAGGTGAATTAACTGTATATATATTTATAGTTATATCCCCCATACTATAGACTGCAACATACAAGTAACTTAGAAATAAACATATGGTGTTATTTTGGTTTTCTTTTGTTTGTTTTGGTATTTTTTGGTGGTTTTTTTTGGTTTGCTGGGTTTTTGTTTTTGTTTGTTTGTTTTGTTGGGGTTTTTTTGTTTTGTTTTTTGTGAAATCAAATGCTTTTATGGGAGCAAATGCCAAAATTGCATATATTAATGAAAATTGAATGAGAGAGAATCTGCTACCCAAAATACATCACAGCAGGAGGAGATGCCTGAAGGAAGCTGAAGGGGTGGGGAGGAGGAAGAAGTGTCTGAAATGAAGGAGTGAAGCTGATCCTAGATAGAAGAAGGTGTGGGGGGAATATGCTTTTAGGTTTGGTTTTGTATTTTGGGTTTTTTTCCGTGTTTTGTGTTTCAGGGTTTTTTGTGTTTGTTATTTATTTATTTTTCCTCACTATCATTCTCTATTTGTAATTGGCAATAGATTAACTTAATCTTCCCCAAGTTGAATCTGCTTTGCCTGTGAAGATAATTGGTGAGTGACCTTTGTGCCCTTATCTTAGCCCATTTGGTTTCTTTCATATAATTTTCTCCCCTTGGTCTGTTGAGGAAGGGGAAGAAGAGAGCTTTGAACGAGAGCTTTGAACCCTTCCTCTCAAAGAAGGGATTGATTTTGCCTTATACAACTTCAGAAAAATATGTTATGCATTACAGAAACAAAATATTTTTATGGAAAATATCAAAAATGCTGAAACATTTGCTATGTAATTGTATCTATTGAGATAAGAAATGTGGGTCTACAGTGGATCTGGAAAACTCTAGAAAGTGAATGTATACAGATATTCTGTCTCTTAAAAGCAGGCAAATTCCAAATGAATACATATAGTAGTATTACATTAATGATTAAAAATAATCGTGGCTTAGTGAAGAGACAAGTTAGGAGGAAGACATGTTACCTTTACACACTGTTCCACATCCCCTGGATTTTCTTCTTCTGTTGTTTGCCAGATACCACTGAGTAGCTCTGTCTATTTTCCTGAGAATGAAAACTCCTTTGTGAAAACTTAGAACCAAGTACGAGAAATGTTTACAGTAAATGGAATAATTTAGTTGTCACATTTATAAAAGGATAGCAGGATATGTGGATGCATCATCATCACAAATACTACTTTAACATTTTATTTAGGTACAGGATTTTCAAAGTTTGCAGAAACAGGAACAGAGCAAAGTGATCTCAAAAAGTCTCTTATAACCTTTAGAGAGATGGACTGGTGTTATTAGCATGTTAAGGAAAACACCTCAGAATCAAGAAGCAGTCTCTCTGGTATGCTGGATGAAATGTTACAAAAGACAGCTGCAAAAAATCTCTCTCTGACTACCACCAAGAGTAATGCATCGCTACCAGTGAAGAAAGGTAGAGTTTTAGAAGGTGAAAAAATTCGTGCTTTTCTTTCTGATAGAAACTTTTAGATGGAACACTTTATAGCCTTCTGATCGAGGCAACAGTAGTTAGAGGTATATATGGGCACACCCAGTCTATGTTTGCTAAATTGCAGGCACAATGTAAAAAATCACTCCAAGAGGGAGAGAAAATGTAGTTTAATGCATTGTGAGAGATATATTTAGTCCTAAAATTTTATATGAATTTACTAGCTTTTGAGTGATGATCATAGAAAATGATATTTGAGAGTGCAGAGCAGTCAGTCAGACAGAAATAAAGATCAGAGATGTGTGAGGGGAAAAATTCTCCAATGAGGGCAAATGTTGTCACTGTTAGTTCTCTCTCACTTCTTCTAAGTACTCTCTGCAGGAGAAAAAAATCCTAGTCTTTGAAAACATTTTCTGCTATGCCTTACATTTTAGTTCTTTGAGTGAGGTTAGTGAAGTTTACCATTAAAAAAAATCAAGATATTATTGAATAACGGGCTTTTTTGGTGGACGGGGTAGTGGTGATGGTGTTGCACTTACAGGATATGGAAAGTCTGCAAAAAAGTACTAATGGACATTGAAATATGCATCTCCCTTTGCAGGTGCAGGGACCAGAAAATACATCTATCCTGTCCTCTGAACTGTGTATTACAGGGAGTGTCTGTTTCTCTATATAATAATATTTCTGATGAGAGGAGACTTTAAAAATAGTTGTATATGTTCTTATAAAACTAGGTGTTCCATTTCGTTTTACAAGCAATATTTGCCTTGTTGGGTTATCTCCAACCTTTTCAATTTCATTTTGTCTTGAGCTTGGACAGAAAAATGCTGACAGAGAGTGAAGAATCCATTAGTAGTAACTGTCCAGGACCTGGTGGCTCTCCTGATAATTACAGGTATTAGACAATTGAGTTCAAGAATCACAGAATAACAGAATGGGTCAGGTTGGAACGGACTACAGTGGGGTCATCTGGTCCAACATCCTGCTCAAGCAGGGTCATCCTAGAGCACATGGCACAGGATTGCATTCAGATGGTTTTTGAATATCTCCAGCAAGGAAGACTCCACAACCTCTCTGGACGACCCGTTCCAGTGTGTGATCACCCACACTGTGAAGAAGTTCTCCCTCATGTTCAGGTGGAACTTCCTGTGCATCGGTTTCTGCCTATTGCATCTTGTCTTATTGTTTGGCACCACTGAGAAGAGCCTGATCCACCATCTAGACACCCTCCCTTCAGACACCTACAGACATCTATAATGTCCCTCTCAGTCATCTCTTCTCGAGGCTGAACAGGCTCAATGTTCTCAGTCTATCCTTGTAAGAGAGATACTCCAGTCCCTTAATCATATTTGCTGCCTTCCACTGGAACCTCTTCAAGAGTTCTGTCTCTCTTGTACTGACAAGACAGAACCGGACACAGATGTGTCCTCAGTAGGGCTGAGGGACAGGATCACTTCCATGACATACTGTTAGTGTTCTTTGTAATGCACTGCAGGATTCCATTGGCCTTCTTGGACACAAGAGCACACTGTTGGCTCATGGACAGCTTGTTCTCCACCAGGACCCCCAGGTCCTTCTCCACAGAGTTGCTTTACAGCTGGTCAGCACCCTGCCTGTTACTGGTGCATGGGGTTATTGCACCCCTGGTGCAGAACTCTGCATTTATGTTTGTTGAACTGAAATAGGTTTCCCTCTGGCCAACTCTCCAGCCTGTCCAGGCTGTGCTGAATTGCAGCAGAGCACTCTGGGGTATCAGCCACTCCTTCCCATTCGGTATCATCAGCAAAATTGCTGGGGTGCACACTGTCCCTGCATCCAGGTCATTGGTGAATAAATTGAACAAGACCTGGTACTAACCCACTGAGGAATGCAGTGAGCTACAGCCCTCCAACTAAAAGAAAGGAAGTGAATTCATTCAAATAAAGAAAGTATATATTTAATTTTTTAAGAATGTAAGGAAAAGGAATTTCTAGCTGGTAGAGTATGTTAGATATTAAAAGAAAGGTTATTTTATTACAAAAAAGACTCAGAAAACTTGCTCAGGAAATTGTCACTGTAATTAGTCACATAATGGTAGCTGTCATATTTTAGATTACTCAACATGAAAGATCACAGAGCAAATAGCTATTTCATGTGCTTAACAATTTTTATTTGTTAATTATATGTGTCTCAGACATTAATACCTAAAGGGAGAATACTATTTTTTCATGCAGTTAACTTTCACAGTAAAACTAATTGGTTTGCACCAGGTGATTCTCGTTTATCTGAATTCCAGTAAGAAAGAACAGATAACTGCTCAGTAAAAGCCTAGAAGAGGTAATGTAAAGTTATAAAATATCACATACCTTTCTCATACATCACTGTATGGCCCTCTGATCAGGGCATGGCATACTTCACAGATCCTATCCATGGTGAGGTTCACTATGCTTACATTGGCTGGTGTTATAAGAGTCTTGCTTACAGTACATCTTCATCAGTGACTAGGAACAATGAAACCTGTGATTCTGACTTAGCTTTAGAGAGTCCCTTGGACAACACAGTGTAATATTCTTATCTCATTAATAAAGCTACAGTTCCTGAAGTGATGCATCTAATATTTCAAGTGAGTAAAGCAGTATTATTTGCATACTTTTGATTAAGTACACACTCACGAAATGTATATTGAATAATTTTGCAGACTGTGTACTCACTAATTAATTATACTGTTGATTAGCTATGCCTTGATTAAGTACCAGTCGTGTGGTATCCATGATACAGAAGCATACGTCTGGATTAGCCATTATGTGGATCACTAACTTCTCATACAGTAGTCCTCAGGCAGACTGCTGCAGAGTCAAATTTCATATGCAGTCACATGTAGGAATTGCAGTGTTCAGATCTTAAGGGTAAGCCAAGCCCAGCCCAATGAAACCTCACTTCACCAACACAGTATGTTTTATAATAGAAAGGTCACTGAAAGCTATCTGCTGGTTCTCAGGGCCCAGATAAACTATCATTTTATAATATAATGTTACTAAATTTATAACTAGAAGGAATTGTCAAATGAGCCAAGTGATGGAAAAGTTTGGCTCAAAGAAACTAAGCAATTGCAAAGTGATAAAACAGTTCAGATAAATCCTGCTGTTGTCTTCCCAGAAACTTGTTTACATAGTTCATCACAAAAGTGGTCATCTGCCATGTACAATATCACATAGGTGAAGGTACTGATCTTGGTGCTCCAGGCTAAATAAACACAAGCATAGAGCAGAATGTCACCAGCAGAATAGATAGAATTCAGTTCTCTTTCAAGAGAACTGGAATCAAGTCTCAGGACACTGCTGATGAAACGATGATCGAAAAATAGAAAGGACATGTTCTGGGGCAGAAGTTGCAGGAACTACTTTTCTTTTTCCTCTTAAAAAAAAAGAAAAAAAAAGATTTCAAAAGTATTCCGGTGCAACAAAGATATTATCCTAAGATCTTTTTTGAATAATAATGATTGCAAGATAGACAAGGTGTACTAGAAGAATTTGGGGAATATATTTGCCACAAATGTCAGAAATCCAAATAGATCCTGCAATTCTATTTCCTGCTTAGTCTGAAACTTCTATCATGGCCCTATTGGCCTTTATTGGGGGTGATGCTTTCAGGCTCTCTTTAAGCTGTGCAAATGTTCACTGCAGCAGAGGTTTGCTCAGTTACTGCATATCAGTTGTTTGGACCAATCCTACTGCAAACCCTGTCTCCAACGAGGAAGATTTGGATAACTGTTAAATTTGTATTATATTTTAAGCACAAACAGAAAAAGTGTTGCCTTTAAGAACTGGCATTGTTCTTCCAAAAGTGAAGGTTCAATCTTTCAGTTCAAGTGACTAGAAGAACCACTACATACAAGAATTTTAGCTATATATATTCTACATCTGGACCTCATATAGGAGCAGAAAGCCATGCGTTAGCCATGAAAAGGATTTTCTTTATGAAGTAACACACAAATAGATATTTGACTGCATAGAAAGCAACCTCGAACAAGAGAAACTCCTCATTATGTAGAAATTTTTTTCTGTATTTTCATGAGTGAGGGTGTTATTTTACTTGTCTAAACCCAGATGTCTCTATTATTATTAGTGAAACTGTTTATAAGACAGAAATGGTAAAATCTGAGAAAAAAAATAGGAAAATCAAAAGAAAAAAAAAGAAAAATGTAAACTTCCACATAATATTTTCTTAGGTATGTGTTTGCCGATGACAGAGATAATTTTACTACCCAGTTCAAAGGAATCAGGATTAGAAACTGTTTAAGAGCCCCTGAAAATCCTGGGTTATGGACACTACAGTTGATTCCTACTCAGATCAATAAATACATGGTTTTTAGGGAATATCTAGCAAAGCAGGAAACAAGGAATTAAAAAGACCCAATATCTTCTGAAGTCTGTAACATTCCTCAGAGGTGGGATTTATGAGTGGAAAAAAGAGTATTATTTACACAAAGAATTGCATTTTATTAAAGTGCATAAATATCTTCTGCTTGCTATAGGTTAAAGCCTTGGGAAAATGCACTGTATCAAAGCCAGAAAGGCTGCTCTGCAAGAGAAAAAATTTTTGTCCTCATAGAACACTTCCCTTGTCTTTAGCAGCCTATTTTTTGCTGGGTATTGTATTTTGCTTTATTTTTCTTTGCTTTTTTGATTCTCTCGATTTGAATAAAAAAAGCCACTGTACGTGTCTGCACGCCAAGCTCCATAGATGGTCCCAGCAGTCTATCTCTGATGCTCTATTTACAAACTATTGCCATTGATTCTTTGGTCCTGGCTCATCCATTTTAGGTTTAACAAGTTAAGACTTTGTTCCCCATTTCCAATAATTCAATTCGGTTCAATTAATTTGTAGTACTAAGGGCTCGGTGTAATCTGTATGCACTTAAAATGCTTTTGAATGTTACGTCTGATGCATTCTTAGGGATTATTTAATTCAGTGAGTCAACTTAGTTTTCAGACTATTGCCACTGTGATAATGCAAATCATGCACAGAGGTGATTGGGATGGATCCTTACGCCTCAACCTAGTAGTAGATCAGTAGCTCGTGTCTAGCATGTCACATGATGTAACATGATGGCTGCTTCAAAAGCAAGTTATCGGTAACTGGTTCCTCACAGAATAAAAACAAAACCCAGAGATGTACCGGCACAGAGGAGCTCCGAAGATCATTGGAAACCAGATACTATCCGTAGCCTGCTAAATCCATTGTGGATTACGTTAAATAAAGTTGCCCAAAACAGTGTTTTCACACCTTTTCACATCGAGAACAACTGGTCTGTCCATCCACTCTGGAAGGATTAATTTCATTTTTGATAGGAGCCACTGCAAGCTGTAGTTATAGCTAAGGACTTCTCCCTGAAAACTAAAACCGTTATAACAGATTTTAAAGCCAGTTTTGTGGCTTTATTTTTTGTGGAAAAAATAGATTCTGTGGCATCTGATAGGGGAAACAGCAGAGAAATTTTTAGTAACATTTGTTCCATGAAGATAACAGTAGCGCAACACTTCCAAGTCTAATTGCATTTATGATATATATATTTAAACCCAACACATATTTATAGATCTTACACAATGGCATTCTGCCCTCCCTCTTGATGTTTTATCCTTAACCAATGAAGTCTTCTCTGCAGCAAAATTTCCCAGAAAAAAAAATTAAATCTAGCTTTTCAGTTCTGAACTAAACAAAGGATATCCGCTTCCCCACCTGCTGTGGCTGGCTGAACACAGAAAGAAAAGCAGTGTTAATTCAAAACAAAATCTCACAGTGAAGATCCATTCACAGCTATTCTCATGTTCTGCTTGCTTTATAAAAGGCAGTAAAAACATCTGCCTGAAACAATTTTTTTTTTCTAAGGGATACCTTTGTAAGCACAGTTTTATTTGGAACACACCTGCCATTCAATGAGCAAATATGTACTCTGATCTCTCATGGGTCTTACCTTCCACCATGGCTTCCAAAATATCTGGGGTGTTTCAACTCTGCGTATTAGTAAATCCTCACTACTGTATGTCAGATGAACTAATTAATCTTTTTGTAGTGCCAGAAATCTTTGCTTGTTAGCATGAAGCTAGGACTATATAGAGAGGCTGATTTTCCACAGTTTCTTGTCCATTTTCAAATAACTGCATTACTCCACATTTCCATGTGAAAAGAACTTACAGATGTTGATTTATAAACACTGTGACATTCAGAATGAAAGGTAAGGGTATTGCTACTACCCCAAATGACAATTTCTTTGAGACCTAGTGGATTATTTTCAGGATCAATGGCTACATTAACATGAGAGAAAGTGCAGCTGGACATTACATTTATTTTTAACTCACTAGCTTTTCCATAATAAGTGTGGTAAAACATGAGATAAATTTGACCTTTCACATGATCCTCCAAAGCATTCTTCACGTTTCTTAGAAGCTTCTTACTTAGACTTGAAATAGATAACTTTATTATATCTCCAGTATACCTTTCAAATGCCAGCTTTGACCTTGAAAGTACAGAGTTATGTAAGTATCTGTCTTCATGGAGATAGTGAGTATTAACCTCACAATTTAACCCCAGGAGGTTTTTTTTTTGCTTTTTTAAAATCTTGAATAAAACTCTTCTTATTGTCTGTAAGGATGATGTTTCACCTTGCATCTAAGTTTTAAGTGACAACAAAAGGTTTTCTAAAATGTCTTCAAATGTATCTCTTTAGTCAAGTATCCAGATGTATACATCCTTTTCCCACATCTTATAGAAGGAGTGGTCGAGATAGGCTTCCATAACCTCATATTGTAGCCTGATGTTCTTTCTGAATGTGGACACAGCTTTTGTTTTCACATGTACTTCTACTGACACAGAAACTTTTCCATTTTTGCATTTTAACTGCTAAATCCATTTTTCTACTGTCAAATTTTAAGATTCTTCATATATAGATATCATAGTAGCACCCAAAGACCACAGATCTTAAAGAACCTTAGTTTCACAGTGCTACAATGATGAACTAAAGAACTATAGTAATTTTGATAGAAAGGGGAATAAGAAGTACAAAATCTAAGTAAGTTGCCTAAGATAATATCAAAAGAACCTGTAACCAAGAAAGAGCAAAAACGTATTTCTCACTAATCTGTGTCTATTATCAGGATCACAGGACAGTCACTGAAGCTCCAGATGAACTGCTTCTCAAGATTACTGGTCCTAGGGACTGTCTAAATAATGTGCTCACACACAAATAACTTTACATCAGAGCTCTCTTTGACTGTAACAAAAACCTTTTTCAGGCACTTCCAGCTCTCTTTTGTATCTGTGCCTACATTTTTCCAAGCTGATCATAGTACACTTCATTCACGACACTGTACTTCCCAGCTATGTCAAACCATCTTCAATGACACGAGACCAGTCCACAGCCAGGGAGACACTAATAAAAGGAAGGGAGGAACCCAGCTGGTCTCTTTACTTCAGGTTGTATCAGGCTGACAATGTTCTGAGAAGGAAAAGCAAAAAATTAAAAGACCTCTGCCACTTCCCCTTGTTGTATTGCCACTGGCTTTGGACAGCATTTGGATGAGAGTGATAATGCAAGGGAGCCAAGATGAGGAGGTGAGACAGTGAAAGAAACTAATCAGCAGGAGAAACAAGAAAGGAAGAAAGATGGATTGACACTCCAACTTTTTTTTTTTTTTTTTTTTAGGTGGAAATGGTATCAGACAATCTTTTTGAGAATATCTTGCTTTTGGTTATCCTGGTGTACATTCAGCACATGATGTCTGTGATTTTCTAGAAATCTATCTGTGAAGTCTGATACAGATTTAAATATTTCTGCTGAAAAAAAAGAGGTGTTCATAACACATAAAGGACTAGTTTACACCTTGGTACCCAATTGTTTAGACATCAAAGGCGCTAAATGCAGTGATATATTTTCTAATTATTCACTTTTCTTCTCCTCCTTTTGTTGTTTTCCACATACCTGTCCCATATTTTTTCCTATTCTTATATCCCATAGTTGTTTTACAATCCTATTTACAGATATAATATATCTCAACGTTAAGATCAGAAGAGTGATAGGAGAAAAAGAAGGTGCCACTCTGTCTATTGACTTGAAAGAAGATATCTTTTCCATTTGGGTCTGTTTGGCTATGCCAAATTTAAAGGACCGAAGGCCTCTGAATGCAGACTGGGAAAATGGAAATGTGTAGCTCCATGCTGGAAGGAGATAAGGGAGACTGTGAAATGCTAGACAAAAAAGAAAGAAAGAAATTTTAGCTAGGAGTAGGTCACTTTTTTCATAGAGAAATGGCTATTATTAATTTTCTGCAGCTTACATTTCCCTCTCAGCGGAGTATTTATCTCTCTAGGTTACTGTTGTATAATAGTAAATTCTTAAGGTTTGCTTTTCTATTAGGTCACACAGTGCCAGATAGCTTTATGGCATGTCCAAATAATTCAACATCTTTCCCCCCCCAAAAATAAAAGGTTTTAGCAGCTATTAATATATGTGACCCTCAAGGCTAACAGGAAAACTGGAGCCTTTATTATTTTTTTCATTAATTTCTAGAATGCGGGTGTGCTGAGGTGTGAGTGGAGGATGGTGTAAATTTTTAAACAGTAGCACTCTCAGCAGTTATGCAGACGGCTGTAAATACAGCTTGTCTCAGAGGACTGCAATATTTGAACAGTGTTCTCCATTTGAACCGTGCAAAAGAATTTCCTAGTTGTTTGTGGTGCTTTGGGGTGTTCACGACCTGGTCACACCTTCCATGAGAAGTCAAGAAGCAACCCTAGCATCAGCCATCTGTTACACTGGGGGTGATCCCTGGATATGGAGTTATCTCTGAAATGAAAAAAAATTTATCTACTCTTTTAGGTAAGGAGTGGGGAACAATATGGTCTGAAAAACTCTTACATGAAAATCACCTTGAATACTCTAGGACTTGCACTTTTCAGCGAGTACAGAAGTGTGTGGTACCATCATTCTCCACATCTTAGAGAAAGCATGAGTTTAATTTATGGGCAATACCTTTGAGTGCTCAATTTATCCCTGGCACTTTGAGTGAGCAGCAAGAACTGGAAAATTCATGTAGAAAGGCAAGTTTCTTTTGGCTGCAAAACTGTTCTGTTGCAGTTTTTCCTCATATTTTTTAATAGCAGAATATACATGCTAAAAACAGTAATAACATTCTACAGAAGAAAAAACAAATAAAGAAGAAAAGAATGAAGGTAGAATTAGGTCTTTGATGTCATAAAGACAGGGCAGATTAGAGCAAATCTAATAAATCTCAATATAAAGATTGAGATGGTAAAAAATTTTAATTACAATGGTGATACTGTCTAAATGCTGTGGGAAATAAGAGAGTAGAAATGAAAATCATTGTAACTGAGATTGGCACTAAATTATAAATTATAAAATTGTCGTGGGGATAGATAATTATGAAATAAATAACACTTCAAATCATGGAAGCAGTGGTAAGGATTTGGGACATCAGTACAACCAGAAAGATACACGTAGAAGTAGAGTTGAAGGGAGCAGAAGAAAAATGTTTTACAGTAAGTGAAAATCTGTTAGGGTTGTCGAATAGGTAACTTGGACCGATTTGGGCAACTGGAAGCTTTGAAAAAAAAAATAAGGAAAAGACAAAATGGGATAATAAGGAACATGTTTCTGAAAAGTAGATTAGGCTAGACTTAAATGACATCTTTCTTTCAAAAGATAATTGTGTTTTGGAACAGAAAGATCTTAAAAGATCTAATCTATCTGGATCATTACATAACTCACCTTTTAATAAAGCACACAATTCCATGTGCAGTTTTACTAGGAAATACTAAGAAAAATATTAAAGGCTTAGTGAGTGCAGCTAACAGGAAGAAATGAAATGGATAATGCTGAACCAAGAAATGTTAAGCTAAGTGTTAAGAGTGAAAGTATTAAAAAGTAATTTTCAAGATGCAGGTCCTTTGATGTTTTGATTAATAAATTTTACTCTAAAAAGTAGAAATATTCTAATGAAATGTCGAATATTTGAGAATGGCAGGTATCTTTTTATATGGAGTAGTAAAGGGATGTTACTCAGAGTTAGCTGACATTAGGATTGATATAATATAAATAGAGTAACATACAAAATTAGGAAGTACAAAGGACTTCAATTATTAAAGAATAATAAACGAAATCAAACAAAGCCCTTGTAATAATCTTACAGTTTATCAATGGGATGCCATGGGAAGGAAGTGAATCTGAGTGCCTTCACCAATCACAGGATAATTTGTGTGCTACTATTGTAAAGTGATGCTGAAAAAAGCTAGTAAAAGACTGGAATTTGTCAGGGGAGACGTTTCCAGTGGAGGGAGTGAGAATAATAATGCGACTGTAGCAGGCTTAGGTGAGACCTGATCTGGAATATAGTGTTCAATTCCTCATTCATAGTCAAGAGAGATGAATTTGAAAAAGTGCAAGAAACAGGCTGTTATGATTCTCAAGGGAAGGAAGAGTCTATTTCATGAAAGGATGCTGAAAGAGCTTAGAATTTTAACAGAACAAAAGCTGAGAAGGGATAAGATTGCTGCCTTTAAATACATCAGAATGGTAAAGCTGGAGTCAGGAAGGAAGTGTTTAAGCTAAAGAGTAGTATTGGCTCAGGAACAAGTGGGAACAAACTGTCCAGGAATAAATTTAAGCCGGAAAGGAAACGTGGGTAAAATACTCTGGTTTTCAAGAAAACAATTGTTGTGAATTGATTATATGATGTTTATTATATTTATTAGATTATAGCATACCATTACACAGCATAGCATAACATTGCCTTCTATAAGAGTGTCATAGGAATTCTGTTCTAGTTCTCTGTTATTTTGTGTGAATGTGTAAATGACTGCATGTATAAATACTTAATTTGCAGTAAAACTGGAGGTCATCTGGGATTATTTAAACACAGATGGAAAAGGCAGGCCAATTCTACATATTTACTCAGTAGTTAGAGTCGTGGATTTTGGTGAGTAGATACACCTATCATTTACCATTGAGGTAAATGGTACTTTAGGAAAAATATGCCTATGCATCATACTTATAATATTTAGATAAAGTTAGTGGGTAAAACTATTCACATTCTGTTCCCATGCTCAAACCAATTTTGTTGGTTTAGCCAAAGTACATAAAAAGAGATTAAAACTGATAAAAAGTCAGGTTTGAAATATACCTCCACGGTTCCATAATTTGGTTTTTGTTCTATCAAGAAAAAAACCCTCTCTGTCTCTGACCTGTTGGTTTTTTGTTTGTTTGTTTGTTTGTTTTCATCATAGGAATAACATTTTATGAGTAAATGGATTTGAGTGGTAAGATGGTAGAGCCTGTTATTCCAGTCTAGAAACACTACCACCTACCTAGAAGATAGTGTGGGAGAGTAGATGGTTGGTTTTGAGGAGAAATGGCTGAAAGAATTGTGTGGTGATATTGAGCATTCTCAAAAGAATTTCCAGAGTATGGTATTGAGATAGGAAGAGTGTGAGTTATAGAGACCTCAACATCAAAGTAGAAAGATTAGTAGATAGAGCAGAAAATCAAGTGACAGAGGAAAAACATTGACAGAGCCTTCAGATGCTCAGAAACTGGTTTTGTACATGCTGTTTGAAAAGGTTTTGAGAATGAAGTGATGAGGGAAGTTCTTTACATTTTCAGTGAAGAAACAGTGAAGTTCACTGGAATATGATGTTTGTAATGTAACAGGGGTTGGATTTTTGAGAAAATGTCCCAGAAAGTGTGCCTTCCTGTTAAAGATAAAAATTTTCTGTGATGCTTTATCTGCTTTAACTGTTCTTTAGACGTGTGTGTTACACAGAAAGAGCATCCTCAGGAGGGCTCAGCATCAAACAATTGCACAGTCTACCACCTGGTGAGCTGACCTGCTTTTTCTGAGTGCTGTTGCTCAGAGACACAACATAAATACAGATCATTGTTTGTGTTCTTCTTCCTCTGCCCTTGAATTAGCTTTTGGTCTCCTGCTGTTTCTTCATGTCTCCATTCCTCCCTGTTTTGTTGTAGTCAAACATCAGATTAATTTTCCCTCTCAAAATGATGATATCTCAGTTTACAATTTTAAACAGTTTACTTTGCCACCAGTTTTCAATATTAATTTTTGCTACTTATTGTATACTACCTAAGTCCTTGTTTCTGTAAAAGGAAAGTGAAATTTATCATTTTCTGAGCTAGTGCAATTTTTCTGGATATTTTCTTCAACATTGTTTATGATTGTTCTCAGACTGCCAAAATTACTATTAATAATAGATGGAAAAGCTACAATTATGGTTCTTAGGAAACGATTTTAGGGCAGACCATGGTGTTTTATTATTTTAAAGTTAAATTGGCCTATTCACCATTTAACGCAAAACATTAATTAACAACAAGATATAAACATCTTAATGAGTTCCTCAGCCAAGCCTTAGTTTTACCTTTTCTGTTAATTAAATTTGAAAATGTATGCCAATGAGAAGAAGAGATGGGAAGTGGCCAGCCCCTTCAGTAATGATTTACCCAGGATTTTCACCATGTGCCAGCCTTCTCATGGTTCATGCTATCTTCATTTTGTCCCAGTGATTTTATTGAGCATCGGGAATAACATTCTATCAGGATGACACAAATATTATTTTGCAGGCTTTATTAAGAGTTTCATATTAAAATAAACACCCTACATTTTGGGTTTAGCTGTATGTTTTTTTTCTTGTTTGCTTTTAACGTGTTTAACAGGGTGTGGCTTCAATGCCATTGGTCTTGTATTCCTTTCTTCCTAAGAAAACTCATAGGTGAAAAGTGAAAATAATCCTCGAACTACAACTTGAATTTGAATCAATGTTGTAGCTTTCTTTATGGGTTTGCCAACAGTTTATATTGACAATAAGGAAGCTGTGACCTTCAATGAGATGGCAAAAGAGAAATTTTTAAGAAGGGCCCTTTCAGTACTGAATTGACTAAATATCTCGCTGCTGCTGAGATACAAAACTGATCTACTATTATGGGGTGTACCATAGGGACCAAGTGCAGAGTGGCAGATACCACTTGTCAAAATATTTTGAAACTGAAATAAGGTAGTTTATATTTAGAATTGCAAGTCTCTCTCTGCTTTCTTTTCTTCACAAGCAAAGAAATTTTTCAGATATGTGGCGGAGAGATTGGGATTGTTCTCTAACACTGGTTTAATGTGAATCTCTGAACGGAGAGGTAAGGACCTGTGCTAAACAGGAACTCTGTCTAGGTTATCTACTCTTCTGTGGGGCATCTAACATGCACGAAGGTAAGAAATTCTCCCCATGTCTCATTGCCTCCTCTGATTCTAAAGGGCAAGATGACCAATTCCTTTTCACCCGGTATTCACTCGTTCAAGTTTTTTCTTAACAGTATTTTGAATTAGAAAAATGTAAGCAGAGCACGAGAAATTGTCATGACAGTAGCTGAATTAAATACGAAAATAACTCAAGAGGTTGTGCTGAAACAATGTATTTATAGACCAGGTATTTAGATATATTTCTCTTTTCATAACATTTTTTTCTATTCTCTGCAGTCTCCTACCCATTATAATATAGAAAAAAAAAGTAATTTTAAATCTAGATAAGCTCTTACTTAACTTATATAATCACAGATATTTTCCTTGATTTTATTTTCTTTTCTTAATTATTTCTTACAAACAATAGTTAATATGCATTTGTATGATACATCAGGGGCTCATTACCTTGACAAAGTTCATTGGTTTTAAATTAACCTGAAGGTAGAATTCCACATGGGAAAATTAATATAATTTTAGTGTTTCTGGAAGTTGTAAAGCACTCAGAACCCCCCCCCAAATCACATGAAATATTATGTTGGTTCTAGAGGTTTTGTTTTCCCTTCTGGTTTATTAGACAGAGTTCCCATTGCTTTCTTAGTGTCTGGACTTTGTCACAAAGCTGCCTGAAGAAGTTATAGAATAGTGCTTGGTCTTTTTGGCATTGATTTCTTAGAAAAACTGCTTTGTGTAGAGGAATGGGAAGCTGTATTCTCCTTTAAACAACGAATTTGACCATTTCTTTGGTTCTGTGAGTATGGCAAACCAAATCAACTTCTATATGACCAATTTTTTACCATCAAATGTCCAAGGTGGGATTCATTTCTGCTACCTCTAGATTTCTACATATTAGATGGTTAGAATGCATCTAAACTAGGCAACCTTTGCTCTCTTATAGTACTGGAGAGAAAAAGGCACTTTAAGGGCCATTCATGTGACCTAATTTAGTTATTTGCTTTTGCATAAGATGAATCAGAATACACATTTCATCAGGGTGAGTCACCACTGCTTCAAATATAGTGTGCTTGTCTGTTAACAGCTCTCCTGTATAACTCCCTGGAGTCCAGAAATCTTTGGTTTCCCTGGGATAGTGCATGTTGTCTTTTCAGTGCTGGGGGCAAGCTCCATGTTAATCCAGAGGTGGCTGTAGCCATCGAGTACTATTCAGAGTAGGGGAAAGCTTGTTACAAAATGGGAAACCTTTCTCTGTTCTTGGTAGTCCTGAACCTGTATCTTCTGTATAAAAAACCAAGCAAACTTGCCAAGGAGGCAAAAATTGCCATTCTTACTGAGATGAAACTTGTAATAAATAAATAAAGAAAATCACCTTTTTTTTTTCTTTAGCTTTTGGAATTACACCATTTTGGAATGACACCATTGTGTTATTTTAACTGGGATGGTAACTCCCATGATTTCCAAATACGTAATTTAGGGTTAAGATAATTACTATGTCTCATCTAATATGTGCCATCATTCCATCCAGAGTTCCTGGGTGTTTCATGAATGCTTTCAGCAAAATAGTACAAATGTGGTTTGTCAGCATCCTTTGAAACAGTGTAAAAGAGACTGGTAGACTGACATAACAGTTCTCAGATGAAAAGAAGGGAAAGACTTCTTTCCCGACCTCTGCCACCCGTCCATCTATGTACCCACTCTCTTGGAGTATCTGGGTAGTCTTGTTCATATTTTCTTCAGTGAGAAAATGAAACTCACCAATACAACAATTCTCTGTCTTTGTTTCCTTTTTCTACTGGATTAGGAGATGGAATTTGCACGCTGAGGGGCAGCATGAGCACCCAGAGCTGGATCAGAGCAGTGGCCTTTCAGAAGCGGCAAGTTATTATACTAGTTCTATCTGTTTTGTCTGACTGCACCCTGCATCAGACAAAGCACCACATGGTAAAGCACACTCCTGCACTGTGAAGCAGCTAAGTTAAACCTTTTCTATGGGGTCTCTTTGCCTCAATCCATCTTCACTCCTGTGATCCTGGCAAAGAGCTCTGTGTGATCTACGACTTAGCCTCCAACTTTCTTTTCACAGTCCAATTGTGATGCTGCAGAGCAAGAAGTAGCTCTGGCAATGGGTTGGTTATTCTGATGCTTTTAGCTCTTTATATTTGGGCTCTGTAATATTTGGACCAAAATTTTAAAATGCAGCATAAATTTTAGGGTCCTAAATTGCCATAAGTCTGGCACTCAGAAACATAGAGTGCCCATTTCTTAAGGTGTTAGTAGATACATACATCTTCTCTAGACAGACTGAGATGGTGGAAAAAGGTCAGAAAATAATGAGTGTAAGGGAAGGGTGACTTAATTTCATTTGTTCATAGGTGATCTTGAAGTCACAGAAACCCAGAGGAGACCACCATTGCCGAAAATTTGATCTTGGGCTTATCAAAGTGGTTTACCAAAAATAGGATCACAGAAGGGAAAGCATTTTTCCACAGTATTCTCATGCTCAGTGAAATCTACAACAGTAAATTAACTGTTGAGAGCAACATTAAAAGAATAAGGCACATATTGTGCTTGTAAAGGGACTGGTTTCAACTAAATGTCTTAAGAGACAGCAGATAGGGAAACAGTTTATCAATGTCTATGGGAGAGAGAGTCACTAAGACTAGGGAAGGATTTGAATCTGAGAAGTTAATTTACAGTCTGGAAAGTCATAGAATCATAGAATAGAATCATAGAATCAATTGGGTTGGAAAAGACCTCAGAGATCATCGAGTCCAACCCTTGGTCCAACTCCAGTCTGTTTACTATATCATGGCACTAAGTGCCATGTCCAATCTCAGTTTAAAAACCTCCAGGGACAGTCTACCAAACACAAATTAGAAACAGTGATTACTCCTATGAAACTAGTTTGCAGGCTGCCAGACATACTGGTTGTTAATGACTGGGTCTAATCTGATGGATGTATTTACTCAGAAGAATATTACTGAGATTTACCAGTTTGAGAACTGTGTCAAATCAGAAAAACTCTTGCAGAGCTGTGAGGTGGCCAAAAAACCAATTCAGACAATGAAAAATCTGCTAAATTAATAATAATGGTCAATACACAATATTGTGGCAGTGTAAAAATTATATGGATAGACTCTCCCAGAATAGATGATTTATTTTTGCAAGTAAATTTGAGCATGTAGTTGATGTTTGACCTTACTGAGAAAAATAACAGTACACTTATAGTACTTAAGTACACTTATATATGAAATACACTGGTATTTCAACAGCTACTGAAAAGAAGGCGTCTAAACCTGAAAGTAGACAATAGCTGGCTTGAGCTCAGTTGTTAGATTCAAATAACTTGACATGTTGTTCTTTTCCTGTTTAATTCCTTTCATTCTATGTTATCCATGAAGTAGTGTTAAACAAGGATTTAAAAAAATAAAATATTTGGATTGCATTTTTAAACGATGCAATTTACAGAATTTATAAAGGCTAATACATTTTTTTTTTCTTTTGAAAAATTTCTTTGAAAAGAAAACAAGTAAAGTTGATAATGGTCTGCTTTTCTGTGTAGAGGATTCTGAAAAAGAGAAAATTAGAACTTTTGTTTTCCCTGTCGATTATATTGCGAAGAAGTTTAATGGAAACCAAGCAACTGTCTTGTAGACAGGGATAAGAAGCTGAACAGCCCCCCTGTAATCAAGGAGGAAACAGTTAACGGCCTGCTGAGCCACTTGGATCCTCACAAATCTATGGGACCAGATGGGATCCATCCTAGGTTGATGAGGAAGTTGGTGGAAGAGCTCGCCAAGCCGCTTTCCATCATTTACCAACAGTCCTGGCTCACTGAGGAGGTCCCAGACAACTGGAAGTTGGTGAATGTCATACCGATCCACAAAAAGGGCTGCAAGGAGGACCTGGGAAACTACAGACCTGACCTCAGTGCCTGGCAAGGTTATGGAGCAGATCATCCTGAGTGCAATCACACAACAGCTACAGGATGGACAAGGGATCAGACCCAGCCAGCACGGGTTTAGCAGGGGCAGGTCCTGTCTGACCAACCTGATCTCCTTCTATGATCAGGTGACCCACCTGGTGGATGAGGGGAAGGCTGTGGATGTGTCTATCTGGACTTCAGC